>JAWMQZ010000119.1:1449450-1474283 GCA_035584835.1 Tangara arthus | reverse complement strand
TGCATCACCAACCGGTTTAAAAACAAAAATTAGACAAAAAAAATTAATTAATTAAAAAAAAAAAAAGAAAGAGCTTTAACACCGTGCTAGCACTGATGTCTGGATTTGTAAAACTCAAAAAGAGTTTGAACTGCTACAAAGGAAAAAACCAGCACGAAGCAGAGGCAAGCATTCCCAGCAGTGAAATAAAGGGTGAGGGCAGAGGAGGGGAGTACAATACTCATGGAAAGCTTTGCACAGAAGGGTTCAGCTTAAACCTACCCGAAAATCTACGCCACTACGCTGCCTACCAAGGAAAAAAAAATTAAAAAGCCCTTCGGCAATGTTAATAAATAAAACAAGTCCATCTCACGAGGAAGGAAGGTGGCCTGTGTCTCCATTCTTTCACTGTTTTAGAATCTAAACTCTGGAGGCTTTGGATGAGAAAAGAATGGGTTTGTGAGTTGAGATTTTTGTGGTTTTTGCAGTTTCTGCAGCTCCCCCCCGGGGCTGGGGGAGCAAATCCCCCCCGGGCTGGGGGTGCTCCACACCAGGGCTGCTCTGGGGCAAAATCCAGCAAATCCAGGGCAGGATCTGCAGGAAGGACAGGAATGGAAGGGTTCCCCCCTCCCCGGGTACAAAGGGGCTCTGAGCTGTTGGTTTAAGTACATTCAGATGAGAGGTATTTTGAGTTTCCCCCCCAAAAAAAGGACTAGAAACACTTGGAGCCCTTTGAGTGTAAAGCTTAACTCAGGCTGAGAACAGCCAGGCTCTGATCAATCTCTGCTGCTGCTGCTGCCCAGTTGGGAGGTAGAGGCTCCTCTAACTCAGGATCTGCTAAGAATGGGGCTGGAGGAATCAATCCTCTCTGTGCTGCTCCTAAAAAAGGTTCTGACAGAAATGAAAAGCTCCCAAGTGTTCCCCTGTGAGTGTTTCAGACATGGCTACACCTCAGAGTGTGGATGGCTTCTCCTCCCAGCCCTGCTCCCAGCTGGGCTCGCGACTCTGCTCCACAAAGCAAAGCTTGAACAAACTTTCTTCCCCCTGAAAATTCGCTTCAACTCCTCACTCTGTCCTCTCCTGCCTCCACCACACCCAAGAAGTCACCCCAAAGCCTGACCCATTCTCCCAAATTAAACCCAGCTCTGTCTCTCAGAGGCCACCACCTTCCACCACCTGCCTGCTTTGTCCGTTTGTCCATCCTGCTCCTGCAATGGCGTGGAGCCTTCCCTTCCATCCAAAATAATCCCCGATTTCCACTACTCCTCCCGCAAGGCTGTGGGGACCAAAGCAGGCCTGGCTGCACCTTCCCTCCAGGGCCGAAGGGCACAGGAACCCGTCCCCTTTCAAGCATAAAGTTCATCTTACAGAAAGGCTGTTTTTCACAGAGTAGAGTCCAGACAGTTGCCAATTAAAGCATACAGAAAACACTTTGAAACCCTCCTGCTCGAGCACGCAGGCTCCTCTCACTCTAAACCTATCCCATGTAGGAAGAAGAGGCTGATTGCTGCAACTTGAAATCACACTGAAAGTTCTCAAGGATGGTGCTCTAATTTTTGTTTGAAACATATTTTTTTTGGTTTTTTTTTTTTAGTTTTTTTTTTTGTAATATAAGCTTCTCAGAACAAGGATCTAAATCTCCCAGGTCCACCACTAAGAATTCAGAGACAAAACTTCTTAAAAAATTCAGTGCTCTTTTTGAAAGAATCTCTTTAAAACCACCTCGTTCAGAATGTGGGCGACACGATGACAACAAATTTCAGAGCCAGTGTTGGACAACAAAACCTGCACCTCAGAGTTGAGCAGCAGCTGGATTTCTGCTTGGCTGGCTCTCACCCAGGCAGGGACTTTCTCTCTCTTTTTTTTCCCCCCCTTTCTCTCAGATACTCTGCTTCTAAAATGTAAACAGTTCCTGCTAAAATATTTTCAGTACCCTCACAAAACGAGCCCAACTCTGAGATGAGGGTTTTCCTCTCCCCATCTGCTCTGAAAGGTTAATAATGCCCTGCTCGCCAAGAGAAGTATGGAATGAAGTGAAACCTGCTTTGTTAAGGCCCTTCTCCGGAGCTGGGGGGACTCAGCTGAGCACTCTGCTGGGTGAGTTCCTTCCTCAGGGCTCTCTCTCCTCTCTCAGGCTCCGTGGCTCAGTGAGCTCCAGCAGTGGCTCTCTCCTCTCTCGCGCGCTCCTCTCTCTTCTCTCTCTCCTCTCCGTTGGTTGGTTTCTTTCTCCTGTTGCTCTCACACAGTGGTGCTTCAGTTTTAGCAGTGGAAAACAGGTATCCATTTTATTTTATTTTTTTTATTACCCAGAATAAAATGCTGATGAACTAAGCTCCACACAAGCTTAGCTCTTCTTCCTCAACCTGGGGGCACAAGGAGAGCTCAGTTAGGGGAGTCCTGCTCACCCAGTCAGGCTTAAACCAGGGAGGGGACAGCTTAAATCAGGAGGGGACAGCTTAAACCAGGGAGGGGACAGCTTAAATCAGGCAGGGGACAGCTTAAACCAGGGAGGGGACAGCTTAAACCAGGGAGGGGACAGCTTAAATCAGGGAGGGGACAGCTTAAATCAGAGGAGGGGACCGCTTAAACCAGGGAGGGGACCGCTTAAACCAGGAGGAGGGGACAGTTTAAATCAGAGGAGGGGACAGTTTACACCAGGAGGAGGGGACAGTCTACATTAGGGAGGGGACAGCTTAAACCAGGGAAGGCACAGCTTAAATCAGGGAGGGGACAGTTTAAATTAGAGGCAGGGACAGCTTAAATCAGGAGGAGGGGACAGTTTATATCAGGGGATGGTGACAGTTTAAATCAGGGTATAGAAGAGTTGAGCTCAGGGGAGGGGACAGGGGTCCTTACACTCTAATACTGTGACAGTCCCGTCACTCCACCATGTTGATAAGCTCGTTCCCCCTGGTAAGTTGAGTCCTGTGACAGCGCCACGTCAATCTGGGATTTAAACTCATCACCAAGGTAACTGTCCTGCAAGGGGAGAGGTGAGGGGAGCCTCAACATCAGTGTCCAGCTCAAGTGCAAGGCAGAACCAGGTTAATCATAAAGCTGAGAGCGTTTGGGTTTTTTAAATCTTTTCTTTGTGCAGAATTTCCCTAAATTAAGGGGGTTTTGAGCTGTTTATCAGCTGAAGCAACATTTCCCCTCCATGCCCCCATCAGTGCAGGCTGTAAATGCTGCAGCTGAGTCACTGAGAGCAGTTTCAGTTTCGTTTCCCTCAGCAGGGAGGAGGTGCAGGCACAGATCACCAACACAAACCCCGGGAAAAGCTCCTGATATCCCAAACTCCACACTCACCTGGGATAATTCCGGCTGGGAGAGCCCAGGCTGACTCATCTGTGAGGGCTGGCTCATGGAGATGTAGCCCTGGGTCAGGGGGCCCTGCGAGAAGGGCTGGGACACCACGTCCTGGCTGGCCTGGCTGTTGGGCAGGTTGGACTGGCTCGTGCCAGGAATCCCAAAGCGGTTTTTCTGCCGCCCGCCACGGCCCGTCTTCCCTTTGGGAGCCCCACGGCCTGGAAGAGACCCACGGAGCCAGCAGTGAGAACCCTGACAGGTACAAACACCTCCCCCAGGTGCCTCCTGGGCTGGTTTTGTCCCTTACCTGCAGCGGGGCCGTTGGCCTGGCCGAAGTAGCCCGGGGGGGGCATGGGGGGCATGACGAGGTTGAAGGGGATGGGAATGTTCATGGCAGTGACGTGGCTGGGGCCAGCACTGATCATCCCAATCTGGTCGTGGGTCTGGAAGTACATGTTGGATGGACGCCCTGGGGAGAGGAGAGCACAGCTTCTGCAGGGATTGTTCCAGGAGCAATTCTCACCTGCAGCAGGAGGGACAAGGACGAGCTGCCCCTGGCAGAGGCAGCAGCGTCTCTGCCTCGCTGCTGATTCCACACCTGGACATTCCATAAATCCACCCAACACAGGCTCATCCCACAGCTCCTCCTCACAGCACCACTGGAGATCCCTGAAATGCTGCTCACACTCCTTTTCCCCTCAGTTTGCACCTGCTCTGCCCATGTCAGGTTGGGATTCTACTTACGGAGAGCCGAATCCAGGCTCAAGACTTTCAGCCCTCAAATTCATCCCAAATATTTTCAGCTGTTAAATTAAATCCCAAACATTTCAGCCCTCAAATTTACCCCAAATATTTTCACTTGTTAAATTAAATCCCAAACATTTCAGCCCTCAAATTCACCCCAAATATTTTCACTTGTTAAATTAAATCCCAAACATTTCAGCCCTCAAATTCATCCCAAATATTTTCAGTTGTTAAATTAAATCCTGAACGTTTTCAGTCCTCAATTTCATCCTGAACATTTTGATTCCTTAAATTCATCCTGAGCATTTTCAGTCCTTCAATTCATTCCATTTTCAGCCCTTAAACTCAACCCAAACATTTCAGCCTCAAATTCATCCCAGACACTTCAGTCTCCAATTTACCCCAAATATTTCAGCCCCAACTTCATCCCAAACATTTTCAGCACTCAAATTTATCCCAAACGTTTTCAGTCCTTAAATTCATTCCATTTTCAGCCCTTAAACTCATCCCAAACATTTTCAGCCTTCAAATTCCATCAATTCCAGTTCTCAAATTCCATTTCTGTAGTTTGAAGTTTAAATCTTTAACAAATTCAAAATTTGCACAAGTTTAAAAGCTCTTAAGAAGTTTCAAAGTTTGAAGTGTGTAAGATGTGACCCCTCAGGGGCTGGTTAGGGGAAAAAGAAACCCCTAAAAAGGGAATTTTGGGAATTTGCTTTACCTTGGCTGCTGCGGTCGTAGACA
Source organism: Tangara arthus (assembly GCA_035584835.1). Classification (NCBI taxonomy): domain Eukaryota; kingdom Metazoa; phylum Chordata; class Aves; order Passeriformes; family Thraupidae; genus Tangara; species Tangara arthus. The sequence goes on along the minus strand of JAWMQZ010000119.1, from coordinate 1,469,510 downwards.
GAGCCAGGGATGATGGCCTCACGTGCATCATACATGGCAGTGGTCATGAAACGGGCACCCTGCAGGGATTTTGGCAATTAAGCATTCATCCTCATTTTATTTTCCCCAGAAAACCTTGCACAGCAACCTCAGTGGAAGCTATTTTGGGTAAAAATCCATAAAACTCCACAGATCGCAAAAATGTTGTGGAAATTAATTCTAACACATAGAAAAGCTTTAATTATTATTTCAGCCACATCCTGAACACCAAAAGTAAGATTTTCCAGCAGCCTGTCCCAAGCTGTGAGACATTTGATGAGTTTTCAGTCTATTCTGAGGCCCTGGCAATTCCCTTGTTCCATTCACTGTCCTGTGGTGGTTGCCAAGCTCCCCCAATAATAATTTGTATAAAACTTGCAGCTTGAGGGTTAAAGCGAGTTTTCCCTTTCTACACAAACCAGCTCCTTTATTTCATTCACCTCAAGATTTACCCCCAATAAAATCCTGCAATTAAAGAGAAATAAATTATGAAATTTGCTCAGCCCAGGGACAGCAGCAGCTGCTTCCCCCTGCAGTCACGCTGCACCAAAAGGCAGCAAAAATGGAAACCTGTGGGGGTGTGAGGCTGTGTGGGTGGCTCATTCAACCCGTTTAGGATTAATTAAGGCATCAGGGGCTAATTGGCTGCTGTCAGGAGCCCGGGGTCACTCACAGGGTTGATGGTGTTGACGAGCTTGCGGGGTTTGCTGAACTGCATCAGGCTCTCGCGCAGGTTGTTCAGGGGCCCCTCCACCAGCACCTTCTGCTCCTTGTAGTAATTCAGGAGGTGATTCCAGAGGGGCTGCTTGGACAGGGCCTTGGGGTTCCCCACAATGATCACCCCGTACCTGTGAACACACAGGAACCACAATTCACTGGGGGATTTGTTAAAAGGACGTTGAACAAAGCAGCCCGCGGGTTCTTCTCTCTGGGAGCTGCAGGAGGAGCCTGATGCAGCTGGAACTGTTCACAGCAGCCATTCCAGATGTGGCACAACACCTGGAAGGAGACTGCAGCAGGCAGTTCCTGCAGCAGCACCAGGTTCCTCCTTCAGGCTCACTCTGTGTCCCACCGGGCTGGTTCTGGGGCTTGGGAACAGCAGGGAAGCCAAGGGGCACCATGCTGGGCTCCCCTCAGCCTCTCTGGAATCAAAGGCATCAAAAAAAGGAAATGGGCACAAAATGGCTGCTGGAAGTGATAAAGCAGCAGATGAAGGGAAGGGATCTGTGCTGAAAATGGGAAGGACATGGTGACTTCCCAAATGTACTGATGTCAAATGGTGACAGGGGATGAGATGAGCTGATAAAAATGGCACAGAATGGTTTGGGTTGGAGAGACCTTAAATCTCATCCAGTGCCACCCCTGCCATGGCAGGGACACCTTCCAGCTGCTCCAGCCTGGCCTTGGGCACTGCCAGGGATGGGGCAGCCCCAGCTGCTCTGGGAATTGCACCCCAACCCCTCCCCACCCTCAGAGGGAAGAATTCCTTCCCCATATCCCCCCAGGGCTGCCCTCAGGGAAGCCATTCCCTGTGTCCTGCCCCTCCATGTCCAGTTTTCCTCACCTGGCTCGGGTCAGGGCCACGTTCAGCCTCCTGGGGTCGTTGAGGAAGCCGATGCCCTGGTGCTCGTTGGCCCTCACACAGGACAGGATGATGAAATCCTTCTCCCTGCCCTGGAAGGCGTCCACACTGGCAATTTCCACTTCCTGCAACACAGGAAAACACCTCAGGCACGGAAGCAAAACAGCTCTGCCACCAGCAGGCACTGCCAAAGGGCCTGGCCAGCACTGAGCCTTCCATCAGCTGAGAAAAATGCTGTTTTTGGAGGGAGGAGTGATTTGGTAATTCCTCTGGGCACTGAGCAGATGCCCCAGAGGGGAACAGGGAGTCTCAGTTCAGGAGAAATTCCTTTCATGTTCAGCTTTATGGCTCTCCTGTTTCCCCACAACTGTGCAAAGCAGCTCTTTGCTTGAGGATGTTGCCAAAAAGTTCTGACTGTTCCAAAACGTTGGAAGATGAGAGGTCCAAATTAGCTCTGAGAAACCTCAGTGAGAGGGACACATCATTCCTGGCACAGGGAAAAATATTTCCACCAAGTTTCCCTGCAGTGAAAACACTGCTCAAGTTCTCAATCTTGCAAAACAAGATCATATTCAACACAGAATTGTCCTGTTTGTAGCAGCTCATTTTTCTGTTTGGTGGAGGAGTTCCACTGGTGGCAGGATGTGTTCCCAAGCAAATAAATTGTGGGGCCACCAGGATTTATTTGCTTGGTTTCCTGCACGTCCCTTGGCACGGAGGGCTGATGAAGGCACAAGGTTTTCCACAGTGACCTCTCCCTTCTGGGTCTCACAGGATTTGTTACAACCTCTTTCCACACAGATTTTAGCAGGCCTTCCTCCCTTCCCTGTTCCCATGGGTACCTCCTAACCCTTCTCCTTGATTTTAACCAAAACCAACTCAAAAAATGATGGATATTAACCAAAACCAACTCAAAAATTCAAAAATTGATCGATATTAACCAAAACCAACTCAAAAATTGATCGCTATTAACCCAAACCAACTCAAAAATTCAAAAATTGATCGCTATTAACCAAAACCAACTCAAAAATTGATCGATATTAACCAAAACCAACTCAAAAATTCAAAAATTGATCGATATTAACCAAAACCAACTCAAAAATTGATCGATATTAACCAAAACCAACTCAAAAACTGATCGCTATTAACCAAAACCAACTCAAAAATTCCAAAGACTGAGCCTGAAGATGGAATAAACATGAAAACCATTGAGGATTTCCCAGTCAGTGCCTTTTGGGCTGTGTGCAGCCCAGTACCTGGTAGAGCTTGGTGTGCAGGGAGCCACTGAACTGCATGTACTGCACCAGGTAGGAGCGCTGGCCCTCGTAGGGGGTGATGATGCCGATCTGGTCAGGCTTGGCCCCAGCCTTGAGCAGCTTGGTGGTGATCTTCTCCACGTTGGCAGCCTCGGTCCTGCAGAGGCACATGGGGTCAGCCAAGGAGGGTCAGGCCATCAGGGCTCGGTTTTTAGCAAGTTAATGGGGTTTAAAAGGCTCCCACGTGAGGGTGTTTCAATGGAAAGATCAATTTTGCTCGAGCACCGCAATTAATTCAGCTCCAGCTCCTCACTCTGGACATGCACAGAGGAATTTGGGCCAAAACCAACATCCCAAAGGGCTCAGAAGCACACAGATTTCACCTCCACCTCCTCAGCACTGCACAACAAACAGCAAAACCTCCTCAATTCCAAATGGGATTTCTTGCTGGAGTTAAATGCACACATGGAACTTTTACAATCAGCATCATTCCAAACATCCCCCAGATCCTTCAGCTGCTTTATCTTAAAGCTTTAAATATAGAATGTTTTGAATGTCAATGCCCCCTATCAGCCAAGCATTGTGCTGTGTGTTTGTGCACAATCTGCTCCACTGTATCCAGTCTTGCACATGCTGCTCAGGAAACAGACTGAGATTAAAAATATCTCAGCTGATATTTTGTTCACAACTTGGGCTGGTTTCCCTGCCAGGCACGTGAACAATCATGACCCAAGAGGAGCAGATTTTACATTTATTTGTTGAAAAAGAAGGTTGAATGTGCAGAAAAATGGGATAGGATAAAAAAAAGTGCGTTTCCATCCCTTTTGAAGTAAATCTGAGATTCAGAATTATGCTTGAGGAGTTATTGGAATTCAAAATGTGACTTGATCAGCAATTCCTGCTGGCCCAAATTCACTCACATCAGGCATTTGATCATGGCCTGCTCCTTCTTCACCCAGTGAGGGTGAACTCCTCCACACAGCAACCCCAGCTCTGAGCTGCTCCCTCCTGGGGCCTTTTCCTCCTGGTTTGCTGTGAGAGGAGCCCAGGGAAAAGCAGCTCTGAAAAGCAGCTGGGGCTGCAAGCCCTGAGGGAGGCTTTTATTACAGCACAAATGAGGATTTATCCATGAGGAGCCACCAGCCCTGCACTGAGGCCAGGTTTGGGTACCAGAGCTGAGCTCACCTGTTCAGGTAAGAGGTGCCTGAGCTGGCAATCTCCTCCTGGCCCTGGGTCACGTAGAAGAACATGGGTTTGTCAGGCTGGGGCCACTGGAAATCAAAGCCTTTCTTCACCCTGTCAGCTGAGGAGCACAGCAACAGGAGCAGAACAAATCAGCAACACCACTTGGCAATTTCCATATCAAAGAGCCTCAAAATGAAGCGTGATGCAAATTTTTTTATTAAAAAACCAAACCCAGATGAGAGAATGCCTGCTTTGATCCCTGCTCAAGATCTGCAGCTCTCCCCAAAGGCTCAGAAACCTTTAGTGTCACTCTCTTTCCAGATGATCTTCTAATATAAAATCTTATTCACTCTCCAGATTGTTCCAACAGCACCAACACCTTCCAGGCCAAGGAAACAGAAACTAGCAGGGTTAACCCTAAATGAAGAGGGCTGACCCCAAATGAACAGGGCTGACCCCAAAATGAACAGGGTTAACCTTAAATGAACAGGGCTAACCCTAAATGAACAGGGCTAACCAAATGAACAGAGCTGAGCCCAAATGAACAGGGCTAACCCTAAATGAACAGGGCTAACCCAAATGAACACGGTTGAGCCCAAATGGACAGGGCTGAGCCCAAATGAACAGGGTTGAGCCCAAAATGAACAGGACTAACCTTAAATGAACAGACCTAACCCTAAATGAAGAGGGCTAACCCTAAAATGAACAGAACTAACCCCAGATGAGCAGGGCTATCACAAAATGAAGTCAGCCAGGTGTGTATGATGGAAAGGGAAACATTTGGTGTGCCTGCACTGGCAATGTGGCTGCTCAGTGCTGCTCCCTGCTGTGTTCCCACAGTCCCTTTGTGCTGCCCTGGCCCGTGGTGCTGCTCAGGCTGCAGCTGCAGCCCCCCTTACCTGCAGTGACCCCGTTCTGCAGGGATCCCTCGTAGAAGATGTTGGAGGGGAAGGCGCTGAGCGCGGGGTGCATGCGGTACTGCACCTGCAGCCGGATGGGCCGGATGCCCAGCACCACCAGCCTCTCGAACAGCGACTGCGACAGCCCGGCCTTGGCTGCCTTCTTGCACATCACCACAGGCCCCAGCTGGCAGTGGTCACCCACCAGGATCAGCTGTGGGGAGAGTTTGGGGAGAGATCAGTTTGGTGGATGGAGGTTGTTTGGAGTAACAGAAATATCCTATAAAAATGGGGGATTGTGATTTGGGATGGGAGGATCTTAAATCCCACCCTGTGCCACCCCTGGGGCACTTCCCATCAGCCCAGGTGGTTCCAGCCTGGCCTTGGGCACTGCCAGGGATCCAGGGGCAGCCACAGCTGCTCTGGGAATTCCATCCCATTCCCTCCCCACCCTCCCAGCCAGGAATCCCTTCCCAATATCCAACCCAAATCTCCCTTTTCCCAGTTTAAATCCATTCCCTGGGTCCTGTCCCTCCATCCCTTGTCCCCAGTCCCTCTCCAGCTCTCCTGGAGCCCCTCTAGGCCCTGGAAGGGGCTCTAAGGTCTCCCTGGAACTTCTCCTACCTGGCCTTGGACAATGCCAGGGATCCAGGGGCAGCCACAGCTTCTCTGGGAATTCCATCCCAGCTCCTCCCCTCCCTCACAGAAATGATTTCCCCTAAATATAAAATCTAAACCCACTCTCTGTCAGTTTAAACCATTCCCTGACATATTAGGAATTAATCATTCCAACTTGTGATAGGCTTCAGCTCTCCCCAAAGGCTCAGAAACCTTTAGTGTCACTCTCTTTTCAGGTGATCATTTTAATATAAAACCTTGGAAACTCTCCAGATTGTTCCAACAGCACCAACACCTTCCAGACCATGGAAACAGAAACTAGCAGGGCTAACCCTAAATGAACAGGGCTGACCCTAAAATTAACAAGGCTGACCCTAAAATTAACAGGGTTGAGCCCAAAATGAACAGGGCTGACCCCAAAATGAACAGGGCTGAGCCCAAATGAAGTCAGGTAAGTCGATGTTCTAGAAAAGGAAGAAAGTTGTGTGCCTGCACTGGGAATGTGGCTGCTCAGTGCTGCTCCCTGCTGTGTCCCCAAACCCTTTTTTTGGGGTACCCAGGGCTTTACCTGCTTTGCCCCCAGCACCACGGGCACCATGCACTCGGGCTCAGTGGCCTGCGTGCTCTCGTCGATGAGGATGGAGCGGAACTGCATCTTGGCCAGCCTGGGGTCCCCAGCTCCCACACACGTGCAGCAGATCACATCAGCGTTCTGGGACAGCAGGGACAGCATCAGCACCGGGATGGGGGCACCAGGATGGGGGCACCAGGATGGGGGCAGCACGGATTTGGTGTAGCAGTGGGGATTTGGGGTGACAGCCAGGATTTGGGGGAGTAGCTCCAGAGACTTGTGGGGAGCAATCCCAGAGATTTGGGGTAGTGGCCATGGGGATTCAGAGGGCAGCCCTGGGGATTTTGGGGAGTAGCCTCAGGGATTTGGGGGGGCAGCCCTGGGGATTTGTGGGGGACAGCCCCGGAAATTTGGGGGGGACAGCCCCAGGAATTTGGGGGTAGCCCAGGAAATTTGTGGGGGGAAGCTCCAGGGATCTGAGGGGGGACAGCCCCAGGGATTTTTGGGGAGACAGCCCCAGGCCCTCACCATGAGCAGCTCCCGCTCCGCCGTGCGCTTCAGCGCCCGGTAACGCTTCTCATCAGCAGAGGAAAGTTCTCCAGTCTCATCCTTGAGCTGCTGCAGCTTCTGAAGCTCTGGCATGCTGAAAAAAAAAACCCAGGAATTTTGCTTTGCAGCCCAACCAACTTTGTAGGATTGCAGTGAAAGTGATTTGTAACTAAAACAAACCCAGCAAGCAAACAACGGTGCTGTGGTGACAACACCCCTCAGCTGTGCCCACCACAAACACCAGAAATGGAGGTTTTTCCTCATTGCTCACCTGTCCATGTTCCTGATCTGGTTGTGCAGGGCCAGGAAGGACACGGGGGAGTCGATGGCCTCGCGGCTCTTGGCACACAGACGAACCACCTTGAGGCCAGTCTGGTGGATCTTCTCTGTCAGCTGATCCACAGCGATGTTGCTGGGGGCACACACCAGCACAGGCCTGGCAAAATCAGCCAAAAATCAGCCAACAATCTCAATAATAAACTGGAATTTCTTTCCACTAGACTTGCAATAAAATATAAATAGTAACACATCCCTTAAGAATATGCTGGGGAAGGGTATTTTGTGCAACGAGCCCAAGTCTCCCCAGACAATACAGTTCAATGACACAAATTATTTTTGCTTTTTAAATCAAGGTGATTCTTTGCATGAATGAAGCTCATGCATAAAGGCTCAGAGAGAGCAGCTCTCACCCATTGCCCTGCCTGGCCAGGTGATACACGATGGTGGCTGATGTCACTGTTTTCCCAGTGCCAGGGGGACCCTGGATAAGGCTCAGAGGACGCTGCAGGACGGTCTTGACAGCATAAACCTAAGAAAAAAAAAAGATTTATTGTTATTTAACATTCCCAGCACAGGATTTAAGTTGTTTAACCTCTATTTATAAATCCTTTCTGCCATCCTGGGCAGAGAGAGGAGATGAGGTTACCTGAGAGTGGTTGAGATCAGGGAGTCCCTGGGCTGTGAAGCGTTTTGGCAGCTGGCATTTGATGATGACATCTTCCACCTCATGGCCCAGCAGTTTGTGGTAAATGTACCCAGACACCGAGGTCTCGTCCACTGCAAACGTCTTCAGAGCACTCTGCATCCTGAAATGAAGGAAAAGCAGGAAAATTATTCCTAAAGATCAGTGTGAAGCACCCCCAGGTGTCCTACAGCAGGTATCAGACACAAATGGCAAAGAGAACAACGGCCAACACTCATTAACAGAATTTAAATCACAGAAACACAGAATTAAAATCACAGAAATCACACTCTGAGAACACAGATTTTGCTCTCTCCCCACGTGAACATTACAAGGTATTCCCAGAAAAACGTGGAGAGGAACAGCAGCTTTGGTGACACAATCTGGGACAGTAATTTCAGGTGCAAGAACCTGTGACAGAATTTAGGTGCAAGATTTGAAGAAAATTTGCAGCCATCATGAATAAAATAATAGGATAAGAGGAGATAATAGTAATAGGATATATTACTAATTGGAAATTCTATTAATAGGATAAGAAGCCAACTCCTGTCTTACCAAACATAGACTTGGTTGAAGCCTGTGGGCTCCATAGCCAAATTTTGATATTTTAACAGTTTAAAACAATTTCAGGAAGCTCAACTATAAAACTGTTTTTCTTCTTCGGTTTCAAGTATAATTAAACATAAGGTAAATTTCTCCCTTTGATGTCTTTGCAACAAACCCTTCAAAATGAGAACAATTGGTCATTTTGTGCCATTAATTCCATTTCTGAACCAGGCACCAGGTGCTCACCACACACTGAGATCTCTGATGGGTGCTGCCAAACCAAGACCAATTTTTTTGGTTGAAAAACACTCAGTGAAGGCAAAGAACAAAACTCTGCAGCGAATACATGCAGTGCCTGCCAAGCTGTGAGGTGCTGCCTCCATACCTGTCAAAGGAAGTGGATTTCCACACAAAATCCACCTGGAAGTTGTGGGTGACCTCCACGGGAGCTCCCACGCTGCTCCTCAGCTCGATGGCGATCTCATCACCATAATCTGTAGAACCTCGTTAAGTAGTAATTTCGAGCAAAAATTTGAATTTTATTCTCCCCAATTTTGGTGATTTTCTTCAGCAGATCCCCCCCACTCACCCACCCCGAATTTTAAATCAGCAGAGAATTACTTTTGGAGATAATTAACGGCTTGTTAAGGACGCCAGCTTTGGCCAGCCCTGCTGAGGCTCTCCAAGCAAAGGATACTATCAGGAACTTTGATCACGTGCCCAATTCCTTTCCAGAGGGGGGCCAGGTCTCCCTTGTACCTCAGGCAGATCTCATCTCCCTGCATCAGGCGCATGTCTGCAAAAAAGGGGGAAAAAAAGCTCTGAACAACCACAAAACCCTTCCAGAGCCTCCCCAGGCCAGCCCTCAGAGTGCTCTGAACTCTGGTTTTATTCAGAAGGTACAAAAAAACCCTGACAAAGAGACAGCCCAGGTGTCCTCACCTGAATCAGTCTTTGGCAAAGTGAAATAAGCAATTCTCTTCTTGTTCAAGCCCAGGTCCCACCTGACTGTGATGTTATCTTGGGTCTGAGGGTAAGAAAAAGAGCAGCCATTATTTTCTTGAAGAATTGTTAGCCAACCACCACAGCCCTGTGCTTCAAAACAGCGCAGAAATGACAAAACTTTCTGTTCCAACGTCACAAAAATCTGTGTTCATTCCTGTGGCTGAGTTCACAGCACCTGCAGAAGGTGAATTCTGTTCTGAGAGCTAATGATGAGAAACAAAGTCCTGCTCACCAGCTGTGGAATTCTCCCCCTCTTCAAACACCCAGGAAATGTTTCCAGGAGCTCTCAGAACTCCCATTTCCCTGCCAGGGAACTGCAGTTTCTGAGGGTAACAAACAGCTGCACTTCTGGGACACAAGGTGGTTTTTGGAAAGGAGAACTTGAACACAGCAAAGGTGAGAAGTTCCCAAGTGTTTTAAGCTCTTAAAACCCCTCACTGTGAGGATTCTGCTCTCCCTGTTCTCACAGCACCATCACTGCTGATATCCCAGTGCTGCTACACCACAGCAATTCAAACATTTATTTATTTATTGCATTCAAGGTTTTGTGCTGTGATTCCATGTTTGATCCCAGCACTGTGAGGAGCCCCTCAAAAGGGAAATTTCACACATTTTACCTGAGATTCCTTGAGTTTCTTGTCATAATCTGCCTCAAGCTTGACCAGAGGACCAAATATATTTTGGTATTGATAAGCATCTTCATATCTAAGCAGGACATGCTGGGGTTCCTCATCAACACCAGGTTTTTCCAAGTCCTCGAGGGTTGCAGATGGATTTTCCTGGAAATAAAAGCAGAGATGTTTTGTTTCACAGTGTGGAGTATAAAAATTGACAGCAGGACTGGTAAAACTGTGTTTTACTGATAAAGGGAGTGATATCAAGGTGGAACCACCCTTCAAGCTACACCAGGGCATTACAAATCATATTAAACACAGTTTAAATTTTCAAGGATGCACAAAAATCCTCTCAAAACCCCGTAACTGAATGAGCAACAATTCCCTTCTCTGCTGGGCACCACTTAAAGCAGAACTATTTGGAAGTCTTGATATGAGCAAGGAAAGTTGTTTTTCAGCTTGGTGAAGCTTTCAACCATTTCCTGAATCCTCTGAGCACTGTAGGATTTAAACCTTGGGTGATTTCTGCCTTCCAGAGCTCCTAAAACTCCTGTCCTCCCTTGAAAACCCCAGAACTGGTGAAACAAACCCCTCAAAGTCCAGGTTGTACCTTCCAGAGCTCCTCCAGTTTGTTGATCTGCTGGGCCGTGATCTGGCGGGCGCGGAGCTGCTCCTGCTCCGAGGGGATCTTCACCAGCCACGAGAGGAAGCAGCGGTCCTGGATCAGGGGCTGCCACTGGGAGCTGTCCCAGTTGATGTCCTTCAAGCTGCTCTGGCTGGCACAGGGCTGCCTGCAGGACCAAACACAGCCAGGTGTTGTGACATCACACCAGAGCGAGGGCAGTCTGGTGTGGAGGGTGAAAGTTGGGCTGGTGTGCTCCTGAAACTGCTCAGAAACCAGGGAAAACCCAAGCAAAACAACCCCAGTCTGATGAGAAAATGAAGTTCTTCTTTCAGTATTGTGAGAAGTGTTGTTTGGGTGTTTCCAGGACTGAAAATCCATTTAAAATATTAAATATGACACCTTTGGGGGTGGTTATAACCCATGAGGACTGTGCACACACAGACCAGAAAAAGAGGTTATTTCCCAAACAGAACTTCCTCCACAGAAATACAATTTCTACCAGCAACCACAGTGACAGCACCCAATTAAAACACACACAATTATAAATTTTCAGTTCTGACTTAGCCTGTCAGAACAATTTCTGATTTATTGTGGCCTCAAATGACTCTGTGAGCTGAGAGAAAAACACCCTGAGTGAGAGTCACTGTTCCACTGCTCCAGAGTCACTTCCTGAACGGAGCTGTGCCTCTTCCAAAGTTCAAAACAGAGGGAAAAACACCTTTCTTCCATTAAGGAATGCAGAATTTAGGAAAAAAAACCTTTTCTACAGCATTAAGATGTTTGCCCAACACAACAGAACTCCCTTTGCTCATTATCCACCCGCACCCCTAAACTCTGTGCGAACACCTGAAGGAGAAAGGGTGGCGAACCAGAATTTAAATGTATTTTGGGCTAAAATGCAAGCAAGGGCTGTTTTTTGTAAAAGCAGCAGAGCCCTGTCTGACCTGCAGAGCAGAACCACCACGGAGTCAGCCTTGGCAGGGATGAAGCCCAGCAGGAAGACGTTGCGGCAGCCGCAGTTGTAGCACTCCAGGACGGTCTCTCCCAGGGGCCCGTCCTTGTGCAGGGTCACCTCCTTGCACTTGGCTCTCACCAGGTGGTTCACAATGTGGCTGCAAGCAAACAGCACAGCTTACAGCTCAATTTACAGCTCAGATTTGCAGCAGTTGCACACCAGAAAGGTGTTTGTTAGCAATTAGTAACACACAAATAAATCGATTTATCGTGGCACACATTGGGAGGATGTGGCTCTTTCCATCCGTGCAGGGAGCATTGCTCAGAGCATGGGTGCTCTAAGAGTGAAAAGAAGAAATGGGTACAAAGTAAAAAGAAGAAGAAATGGGTACAAAGTTGTGTCTGGTTCTTTCCATCCACGCTGGGAACATTTCTCAGGACATGGGTGCTCTGAGAGTTAAAGAAATGAGTACAAAGTTTGTCTGCCTCTTTCCATCCATGCAGGGAACGTTTATCAGTGCATGGGTGCTCTGAGAGTGAAAAGAAGAAGAAATGGGTACAAAGTTGTGTCTGGTTCTTTCCATCCATGCTGGGAATATTTCTCAGTGCATGGGTGCTCTGAGAGTGAAAAGAAGAGGAAATGGGTACAAAGTTGACTTTTTTGTTTCATGGTTCCATCCTTTACCTGCCAGAGGTGTTTCCACGGCCGTTGCAGAACCATTTCTTGCTGGTGTTGCAGTAAACCACACAGGCAGGGTCGTGGATCCCACAGTAGCTGCAATTGCAAAGGGGAAACCAGCAAGTGATTGGTTATTGCTGAGAGGAAAATCCAAATCCAAGCTCTAGCAGGATTTACAGGGCACAAAAATATGGGGAAGTAGAAACTGGGGAACATCAGAGCTGAGGAGGCCAAATTTCTGTTGTTAATAACAAATATTTTAATATTAAATTAATATTTTAATATTATTTTTTAAAATTATCAATATTTAATATTCCCATCACTGGGGTGTCTGAGTCTGGGATTTATCCCCCAGGGAGCTCTGAGCTGGCCAGAAGTGGATGTGGCAGCTCCAAATCTGCTCAGGTGCCCCAGGAGCAGCACAGGGAGCTGCTCCCAAATCTGCTCAGGAGCCCCAGGAGCACACAGGGAGCTGTTCCCAAATCTGCTCAGGAGCTCCAGGAGCACACAGGGAGCTGATCCCAAATCTGCTCAGGAGCTCCAGGAGCAGCACAGGGAGCTGTTCCCAAATCTGCTCAGGAGCTCCAGGAGCACACAGGGAGCTGTTCCCAAATCTGTTCAGGAGCTCCAGGAGCAGCACAGGGAGCTGTTCCCAAATCTGTTCAGGAGCCCCAGGAGCAGCACAGGGAGCTGTTCCCAAATCTGTTCAGGAGCACACAGGGAGCTGTTCCCAAATCTGTTCAGGAGCCCCAGGAGCAGCACAGGGAGTTGTTCCCAAATCTGCTCAGGAGCTGTTCCCAAATCTGCTCAGGAGCCCCAGGAGCACACAGGGAGCTGTTCCCAAATCCCCTCTCCCTGGTGCCCTCTGGCAGCCCCACCTGCAGGCGTGCACAGGCAGATCCTTGGTGTAGTAGGTGTCCTCCTCATCCTCCTCGAAGTTGAGCTCTGCCAGGAGCTGGCTGGTCTTGGCCACGTTCTCATCCACAGCTCCGTTCTGCAGGATCCCATCAGGACCGTTCACCTGGCATTGGGGTGCACACCCAAAATGAACCCCAAAATCTCGTGTGGCACTGAAAAACCCCCACAGAAAACGCTGCCAAGAGCATTAAATACACACCCATTACACAGGGATACCCATTAGCAGGATCTGCTCCATTTTTTCCAGGATTATTTCAACTCCAGCTGATAAGTTGGAATAAAGTTTCCAGCAGGAGATTGCTTTCCTGCAGATTGTATTTTTCCATACAATCCCACAATCAATACCTGCTCCATCACCTCCTGGTTCACAGGATTATTTGAACTCCAACCGATAAGCAGGAAAACAAGGAGATTGCTTTTCTGCAGTTACATTTTTCCACAGCCTTACATAACAAAATTCCATTTCAACAATTCCAGCAGCTGTTTTCTCACCCTTTTTATCCCAGGGATCTACCTGGGAACAGGAATTTCCCCCACCTATTCCTGTACCCACCATGGACTGCCAGAACCACAGAATTCTGCAACTTTTGGTGTTGTCTCAGCAACTTTCCCACCCCCAGCCTTTCTCCTGATCAAAATGACTCCACTTTTGGCCACTTTTAGCACCAGGAGGTGTGGATGTCACGCTGGGATTTTGGCAAGGCCACTGCAGCTGTTGCCCTCTGGGCTTCCCAGGTGTCCTGGTTTCATTTCTCCAGCCCTGAGGGGCTTTAGCACCTCAATACTGAGTTGGGAAAGACCCCAAAATATGGTTTATTCTCTGCCTTCTTTAGCCAAGTTCCCACCAAAAGCTGAACAAGAATAAATTTACCTTAATCCATGTTAATTTTGAGTGGGAAATGTGGGAAAGGGGCCACCAAAGTGACTGGAATATTCCCAACACATCTGAGGGGAGGGCTGGGGTAATTTCCCTATCAAAGGGATAATTAACACCCCCCAATGTTTGTAAAGATAAAGATTGATTTATAAATTTTAACCAGCCAAATAGGACAAAAATCACTCAAGGTCTTTGTCTCCAAATACAACATTTTAACAACTTAGATTTAATGCACTTTCTCTGGGAGGTGCAACTTAATTCTGACAGAAAGTTGAGAACACAAAACCTTTTGTAAAAGACATAAAAAAAAAATTAAAAAGTTGTCCTCTTCAAGCTGTAATGAAGTAAACTCAGCTTATTTCTCATTTAAGAGATCCACATTAAAAATTTAACAGCCAATTGCAAGACTTAAAGTCCAAAGCCAACTTCCCACTTGCCCTGAGCCATCAGGACCTGCCCTCAAAGCCACCAGCTCCATTTCCAGCTCTACAAATGAAATGAGGAGCATTTAAATAAAATAAAATAAATAAATGGGCTGCCTTTTATTGGAGTTATCTCCAAGCTCTGCCTTTTAATAGGAACAATCAGCCCGAAGGAACTGAAAGTGCAAAAGGGAAGATGGAAAAAGGAATCAAACCCCACAGAAGGAGCAGCAGCAGCACAACCCCATCAGTGGGGTGAGGGCAAATCCCACCAGCTCGCTGTGGAACAGACTCTGCACAGGAGTCAGCACATAAATATCCATTTCACATCTCCATTTCTTCAAATAGATCCACTTCAAATCTCCATTTCCAACTGATAGAGCCATTTCAGAAAAGATAAACAAGGCCTGGTCTGGCCCAGGTGGGATTCAAAGCGTGGAGTTGATCTGAACTCCTTCCAAGTATTCCCAGGCACTTCTACCCCACAATGTATTATTTTAAGGTTGGTTGATTTTAATACATTTTTGGGTGCTCATACAAAACTGCCTTCCTGTTTTTTTTAAAAAAAAGCAGTAAAGTTTGGGTTGAGTTTGGGATTTTTTAAGGCAGAAATGTCAAGGGCAGCAGGAGTGGCTGTGCTGTCCCAGCCCTCGGGGAGGCAGCAGTGATGTCACCTGAGCTGTGAAGTGCAGCCCCAGCCCTTGGCAGGCTGTGCATGAGGAAGTGATTGCTGCACACCCTCCTGTGATGTCAGCCCTGCATTAAAAACCTGGCACGGGCAGCGCTGGTGGCAGGGGGGCCACTGCTCTGCTCCAAAAAATGTTGGCTGCAACTCCTGGCACGGCGAGTTTGGCAGCTCCGGGCCCAGCTCTGAGGTGCCACAGAACTACTCCCAAAAACTGCCGGGCTGCCTCGCTCCTCTGCTGGCCTCAAAACCTTCCCTGGGACACAAAACCAGGCCAGGACAGAGCTGAGGGACAGAAACCAGCAGGGGACAGGGAGCTGGGGTTGCTCCATTCTTGGGAATGTCCCAGGATGGCCTGGAGGGGGCTTGGAGCAGCCTGGGACAGTGGGAGGTGTCCCTGGGATTGGGATGGGATTGGGATGGGATTTAAGGCCCTTCCAAGCACCCTGATCCCATAAGGAGGTGACAAGATGGTGTTCACCAGGATTGTAGCCCCTGAGGGATCCAGGAGAGTTGCCAAGGGACTGGGGACAAGGGATGGGGGGACAGACAGGACACAGGGAGTGGTTCCCAGTGCCAGAGGGCAGGGCTGGGTGGGATGTTGGGAATCAGGGATTGTTCCCTGTGGGATTCAAGGCCAGGCTGCAGGAGGGAAGCTCCAGGGAAACCTTGGAGCCACTTCCAGAGCCTAAAGGGGTTCCAGGAGAGCTGGAGAGGGATTTGGGACAAGGACTGGAATCCCAACACAGGGAATGGATTTAAACTGGGAAAAGGGAGATTTGGGTGGGACATTGGGCAGGAATTCCTGGCTGGGAGGGTGTGGAGGGGCTGGGATGGAATTCCCAGAGCAGCTGTGGCCACTCCTGGATCCCTGGCAGTGCCCCAGGCCAGGCTGGACAGGCTGGCACACTGGAAGGTGTCCCTGCCCCTGAGACTTTCAGGATTTAAGTTTTCCATCCCAAATCAGGCCGGGATTGTGGCATCCTGCTGCCTGTGGGTCCCAGATCAGGGTAACAGAACATTGCCAGGCCCCAGAGCTGCCCAGGCCAGGAGCAGAGCCCCAGGTGAGCACCCAGAGCCCCAGGGGAGCACCCAGAGCCCCAGGGGAGCACCCAGAGCCCCAGGGGAGCACCCAGAGCCCCAGGGGAGCACACCTGCAGCCTCCTCACCCAGCTCTGCTTTCAGGTGCTGCATTCAAGCTGCAACAAGAGCTGCAACTGCACCTGAACTCCAGCAGGTTTTATGCTAGAACAGTCCTGCAGCGAGGCTTCAGCACCACCCTGCTGCTGGATTCTCACCAGCAGCCCAGGGAACCCCCCAAACCCCACATTTTGGGGTCGGCAAAGGCAGCTGCTGCTGTTTGTGCATTTCCCTTCAGGGCTCTGCTCCCAGGGATCCCCGGCGAGGGCGATTCGCTTTCCCTTTCCCGAGGAGGAAGTTGGGAAAGCCTCGCCCCTGGGAGGGAGCGGCGCTTCCAGATGGGACCTGAGCAACAAGGACTCGTCTGGCCCGGACAAAACAGCCTTTGTTAGCGCTGCAAATTAAACCCAGCCTGCCTAGGCCAGAGCGCCAGCCTAGGAGCTGCCCCAGCCCCGCTGAGCTCACCCTGACACCGAGGCTCCGGCAGGGGAAAGGGACGCAGGAGGGAGAACTGCAGAGAACCCCGGGGTGCTTTGGGGTGGGAAGGGACCCTAAAGCCCATCCAGGGGCACCCCCACAATCCCAGGGTGCTCCTTGAACACTGCAGAGAATCCCGGGGTGTTTTGGGGTGGGAAGGGACCCTAAAGCCCATCTGGGGGCACCCCCTGTGATCCCAGGGTGCTCCTTGGACATTTCAGGGATCCAGGGGAGGTTTGGGGCGGGAAGGGACCCTAAAGCCCAGCCAGGGGCACCCCCACGATCCCAGGGTGCTCCTTGGACACTGCAGGGATGGTTTGGGGTTCCAGGGGTACCCCTGTGATCCCAGGGTGCTCCTTGGACACTGCAGGGATCCCGGGTTGGTTTGGGGTTCCAGGGGTACCCCCGTGATCCCAGGGTGCTCCTTGGACACTTCAAGGATCCAGGGGAGGTCTGGGGTTCCAGGGGCACCCCTGTGATCCTGGGGTGCTCCTTGGACACTGCAGGGATCCAGGGGAGGTTTGGGGTTCCAGGGGTACCCCCAGGATCCCAGGGTGCTCCTTGGACACTGCAAGGATGGTTTGGGGTTCCAGGGGCACCCCTGTGATCCTGGGGTGCTCCTTGGACACTGCAGGGATCCAGGAGAGGTTTGGGGTTCCAGGGGTACCCCCGTGATCCCAGGGTGCTCCTTGGACACTGCAGGGATCCAGGGGCAGCCACAGTTGCTCTGAGGATTTTAAATTCCTCTTAAAACACTTCAGAAAATCGATTCTTATGTTTAATTAATTCCAGGAAACAATGGAAATAGAATTTTCTGTAGAAAATGTTTGTGCTCTACTTCTACTTTTGGCAATTGACCATTAATCAATTGTAACACTATTAAACTGTTAATTAAATGTGTTGGGAAAGGACATTCTTTTAAACTAAATACATCAGATTTTCCTAAAACATGAGGTGCCCTGCATTGCTCAACTCATCTTTTTAAAAAGACCCCAGAAACAGCAGAGCAGAAGTTTCCACCTCCAATATTCCTCAGCTCCAAATAAATTTTTTTCATTTAATTAACTTTAATTATAATCACAGGGCTAATAGTTCATTAAGCAAATCCTGATCAATTGGAGAAGTCATTATTTAAGATGCCTCGTGCCAAAAAGAACAACAAACTTCAATTATCTGGTGAGGGCAGCAAAAATTTTGCTCAGAACATTTTAAAAAAACCCAGATTTTGTGATTTTATCAGCCCTGAGCCCGTTGAGAGGGGCAGGTCTGAGCAGATCCTGGGTTTTGTTTTACTCCACCTCTGAGAGTCCCTCCCCAAAAATGACATTTTTAACGTCAAAATGAGCACCAGGATGACCACAAAAGTTTGCAGAAACTCAAAACCACACTGATTAAAAAAAAAAAAATCAACATAAAATCCCTTTCTTTTAGCCAGGAGACAAAACCAGTACCTGAAGGTGCTCCCCAGAGCTTTTATTATTTTTTTTTTACTTTGACTTCAAAGGTTTTCCAAACATGTTTAGACAAAAAAAAAGGCCAATTAATAATCCTCTTGTCTGGACTTTCAGCTTATGAGGCTGATTTTGGGGTGGTTTTTCTTCTCCTTGGCCACAAATTCCCTCCTGGGAGCTCTGCAGTGATCACAACCCATTAAAGGTTTAAAATTACATGTGATTAAAATTCTCTTTTAATGTATAGTCACAGAGATTTTACTGCTGGTAGAAAATAATTCTGATCTCTCAGCGGCCAAACTGGATCCATTCTACCAAATCCAAAAGGTGCAAAAGAACAGAAAATAACCCAACAGCTCTGAGCTCTCTGACTCACAAACACAGCGGCCTGAGCACATCCCTGCTGTCACTGAGCACTTTCAGGCATAAAAATTGATTTAATTTGTGCTGGGATAACCCCCAGGACAGGAGAAATCCCCCCTCGGTGCTGCCCTGCACACCTGGGGAGCTCCCTGCTCCCCTCACAGACCCAGCTGGGGCAGCTTTTGCAAATAAAAGGACAAAAACCAGGCCTAGGATGGTTTGGTTGGGGATAAAAACTCATCCAGAGCTCCCAACTCCTGTCTAAACTCATCCCTTAACACGTGGGTGATGCACAAGCGTTTCATGGTTAATAATGGGATTTCTGTGAGGAACCTGAATATCCCATGATCTTCAAGCTGGAGAAAAGTGTGGCTTTTTTAAAAATACGGGAGAGTTCTTTGGTGTTTTTGTTGTTTACTACGGGCACACTGAGATTGTTATCTTCATTTGCAGCACTTCTTGGGAGCTGTAATCCTAATTCCTCCCCTGCCTACGAGCTGTGAATTGCTAAATAAATACAATTTCATTCTCTTTTAGGTACCAACCATCAACTGTAATAATAAAAAAACCCAAAACTAAAACCTGTTTTTAAGCCACGAGGAGTCAGAGCTCAGAACTTGTCTCAGGCTTGGCCCTGCCACACAACCCCCAAATAAACCAGCCCAACAACCGTGCAGCAAAGAAATGAGAAATTAAAATTCAGAGTCATAACAAGAAGAAATTAAAGCGTATTTTAAAGAGAGGAAGTAAAAAAAGCCGAATTTCCTCAGCGCCCAACTTCCGATAACCAAACACCCCCAAACCCCGCGTTTGTTTTAAGGAGAAAGAACCCGAACTGCCACCCAGCCCCGCTGGTTTTTCCTCCTCCCTATCGCAACGACACAACTATCGCGACTCGGCCAGCCGGCCGCGAGTTTCCTCCCCGAACAACCCGCTCCGATTCCGCCTCCCGGGGCTCCTCCACACGCGGCTCCCGCTCCCCGCCCGCCCCGGCGGGGCCCGAGCGCCCAACCCCGCCCGCCCCTTCCGGACCCCCCGGTCCGGGCCGCCCCCCGGCCCCCTCACCTGCGCGTCCAGCGGGCCCGGAGCTCCCTGCCCCGCGCCGGGGGGCCCCTGGCCCTGGGCCGGCCCCGCCTGGCCGGGCCCGGGCGGGGTCTGGGTCTGGCTGGGGAGGGTGAAGTCGGTGAACTCGAACTCGGAGCCCTGCGTGTCGGCGCCGAGCAGCTCGGCCTCCTCGGTGTCCAGGAAGGTGAGGGTCTGCGAGCTGGGGCCGTACGCCTCCACGCTCATGGCGGCGGCGTTTCCTCAGGCCGGGAGCCTTCGTTCTCCTCCCCCCCACCCCAGCCCGGGCCTCCCCCTCAGCGAGCCCGGGCGGCCGCGCTACGCGAGCGGCGGGATCCGCCGCGCGCACCAGGCCGCGCGCCCCCCCCACACACAAAAACGAACCCGCCGCCGCCGCCGCCGCGCTCGGGCCGCTTCGCCGGGCGGCCCCGGAGCCAACGGGCGGGAGAAGGGAGAGGAGCGGGGCTGCGTTCGTGTGTCCGGCCGGGTCCGAGAGTCCGTCCGGCCGCGGCCGCCGCGCGCCAGGCCCGTGAGCGGTGACGCGGAGCGCGCGCGGGGGACGCGCCGACGGCAGCGCGCGCGCGCGGGAGGGGACGGGGGCGG
>JAWMQZ010000119.1:1368230-1426473 GCA_035584835.1 Tangara arthus | reverse complement strand
ATGGGAGCAGGTGAGAGGCGCAGCATTCCCGGGAATTCCATGGGCGCAGGTGAGAGGGGCAGCATTCCCGGGGATTCCATGGGAGCAGGTGAGAGGGAAAGGAGCTCTGGGAATTCCATGGGAGCAGGGGAGAGGGAAAG
Source organism: Tangara arthus (assembly GCA_035584835.1). NCBI lineage: Eukaryota > Metazoa > Chordata > Aves > Passeriformes > Thraupidae > Tangara > Tangara arthus. The sequence continues at coordinate 1,426,333 of JAWMQZ010000119.1, read as the reverse complement.
GAGCTCTGGGAATGCCCTGGGAGCAGGTGAGAGGGGCAGCATTCCCGATTTTCCGCACCCGGGCCAGCCTCGGGCTCCAGCTGTGCCCAGCCCCGAGCCCGGGATTCGCTGCTTTTGGCACCAAATCCCTGCCCAGGTGTGAGGTTCAGGGCTGGTGCCAGAGCAGGTCCTGCTGTGCCAGCCCAGAGCTGCTCCCGAATCCCACTCCAGCCCCAGATTCCAGCCAGGAGCTCCTCGGGGTGGAGGCTGAATGTCAAATTATTCATAGAATAATATATGAATATTATCCATATAGTTATTATATTCTACAACATATACAGAATATAATATAGTAATTATATAGTTTCTATATATTATATATAATATATGTAATATATAATTATTATTCATGTAATAGGAAATATTATAGGAATAATAATTAAAATATTGTTCCTATAATTGTTGTTCACATTATTATAATGAATACTATATAAAATATTATGTGAATAATAATTAAATATTATTCATATCATTATCATTCACACAATAATATATGAATATATACTATATTTTCATATAGATTAAATATAACTTCATATAGATACATTCATATAAATATATAAATATATATGTATCCTCTCATATATTCATACTTTCATATATTCATATTTTCATATATATTAATATATTTCATAGAAATATATTCAATAAATATATATGTATTCATATAATATATATATGAATATAAACCTTCCCAGGTTTATAATCAGCTGGATTATAAACCTGGGATATTCTGGGATTTTCCCAACAATTTTGGGTTTTTTTAGGAGGAGGAGAAGTCGGGCCGGAAATGCTGCAAGAAATGAGGGAAACCAACCGGGTGCTGCTGGAAGTTCGGGATTTGTTGAAGCAGCAGGTGGGTGAAAAATTCCTGATTTCCTGAGGTCTGGGAATTCTCTGCTTCCTGAGTGGAGTGAGTAGATGATTGCTGCAGAGCAGAATCCAGAGGTGGTTTGTAATTGGGAGATAACTGGGAAAAACTCTCAGGTTGGGAGAAACTTCAAGGTGGAAAAAAACCCTTTAAGTTGGGAGAGAATTCCAGTTGAAAAAACCTTCAAGTTGGGGAAATCTTCAAGGTGAGAAAAACCTTCAAAAAAGGTTTTATTCATTCATTCATTCTTATTATTATTTATTATTTCTTGATCTCACCGGCTGGGAGTGCCGGGCTCCTGGCTCAGCCCTGCCGCTGTTCCCTTGCAGATCAAGGAGATCACGTTCCTGAAGAACACGGTCATGGAGTGCGACGCCTGCGGTGAGTGCGGCTGTGCCCAGTGCTGTGCCCAGTGCCGTGCCCAGTGCTGTGTGTGCCCTGTGCTGTGTGCCCTGTGCTGTGCCCAGTGCTGGGTGTGCCCAGTGCCGTGCTGTGCCCTGTGCTGTGCTGTGCCCAGTGCTGTGCCCTGTGCTGTGTGTGCCCAGTGCTGTGTGTGCCCTGTGCTGTGCCCTGTGCTGTGCCCTGTGCTGGCTGTGCCCAGTGCTCCTCTGTCCCCTCTGCTTCCTGCCAGGGGCAAATCCCAGCCTGGAGCACAGTTAGGCCTGGGTATCACACTTAGTCCCGGTCATCCCTGTTAGTCCTGGTCAGCACAGTCAGTCCTGGATATCACAGTCAGTTCTGGTTACCACAGTTAGTCCTGGATATCCCAGTCAGTTATTCCTGGTGATCCCAGTGAGTTATTCCTGCTCATCACAGTCAGTCCTGGTGATCCCAGTTATTCCTGCTCACCACAGTTAGTCCTGGATATCACAGTTAGTCCTGGATATCACAGTTTGTCCTGCTCACCACAGTTAGTCCTGGTGATCCCAGTGAGTTATTCCTGGTCATCACAGTCAGTCCTCTTCATCACAGTTAGTCCTGGATATCACAGTTAGGCCTGGTCACCACAGTCAATCCTGGTTACCACAGGGAGTTATTCCTGCTGGTCCCAGTTAGTCCTGGTCAGCACAGTTAGTCCTGGATATCACAGTCAGTCCTGCTCACCACAGTTAGTCCTGGTGATCCCAGTTAGCCCTGGATATCACAGTTAGTCTGCTCACCACAGTTAGTCCTGGTGATCCCAGTTATTCCTGCTCATCACAGCTGGTCCTGGTGATCACACCCTTCACCCGCAGCCTTTGCTTCTGCCCTTCTGCCTCTGAGCTGGGCTGGTGGCTCTGGGACACCCCAGAACTATACCGGTGGCTTTGGGACACCCAATGGTGGCTCTAGGACACCCCAGAGCTGGGCTGGTGGCTTTGGGACACCCCGTGGTGGCTCTGGGACACCCCAGAACTGTACTGGTGGCTTTGGGACACCCAATGGTGGCTCTGGGACACCTCAGAGCTGGGCTGGTGGCTCTGGGACACCCCAGGTGGCTCCGGGCCGCTGTGCTCAGGCCGTGCTGTCCCCAGGCATGCGGCCGGAGGTGACGGGCCCCGTGGTCACCGTGACCCAGTTCAGCCGCTGCGTGCCCAGCCCCTGCTTCCCGGGCGTGCCCTGCACCGAGAGCGGCGGCGGCTTCCGCTGCGGGCCCTGCCCCGCCGGCTACAGCGGCAACGGCACGCACTGCTCCGACATCAACGAGGTAAACCCGGCACGGGGAGCGGGCGGCGCGGGCCCGGGGCTGCCTCGGGGCGGGGAGAGACCTGCGGGAGCCGCGGGAGCTGCACTTCTGTGCCGGGCACACGCTGGGATCCCTGCAGGAGCTGCAGTTCTGTGCCGGGCACACGCTGGAATTCCTGAAGGGGCTGCACTTCTGTGCCGGGCACACGCTGGGATCCCTGCAGGAGCTGCAATTCCAGCAGGAGCTGCACTTCTGTGCCGGGCAGACGCTGGGATTCCTGCAGGGGCTGCACTTCTGTGCCGGGCATGCACTGGAATTCCTGCAGGAGTGCAGTTCTGTGCATGGCACACCCTGGAATTCCTACAGACTCTGGAATTCTGTGCCTGGCACGCACCGGGATCCCTGCAGGAGCTGCAGTTCTGTGCCTGGCACACGCTGGGATCCCTGCAGGAGCTGCAGTTCCGTGCCTGGCACACGCTGGGATCCCTGCAGACTCTGGAATTCTGTGCCTGGTACATGTTGGAATTCCTGCAGGAGCTGCAGTTCCTGCAAGAGCTGCAGTTCTGTGCCTGGCACACACTGAGATTCCTGCAGGAGCTGCAGTTCTGTGCCTGGCATGCACTGGAATTCCTGCAGGAGCTGCAGTTCCGTGCCTGGCATGCACTGGGATCCCTGCAGGAGCTGCAGTTCCGTGCCTGGCATGCACTGGAATTCCTGCAGCTCTGGAATTCTGTGCCTGGCCATCCCCAGGGATGGTTTAGGGCCAGCCCAGTCCCAACAAAATAAATCCTGAGGTTTGTGCCACACAGGGAGGGGAGTTTGGAACACCAGAGCCGCCTGCTTTGCTGAGGAGTTGTTAGAGATAAGATTTATTGAGTGTGGAATGGGATCAAACAGTTCCCAGATAATCCTTGAAACAGCAAATCTCAGCCACAGGGCTTTGTTTCTGCCCTTAAATCAAACTTTGCTGGGCAGATACCGTGTATTATTTTTAGGAAATTTTCTCCTTTTTTTAGGAAATGTGGCATTCCACCAATTTTAAGCTCTGTGTGTGTGCAAAGCTCTGCTCATCCGTGGATTTTTTTGTAGGGCTCCTGAGCTCTGTGCTTCCCAAACCATGAACTTGATTATCCCACTCTTGCAGAGCCTCAATTGCATTTCAATTAAAAAACCTGCTGAAGGCTCCATGGGAGATTTTGGGATTGTCAGTCTGAAATATGGGATCCACTGAATTCCTGTGATGCATCTGCCAGCACAGAGCATAAAATGCAGGGAAGGTGATGAAGTGTTGGAGGAAGCAAAGCATTCGGAGCGATTTTGGAAAGAGTGGTGAACGAACAACTCGAGTTGTGTTTCAAGGCCAGGGTGGGGAATTGTCCAGTGTCCCGGACTCTGAGGATCCCAGGGAGGAAAAGGTGAAGCCAGAGCAGCTCCCTGCCCGGGCTCTGGTGTCACCTGAGGAGAGTCACAGCTCCAGGTGCCTTTGGCTCTGTTCTATTGCAGCCCAGGGGACGCCCGGGCTGGGGGAGCCCTCTGTGCCCTTTTCCCTTCCTTCCAACTAAAACCCCGAGAGCTGGAGGTGCCCCAGGGCTGGAGCTGCCCCCTGGCACAGCCCTGGGCACCGTGTGTGTTGTTTCAGTGCAATGCCAACCCCTGCTTCCCGAAAGTCCAGTGCATTAACACCAACCCCGGCTTCCGCTGCGACCCCTGCCCGCCCGGCTTCACCGGGCAGCTGCTGGAAGGGGTGGGACTGGCCTTTGCCAGGGCCAACAAACAGGTGAGGGCCTGGAATGTTCTGTGTCCCTCAGGAGCTGGCAATTCTCTCCCCTCTGCAGCTGGGAACGTGAAGAAACGGGAGGGGAACTCGAGGGGATGGTTCCCCAGGATGGAAGGGATTCCTGGCTGATGGAAGGGAGGGTGGAGAGGGGCTGGGAGGGAATTCCCATCCCTGGAAAGGTCCCAGGCCAGCCTGGAGCAGCCTGGGATAGTGGAAGGTGTCCCTGGGGGTGGGGATGGGACGATTAAAGGTCCCTCCCGACCCAAAGAGTTTTGGGATTCTGCAATTCCGTGTGTTGGTGGGAATGCAGGGAGAGGGGAGTGCCCAGGATGTCCTGGCACCTGAGCCCCAGAGCCACCTCCCCTGGGCCAAACTGGGGCTGGGCAGGGCATCCCAGCACCTCTGGGGCTGTGGGGCCATCCTGGGGATGGGAATGGGAATGGGAATGGGAATGGGAGTGGGAATGGGAATGGGAATCCTTCCTGCTGGGACACTGAAAAGTTCCTGCAGCTGCTGCCACCCCCTCCCGGCTTCTCTGACAGTTGCAGGCAGATTAAAAATCCCCACAGCCTGGGCTGATTGGGGTTTTTGGGGGTAATTATCCCCCATGTGGCTCTGGGAATTTGGGGCTGGCCGTGGGATGCAGCCATTGAGCTTCCAAATCCATGGAGCCCCTTCCACAGTGAGGATATTCCAGCAGCTCAGCTCAGAGCCCAGCTCTGCTCCCAGGCTGGAGCTTCTGCTGAGTCTGGAGAGGGGTCTGGAGCCCTGCTGGGATCTGCCTCAAGCTTGTCAGCAGGAACACTTGCTAATCCTGGGCTAGTGAGGTGTGCCAGGGCTCTGCTTCTGCTCCTGGCCCTGCCCCAGTGCTGGGATTTGGGGTGGGGTGGAGGTGAAGGTGGGTCCTGTTCCCCCTGGGGTGGAGGTGCAGGTGAAGGTGGGTCCTGTTCCCCCTGGGATGGAGCTGAAGGTGGGTCCTGTTCCCCCTGGGATGGAGGTGAAGGTGGGTCCTGTTCCCCCTGGGGTGGAGCTGAAGGTGGGTCCTGTTCTCCCTGGGATGGAGGTGAAGGTGAAGGTGGGTCCTGTTCTCCCTGGGGTGGAGCTGAAGGTGGGTCCTGTTCCCCTTGGGATGGAGGTGAAGGTGAAGGTGGGTTCTGTTCTCCCTGGGCAGGTGTGCACCGACATCAACGAGTGTGAGACTGGAGCTGCCAGGAATTGTGTCCCAAACTCCATCTGCATCAACACTCGGGTAAATCCTCAGGGATACGGGGATCCCAGGGAGAGCTCAGAGCCCTCACAGGGCCTGAAGGGATTCCATGAGAGCTGCAGAGGGACTGGGGACAAGGCCTGGAGGGACAGGACACAGGGAGTGGGTTTAAACTGGGAAAAGGGAGATTTGGGTGGGATATTGGGAAGGGATTCCCGGCTGGGAGGGTGGGGAGGGAATGGGATGGAATTCCGTGTGGGAATGGGATGGAACTCCCTGGATCCCTGGGAGTGCCCCAGGCCAGACCCCGGGGCAGGGGAGGTGTTCCGGGGCAGGGCTTTACCGGGAGGGCAAAAGCGAATCCCGAGCAGGGATTTCCGGGATTCCCGTTCGAGTTCCTGCTCCCGTTCCCCCCGCAGGGATCCTACAAATGCGGGGCCTGCAAGCCGGGCTTTGTGGGCGATCAGATCAGCGGCTGCCGGAGCCAGACGGCGACCGGGGCACGGCGCTGCCCCAACGGCGAGATCAGCCCGTGCCACGAGAAAGCCGAGTGCATCGTGGAGAGGGACGGCTCGCTGTCCTGCCAGGTCCGGGCGCCGTGCCAGCCTGGCATCGGGATGGGGCACCCCAGAGAGACTGGGGTGTGGCACCGCCCTATAGAGTTTGGGGTCTGGTCCCACCCTCCCGAGACTGGGGCGTGGTACCACCCTATAGAGCCTGGGATCGGGTCCCACCCTGCCGAGACTGGGGTGTGGGACCGCCCTACAGAGTTTGGGGTCTGATCCCGCCCTCCCGAGACTGGGGTCGGGTCTGATCCCGTGAGATGGAGGGGTCTGGTCTGACCCTCCTGAGTTTGGGGTCTGGTCTGACCCTCCTGCAAATGAGGACTGGTCCCAATCTCCGCCGAGACTGGGGTCTGGTCCCGCCCTCCCGAGGCTGGTTGGGGTCTGGTCTGACCCTCCTGCGATCTGGGTTTAATCCCAGTTTCCCTGCAGATGGGGTCTGGTCCCACCCTCCCGACACTGAGGTTGGGTCCCACACTCCTGTGGGTCTGGTCCGACCCCTGCCCCGGGATTTGGGTCTGGTCCAGCCCCCCAGCAATTGGGGTCTGCCCTGATTCCTGCACGACTGGGGTCTGATCCAGCCTGGGACTGGGGTCGGGTGTGATCCCAAACTCCCTGCAATTGGGGTCGGTCTGCTCTCTCCTCGTTCCCTCGTCCCGCGCTCCTCTCCCGGGTCTGCCACTGCCCTCTCCTGGAGATCGCCCTTCCCGAACCATCCCTGCTCGTCCCTGTCCCCCGAGCTCCTCCCTGCGCTGCTCCCTCCCGCTTTGGGGGTTTTGGTTTTCCCTGAAGCGCTGGGAACGTGTCGGGTACGGAATTCCCTGGGGCTGAGCAGGGAGGATCCAGGGAATCGGGATCCAGGATCAGCGGCCTCAGAGCCGAGTTCTGCTGCTCCTCAGGGCCAGCTTGTGCTGCTCCTCCTCACGTCCCAGCAGCAAGCCGAGATCCGAGCTGCTGAAATCCCAGAAATGTTTCTCCCGGGCTCTATTTCCCTGCAGGGTTTCACATCCCGGTTCTGCAGCGTGCCGTGCCGTGTCTCCGGTAAATCCCGGGGTTTTGGGGGGCTGACTCTATGTGTGTGTGTGCCCCTTGCAGTGCCTCGTGGGCTGGGCAGGGAACGGCTACGTGTGCGGCAAGGACACGGACATCGACGGCGTCCCCGACGAGAAGCAGCGCTGCTCCGACAAGAAATGCCGCAAGGTGAGGGAGGAAATCCGGGAATTTCATCCCAATTTCCCTCCAGGCCAATTTCCCTGGGTGCTGCTGAGACCTGTGGAGCTCAGGCTGGTGCAATCCCACATTCCTGTCCCTGCCCTGCAGGATAACTGCGTGACCGTGCCCAACTCGGGCCAGGAGGACGCGGACAGGGACGGCATCGGGGACGCCTGCGACGACGACGCCGACGGGGACGGGATCCCCAACGCCGAGGTCCGGGCTCGGCTGCCCCCGGCGGCTCCTGCGGGGGGAATCCGGGGGTCCCGGTGGGGATTCGGGGATCCCGGCAGGGATTCGGGGATCCCAGTGGGAATCCGGGGGTCCCGGTGGAGATTCGGGGGTGCCAATGGGGATTCAGAGGTCCCAGTGGGAATTTAGGGGTCACAATGGGAATTCAGGGGTCACAATGGGAAATTAGGAGTTCCAGTGGGATTTCGGGGGTCCCAGTGGGAACTCAGGGGTTCCAGTGTGAATTTACGGGTTCCAGTGTGAATTTAGGGGTCCCAGGGGGAATTTAGAGGTCTCAGTGGGAATTTAGGGGTCCCAGCAGGAGTTCAGAGATCTCTGTGGGAATTGAGGGTTCCCAATGGGAGTTCAGGGGTCCCAGTGGAGTTCAGGGGTCCCAGTGTGAATTGAGGGTTCCCAATGGGAGTTCAGGGGTCCCAGTGGAGTTCAGGGGTCCCAGTGGGAATTGAGGGTTCCCAATGGGAGTTCAGGGGTCCCAGTGGAGTTCAGGGGTCCCAGTGGGAATTTAGGGCTCCCAGCGTGGCCTCGCTCCGGGGGCTCTGAGGATCTCAGACCAGGCTGAGACCCCCCCAGGGGGGTTTGGGGCACCTGTGCTCAGTGAGCCCTGCTGGGGACAGCCCAGGAGGCGCCGGTGTCCCCAGCCCGTGTGCCCTGTCCCCGCAGGACAACTGTGTGTACACCAGGAACACGGACCAGCGCAACGCCGACAAGGACAACTTTGGGGACGCGTGCGACAACTGCCGGCAGGTGAAGAACAACGACCAGAGGGACATCGACGGCGACGGCAAGGGCGACGAGTGCGACGAGGACATGGATGGGGACGGTGAGAGCCAGCTCCCCCCAGGCTGGGCCCTGCTGGTGCCAGCTCAGCTCAGCCTCTGGGGGACAGGCAGGGCGGTCCCCGTGTCCCCGAGCTCAGCCCCTCGCGGGTGCTGCTCTCCACCTTGGGTTTGTTTTCATTTTTATTGGCCACAGTTGTGGCTTTTTCAGGGTCCCCCGTGGAAGGGAGGAAATGATTAATCTGAGTCCATGTTCTCAGAAGGCTGATTTATTATTTTATGATCTATATTATATAAAAGAATGCTATACTAAACTATACTAAAGAATAGAGAGAGGATACAGACAGAAGGCTGCAAAGAATGAGAATGAAAACTTGTGACGCCTTCACAGCCTGACCCTGATTGGTCATTAAGTCAAAACAATTCCCATTAAACCAATCAAACAATCTCCAACCACATTCCAAAGCAGCAAAACACAAGAAAGGCAAATGAGATAATTTTTGTTTTCATTTTTCTCTGAGGCTTCTCAGCTTCCCAGGAGAAGAAATCCTGGCAAAGGGATTTTTCAGAAAATGTGACAGTGACACACAGTCAGAGCCAGCCTCGTCCTGGCTGCCTTGTGCTGCATTTTAAGGGAGAAATTTGGGAATATCCGAGCTGCCAGCAGCTCCTGGCTCGAGGCTGGGGCTGTCCCCTGGGGTGGACACAAACGTGGCTGGCTTTGGAAACTGAGCTGATCACAGTGGGCACAAAAGCTGCTCCCAGCAGCCAGGAATCCCAGCAAGCACCACCCCCAAATCCTGAAATCCTTGCTTTAGCCTGGATTTTTGTGCATCCACTCTGCCCTGTTTTGCAGGGATCAAGAACAACGTGGACAACTGCAGGAGAGTGCCCAACCCTGACCAGAGGGACGGGGACGGGGACGGCGTGGGGGACGCCTGTGACAGCTGCCCCACCCTCAGCAACCCTGACCAGGTACAGAGCCCAGGCTGAGCCCCTCCTGTCACCCAGCCGTGCCAGGGGACAATTCCAGCTGCCACCCTCCTGTGCCACAAACGGAAATTCCCTCTGGAGCAAATATCAGGAAATTTGGCCTTCTGGGCTGTCCCTTCCTGCCCTGCCCCACTGCTGGAATTCCTCAGAATCCCCCCCAAAAATCCCACAGAGTCTCCTGCTTTTGGCAGCTCTCTGTTCTCTTCCTTGCCTTTTATTTAACGAATAAATTTAAATTATTCTTCCTTGACTTTTCTAGAAAGACACTGACCACGATCTGGTGGGAGATGTCTGCGACACCAACCAGGACAGGTGAGCTGCAGAAATTAAAAATTCTATTTATTTGCATGAAATCCTGGGAACGAAGGGACCAAAAGGCTGCGAAAACCTGGCTTAGCTTTATCCTATAAAAATGGAGGTTTAGAGGTGGAATTTTTTTCACACCTCACAGAAAGTGACCACTGGAAGGAAGCAGCTCCCAGAGCTCCATTTCCAGCAGGAATGTCACTGACATATTTTATGAAAATTCTTTCACTGGGATTTTTCTCCTGAGAAGCCTCAGAAAAGAAACGTGAACAATAATTATCTGATGGCTTAGAATGTGCTCTGGAGGTTGCTCACCAACAGGTGCAGCTTTGACTGGTTCCATGTGGCTTATTTTTAATTAATGGCCAATCACAACCAGCTGTGTCAGACTCTCTGGTCAGTCACAAGATTTTATTATTCATTCTTTTCCGGCCTTCTGCTGTCTCCTTTCTCTTTCTTTAGTATAGTTTTAGTATAGCATTTATGATATGATCTTATATTATATATAATATAATGTAATATAATATATAAAATGTAATATATAATATGATATAATATGGTATAATATTATATGTTGTAATATAGTATAATATAATGTAATGTAATATAATGTAATGTAATATAATATAATGTAATATAATGTAATAATATAGTAGAATAATATAATATAATATATTGTATCATATGATATAATATAATATGGTATAATATAATATAATACAATATAATTAATACGATATCAGCCTTCTGAAACATGGAGCCAATTCTCATCTCTTCCCTCGTCCTGGGGACCCTCAAACATTCCTGACCCATTCCTGGGGTGCCCTTCGAGGCTGAAATCCCGGATGCAGCTGCAGCCCCCAGCCCCGGGGGAGCTCCCCGTGCTGGTGGCCGTGGGTGACGTGTCCCTGTCCCTGTCCCTTCTCCCCCAGCGACGGGGACGGGCACCAGGACTCGCGGGACAACTGCCCCACGGTGCCCAACAGCTCCCAGGTGGACACGGACGGCGACGGGCTGGGGGACGAGTGTGACGAGGATGATGATGATGATGGCATCCCCGACTTCAGACCCCCCGGCCCCGACAACTGCAGGCTGGTGCCCAACCCCGGCCAGGAGGACTCGGATGGTGAGGGAGGGAGGGAGGGACGGGTCCTTTGGGGTCCCTGGGGTCGCTCCAGGCTCTGGAAGCCGCAGGAGTTTGGGTTTTGTTGGCACGGACTCGTGCCAGGCCTGGGACACTGCAGGTGTCCACAGTGCCAGCACTGGGCCAGGTTTGGGGCCAGGTTTGGGATCAAGTTTAGGACCAGGTTTGGGGTCATGTTTAGGATCATGTCTGAGGCCATGTTTGGGATTAGCTTTAGGATCAGGCTTGGGATCAGGTTTGGGGCCATGTTTAGGGCCATGTTTGGGGTCAGGTTAAGGATCATGTATGGGGCCATGTTTGGGATCAGGTTTGGGATCATATTTGGGATCATGTTTGGGGTCAGGTTCTCTCTCCCAGAACCCTCTGGGGTCTGAGGGGTTTCTCTGCAGCTCCTCGGGGTGTCCCAGTCCCTCGGTGCCCTGAGCTGCCCCTGGTGCTGCCCGAGGCTGAGCAAACCCAGGGCAGGAGCTGCTGCTCCAGGCTCCTTCCTCCTCCTCCTCCTCCTCCTCCTCCTCCTTGTGCCCAGGGGACGGCGTGGGGAACCTGTGTGAGAATGACTTCGACAGGGACATGGTGATCGACAGGATCGACGTCTGCCCCGAGAACGCCGAGGTGACGCTCACAGACTTCAGGGCCTTCCAGACCGTGGTGCTGGACCCCGAGGGGGACGCTCAGATTGACCCCAACTGGATCGTCCTCAACCAGGTGGGGAGAGCCCCAGCTGGGAACAGTCCTGGGGGGTTTTCCCTCAAAGGCTCTGTGGTTCTGCAGCGCCCAAATCCCCGAGTCACAGCCCTGAGGCAGCACAAGAGGGCGTTTGGTGTGTCTGGAATTGCACTAAAAGTCACAATTCCTCTTTCCCAGGGCATGGAGATTGTCCAGACCATGAACAGCGACCCTGGCCTGGCTGTAGGTGAGGAATTCCCCTTCTCCCTTTGGGAAATCATCACTCGCTGCAGCTTTGCACAGCCACTGCTCCGTGACTCCATCCCCTGTTTCCTGTAGTGCACAGAGTCCAGATTTCCCCTGGCAAAATCCACCTCCCCAGCTGAATCCTGGCTCTGTTCTGCTGCCCCTGACAGGGTACACAGCCTTTAACGGGGTGGACTTCGAGGGCACCTTCCACGTCAACACGGCCACGGACGATGACTACGCCGGATTCATCTTTGGCTACCAGGACAGCTCCAGCTTCTACGTGGTGATGTGGAAGCAGATGGAACAGACCTACTGGCAGGCCAACCCCTTCCGGGCAGTGGCAGAGCCTGGCATTCAGCTGAAGGTAACAGGAGCCCCGCAGAAGGAATTCCCTGCTGGAATTTTGCCTCGGGATCAGCAGCTGTGTGGAATCCTCTGTGCACACCTTGAGCGGGCTCTCCTCTGTCCCAGGCAGTGAAATCCAAAACGGGCCCTGGGGAGTACCTGCGGAATTCCCTGTGGCACACGGGAGACACCACGGACCAGGTGAAGCTGCTCTGGAAGGACCCCAGGAACTCGGGCTGGAAGGACAAGACCTCCTACCGCTGGTTCCTGCAGCACCGGCCCCAGGTCGGCTACATCAGGTGAGCCTCGGGGCAGGACCGTCCCCAGCAGGGAAATCAGCCCCAGGGAGCCCCAGAACGTTCTGGAAGGGAGCTCAGCCATGGGCAGGGACCCTCGGGCATCCCAGGGATGGAGCAGCCCTGAGGCCGGGGCAGCTCCTGCCATTCCCTGCCTTGCTCCCCTCCAGGGCTCGGTTCTACGAGGGCCCCGAGGTCGTGGCAGACACTGGAGTTGTCCTGGACACCACCATGAGAGGGGGACGCCTCGGGGTCTTCTGCTTCTCCCAGGAGAACATCATCTGGTCCAACCTCCGCTACCGCTGCAACGGTGAGTTGGGAAAGGCAAACTGGGAATTCTCCTCCCTTTTCCAGTCGCGGACACCTGCACAGCCACGGGAACGGCAAACAGGACCCGAGGCTGTTCTCCCTGCTGTTCCTGCCCCTGATCTCTCTTTGCTTTAATGCTCAGACACCATCCCAGAGGACTACGAGACGTTCCGGTTCCAGCAGGATTGATCCCCGCAGCGCCTCCTGCCCCCAGCCCGCGCTCACCGCCCCGCTCCCGCTCTGGAATCCCGCCCCAAGAGCTGTCAGCACCTCCCAGCCCGCCCTCACCGCCTCCAGCTCCCCTGCCCCACCAGCAAATCCCTGAAAATGTTACACGAATCCTCTGGGAAGGGCAGAGGTGGAGACAGGGAGTGTGACCAGAAGCCTGAGCTGCTGCCCAGGGCCGTGCTGGGAGCTCCCTGCAGCAGCTGGGATGGTTGGAGCTCCTTTGGCGTGGGTGATTCCCAGGAATCTTCTCCCTGCTCCAAGGCTCCTGAGTGTGAATGTTGGTTTCCTTTTCAAGACCTGCTGCAAAGCAAACTCAGCACGAGTCTGAGAGGGACGCGTGGAGCAGCCTCGGTACAAGTTGCTCATTTTAATAAATGAAAAAGCACTTTAAGGAGAGTATCTTTGTTCTGGAATGTTGGAAAATAAACACTTGGAATGCTGGATAATAAATTCTAGATTTCTCCTTGGTCATGTCTGTGTTCTCTCCAGTCTTCTGAAGCTTCTCCCTTGCAGATGTGGAAGGGGAAACCCTCCAGGGCTGAGCTCAGTGGGGCCGAGAGAGCCCTGGGCTGGATTGGGAATTTTCTTGGAAATGCCAATGCATGGAGGCACCTTTTCCTCACGAACCTCCCTCTCCTCAGCCCTGCCCTGCCAGGTTCTTGCTGGAACAACAATTAAAGCTTCTCCCTTTTTTCCATGGGATTCTCCCCCTTTTACCACAGGATTCTCTCCCTTTTTTCCACAGGATTCTCTCCTCTTTTACCACAGGATTCTCTCCCTTTTCCCCACAGGATTCTCTCCCTTTTTTCCACAGGATTCTCTCCCTTTTCCCCACGGGAGTCTCTCCCTTTTTTCCACAGGATTATCTCCTCTTTTACCACAGGATTCTCTCCCTTTTCCCCACGGGATTCTCTCCCTTTTCCCCACGGGATACTCTCCCTTTTTTCCACAGGATTCTCTCCCTTTTTTCCACGCTTTCCCCATCCCACCCCTCCACCCCCTGAAGACAAGAGGCAGCGGATTTTACCCCTTCAGGCCTTTATTTTGATAAAATTGGTCAAGCCCACATAAGGCAACGCACACACGGCTCTGCCCGCCCCCCGCCCGCCCCAACCGCCTCGGAAAATAAATAACACAAACCAAGAGAGGACTCCATGTAGTGTTTGGCTTTGCAGTATAGAAATTCCACACAATGATTCTGTTGTGTTGTTGTTATTTTTTTTGTTTTGTTGGTTTTTTTTTTTCCCTGTTTAAAAAGGTAAAAATGATTTATAATACACAGTCAGAATGTCGTGGTGCCCGCATAGAAAACCGACATGCAATCCATGCCTACACTGCGCCGTATAAATAAGATGCAACTCAAAATACAAAGAACAGGAACACTACAAAGTTTAATTCTAAGAGGGAGGGAGGTTTTTTTGGGTTTTTTTTTCTTTTTCCTGGTTGTTTTTTAAAAAGGACAGACACACGTAACAAAGGCTACCTGCGCTTTCACATTGCCATCACAGTGACAGGGGGGCCGTTGCTCCGAGGAATAAACGCGCTGGTTTTGGGGTTTCTCCCGAAAAAAACAGCCAAGGTCGGGATCTGCGGGGGGAGGAGGGGCCTTCCTGCTTCCTTCCTGTCCAGAGGGGGTTTCCAGGGTCTTTCCTTAAGGGAGTTAAGGAAATTAAGCTCAAGCCTTAATTGTTGTTTTGGCAGAAATTCGAGGTTTTGGGTGCAAGGGTTTGTTTTTGAGGGAAATTTAGGTAAACTGCTTTTAGATAAACTCAGGGCAGCGTTTGCTCTTGGAATCATGGAATTGAGGTTGGGACAGAGCCACTGAATCAGGGTTGGAAAAGAATCACTGAATTAAGGCTGGAAAAGAACCTGAATCAAGTTTGGAAAAGAACCTGAATCAAGTTTGGAAAAGAATCACCAAATTAGGGTTGGAAAAGAACTACCGAATCAAGGTGGGAGAAGAGAAACCAAATTAAGGTTGGAAACGAATTTTGGGATCAAGGTTGGGAAGGAACAACCAAATCAAGGCTGGAAAGGACCTCCAGGACCATCAAACCCAACCTCCCTCTGAGCTGAAGGTTCACCCATGAGCGCTCCTAAAAACGAATTCACCAAATAATCCACGGACCCTCCCCGGCGGCCGCGGAACGCGCACGGGCCCGGCGGCTCCCGGGGCGGTTCCGGCCGCTCCTGGAGAGGTTTTCCCCTCTGGAAAATGAGAAATCAGCCCAGGGGGGCAGAGCCCAGCCCGGGCCGTGTCGGGGGGCACAGGGGGGGCTGCCAAGCGCTCCCTGCCATGCAGAAGCCGTGGGAGCCGGGCCGGGTCACGCATGCCCAGAGGGGGAATGGGATCTATGTACAGGGACAGGAGCCTCCCCCAGCCCCCCAGCGCCAGGGCTGGGCTGGCTGCTCGGAAAAATAATCACAGTTTTGGATGCACCGAGGGTTTATTCCTGCTCTTCCCCATTGTATTGGCAAATGCAACAGTCTAGCTTGGGAATTGGGGGGTAATTCCTTATGGAGATAGAAAAACACGGAGGGAGGGGGGGTCAGGAGGGAGGCTGGGACAGTCACCCCTGGAGACACCAGACAGCTTCACCACCACTGCAATCAAACTCAGCAATAACAGCAATTAACACCATTTCCTCCTGGATTTTTTTGTTTTTTACTAAGTGATGGTTCTCCCTTTCTGCTCCCACCCGTGGGGAGGGAGCCCCAGACACTGGAATGAGCACAGGCCTGTTACATTTGGAATAAAAGCAGATTATTTGCTCTGGGAACACTTGGGATCCGCTCCACGCTTCTCTCTGGGTTTGCTTCCAGATCAGCCTGACGCCACAAAAAGTGGAATTTGAAGGAGTGAGAAAGGGGGAATCCTCTGGGGCAGCTCCCACAAGAAAGGTTCCCCTGGGGGAAGGGAAAGGCAGGAGCTGCTGGAACCCCTGGATCTCACAGGGTTGGGATGAGAGGCAGCTTCTCCCTGGCCACAGCTGGAGCCCATCCTGTCACACCAGCACTCCCACGGGGACACCCCTGCTCCTTCCCTCTCCCCAGGGATCAAACCTGGATTTCTCCCAGCTGGAGGCTCCCTAAGTGTGACAGTTGCATCCAAGGTGTGTTAGTTTGAAATTAAGGCGATTTTCAAGGTCTACTTACAAGTCTAAGAAACAAAGAGCTCTTATTTACACACGGAGTTAAAAAACCGGGCAGGAGCTGGAGCTGCAGTTCCCTGCCCGAGCCTCCCTCCCGTGAGGAACCCCAGCTCCTGCTGGTGCCTCCCCCTGCAGTGACTTTGGGGTTAAAAACAGCACGGACAGGAGTGCTGGACTGAGCCCCAGCTCCTGCTGCTGCCTCCCCTGCAGCGACTCTGGTGTTACAAACACAGCACACACAAGGACTGCACATGCACGGAGTCATTCCAGCAGGAGAAACACAATTCCCACGTGGAGCTGCACAAAGCTCGCACTGCACCTTCAGCAAGGGGCTCTGAGTCACCTGGGCCCAAATTCCTCCTGGTTTTTTTCCAGGTTTTCTCCTATCTGAGCTGCCTTTTTTCTCCTCCTTAAACTGGAAAAGTGTGAGGGATCTGAAAGGAGCAGCCACCAGGAGCGAACGTGTCCTACTGAGCTCAAACCCTGCCAAAAAATCCCAAAACATTCCCAAGAGATGCAGGGAAACCTCTGGAGGGCGTGAAGAAGGATAAAATTAAAACAAACAAACGAATAAAAAACAACAAAGAAATAAAAAAGACACAGGGAAGCCAAGAAAAAATTCCACATTTTTAGTGCAAATGGTCAACAAATGGCACAGAAGGTGAGGGGACGCCCCGGGGCTGGGGAGATCCTGACCCTGCTCCTGCTCAGCAGAGCAGGCAGGAACCTCAGCAGGGCAGCCCAGGATTTCTGGAAGCACACAGAAACTTGGATAACTCATTAGGAGAACTCAGGAGAGCAGAGAGGAGTCATTAATCGTAGGGGGACTCTCATTAATTGCGGGGGAACTCGTTAAGAGCAGCCCAGGCCGTTCCCAGCTTTGGGGTTGGGGTTGGGAATTCCTTGGGCTGGAGGCAGAGAGAAAATCCAGGGGGGCAGGAGGGGTGAACAAACCCCAGCTGGTGGGAACTGGGAGCTGAACTGGGAGGGGATTTTAGGGATGGAATCCATGGGGCTGCTCCCAGCCCAGGCTGGAGGCGCCTCCCTCTCCAGGAGCAGCTCACCCTCGGGGTCAGTTAATTAGTTAATCAGTTAATGACTCCAAATCTGGTTAATTCCTGATGAATTCCTGCCTTTCCCCAGTGGAATGAGGATGTTCCAGCAGTGCCCTTTAATTCCATTCATTCCCAGAAATGTGGGAATCACCTTCCCTCCAGCCAGAGTGAAATCCCCAATTCCAACCCTGGGGAATCTGGATGGGATTTTTTTTTTTTAATTTGCAGCACAAAATATTCACAAGGACCATCAGAAATAATCAATTCTCCATTTAATTAAATAGAGTTTTGGAGGATTTAATCCTGGTCATTGTGGAGCAAGAGATTTTTTTTTCCCCTGGGTGAATGAAGGAATTTTTAAGTTCCAACCACCCTATTTTGCCTATTCCAAAGGAAAGTATCTAAGCTTCCTTATTCCTGCTTAACATCTGTTTAAAATTCCAGTTAGTTTAAAAATACCTACATATATAATATATATAATATATTTCTGGAATAAAACCACAAGAAAAAAAAAAAAACCTACTGTACAAATATTATGTAGAGTGTTTCCACTGGCTGTATGTAGTTGAGCTACTTTCCTAATATCCAAATATTTAAATAAAATTAAAAAAAAATAAATGACAACAACAACAACAACAAAAAAATCATAAATAAGTAACAGAATAAGTAATGAATAAGAATAAAAAATTAAAAAATCATGATTCTACGAGCCTGGCATTGCTATGGAAATGCCCTTCCTGTTGCCCAGGAATCTCTCACAAAGTAAAAATCAGGATTATGCAGGTTAGTCTCTATTTTTTTAGCTGCTTTAAGATGTTCTGATCCTCTGTCTAATCAAGTAATGAATTATAGAACTTTCATGTGTGCTCAGAAATGCTCTCTATATATGTAGCCATATATAGAAATAGATATATATTACATATATATTTAAAAAAAACAAAAACAAAACAAAACCATAAAAAGCTTGGAAAAAATAGTGTTTAAAGTGGATTTGTGGGCCTGGCGGCTGGCGGCAGCTCCGCTTGGCCGGGATTGCTGGGGCAGGAGGGAGGGATGAGAGGGTGGGGACACACCTGGGGACAAGCAGGGCACCTGCGGGGATGGCAGTGTCACCAAGCAGAGTCCCAGGGACGGTGGCACTGCGGGGATTGGCTTCCCAAGGGGGGCAGAGCCCCTCCAGCCCCGCAGCCCGGGCTCTGCTCCGCTGCCCAAAGCCCCTCTGTGCTGCACGGGGACAGGGCCCGGCTGGGGCAGGGGGGCTCTGCACAGGAAAACCGATGGTAAACTGGGAAAAACCACCGGGACAAACCGGGAAAAACCACCGGGACAAACTGGGAAAAACCACCGGGACAAACCGGGATAAACCACCGGGACAAACCGGACAATCCTGACTGCTGGACGGCAACGAGCGGCTCGGGGGGACACGGCTGGGACGGGCTGGGCAGCGCAGCAAGCTCAGAACAACAAGCTGGGGGACCCATGGGACAGGGACACGGAGAGCTGCTCCCTCCAGGATGGACCCTGGGCTGGGGGGGAGCCCCTGGGGTGGGATGGAGCCCCCGGGGAAGGATGGAGCCTCCAGGATGGGGTGGAGCTTCCAGGATGGGGTGGAGCCTCCAGGATGGACCCTCGGGCTGGGGTGGAGCCCCCAGGGTGGGATGGAGCCTCCAGGATGGACCCTCGGGATGGGATGGACCCTGGGGTGGGATGGAGCCCCCGGGATGGTGGCCCTGGGGTGGGATGCAGCCCCCAGGATGGGATGGAGCCCCGGGGTGGGATGCAGCCCCCGGGATGGTGGCTCCAGGGTGGGATGCAGCCCCCAGGGTGGATGAAGCCCCCATGGTGGTGGCGGCTCCCCGGGTCACAGCCGGTCCATGCGGAACGTGTCCTCTGTGGCGGGGTCGGTGAGGACCATGTCGGGGTCGTTGAGCATGTGAAGTCCATCCAGGGTCAAAGGGTCAATTTTGAGTTCATCCAGAGGGAACTGGGAATCCGTGTCGAAGCTGACGTCCCCCACTCCTGCCAAGGAGCTGGTCAGTTCTTTTGATAAGCTGGGGGGGGATTCTCCTGTCACTGCAGGGGATGAAACACACAGGGGTCAAACACCAGCGTGGAAGTCAGGAAACAGCTCCCAAAAACCCTGGAAATGGTTATGGAGCTCTCAGCTGAGGAACACCCACCCTCCTTCAGATTTCAGATTCCACACAGCATCTCCAAGCCACCAAACACAACCCAAAATCCAGTGTTTGGTGTGACTGGAGCCTTTTCTCTCCCTCAGCTTTAGGAGGAATTCCACCTCAATTCCACCATTCCCATCAGCAATCCCTGGCTGCAGCCACAGGATCCCTGGGCAGGGATTGTTTCCAAAATCCCACTGTGACCAGACTGGCCACCATATGTGACACTCCAACCCTCTGCTGGCCAGCTGGGGCTGAGCAGGGAAGGAGCTTGGCTCCCACAGCTTTTCCTCACTCTAGCACAGGATCAGGGAATTCAGGAGGACAAATCCACAGGAAAACTTGGTGCTCTAGGTGCTCTACCTGTGTGCAGGTGAGCACTGGGACACACACCTGGACTTGAGTTAGGAATGGCTGAAGGAAGGAGACATTGGCTCCAATGCTCAGAAGACATGAGTCTTTAAAATTAAAAAAAAAAAAGGGAAAAGTTCCTAAAGATTTATTAGGAACTTTACATATTTAAAGACAGGATTGTTCACTCAGAACCTGATTGGTCCTTCACCTTTGGCTAAGTAGGAACACCACCTTTTTGTAAACATCTTTCCATAAACATCACATACAAACATTCCACATGCTCACAAACACCAGGGGCAGAGATTAAGGTAAGGAATTGTTTTAATTCTTTCTCTGAGCGTTCTCACAACTTCCCTAGGATGAAGTTACCTGCTTGTCTCTCTGTCAGCAGCCACACTGGACTGGCACCACAGCCCAGGTGAAACAAAGCCCTCAACAGCAACAATCCCCAGGAGAAACCCCCAGGCTGGGACCATGGAATGATGAACTATCCTGAGCTGGAGGGACCCCCGGGGATCATGGATCCAGCACAGGCTCTGCACAGACACCCCAAAGCCCCAGCCTGTCCCTGAGCACTGCCCAAACCTCCTGGAGCTCTGGCAGGGTTGGGGCCATGCCCTGAGGAGCTGCTCAATACAGTATTTGCAGGGATCCTGTAAAGAGTTTGTTCTTTTGCCTTTTATTAAAATCTTTTTGTTTCTAATACTGCAACAGAAGCTATTTTGTTGATTTTATGCCTTGTAAGGTAGCTGAGCTATTTGGGTGTGAAATAAACCTCTAAGAGCTGATGAGAGCTGGCTGGAGGAGGCTTTATTTCACAAAGAGTCAGATCCATCATTCCTCCCTAAAACAGGAAGATAAAACACCACAGAGCCCACGGCAGGGCTGCTCCCAGATGGATTTTTACCTGTCAGGATGATGCTGGGGATGTTGCTGTGGCTTTGTAAGGTAGCTGAGCTATTTTGGGTGTGAAATAAACCTCTAAGAGCTGATGAGAGCTGGCTGGAGGAGGCTCCCATTTCACACAGAGTCAGATCCATCACTCCTCCCTACAACGGGAGGACAAAACACCACAGAGCCCACGGCAGGGCAGTTCCCAGGTGGGATTTACCTGTCAGGATGATGTTGGGGATGTTGCTGTGGCTGGAGTAGTTGAGCTGCTGTGAGTCCTGCAGGCTGCCGTGGCTGCCCGTCAGTCCCATCATGGCAGCCTGCGAGTAGTTGAGGGTGGAGCAGGGGCTGTACAGGCTGTTGGAGCTGATGGCGTTCTCGATCATGTTGAACTGCTCCAGCTGCAGGGGGACACAAAGGGTTAACTGACAGCCCGCCAGGGGACAGAGGGACAAGGACACGGCTCCAGGACAACACAGACAGGCAAACAAATTCATCTTCCCTTGCTCCAAACGGGGCTCTGGGCCCTGAGCTGCACGGGACAGTCCCTGCCCAATTCGGGAGGGGGAGGCACAAACCAAACTGGGGAGGGGGGACAGAAGAAAAGGGAGGGTGGGAAGGGAAAAAAGGGAATTCAGGCTCACCCTGAGGTCTCTGCCCAGCAGAATTCCCTCCAGGACACACCCCAGTTTAAGTATTCCATCATTTAATTGATTTAATCCATCCATGCTCTACTGGAGGATTGAAAGGGAAAGAGCCCTGAGGTCTCTGCCCAGCAGAATTCCCTCCAGGCCACACCCCAGGTTTAAGTATTTAATAATTTAATTAATTTAATCCAGAATTAAATTCAATAATTCAAACTATTCATGCTCTGCTGGAGGATTGAGAGGGGAATAATGGGAATTCAGGCTTGCCCTGAGGTCTCTGCCCAGCAGAATTCCTTTTTCCACGCTGATTCTGCTTTAACATTTTTGTTTCACTATTTTCCCTTTTCAAAGCTGCCTGGCATTATTCGAATCTTTAAAAGCTTCATTATTATATATATTTAATTGATCTCCAGTTTTAAAAGCTTGATTATTGTGTATATATTTTATTGATCTCCCATTTTAAAAGCCTCATTATTATATATTTTTCTAACTGATATCCCATTTTAAAAGCTTGATTATTATATATTTTTACTTGATCTCCCATTTCAAAAGCATCGTTATTATGTATTTTTTAATGGATCTCCCATTCTAAAAGCCTCATTATTATAAATATTTTTAATTGATCTCCCATTTTTTTGGCAGAACACCTGCATGGGATGGGGAAGACAAAGAGTGAGAGGGGAGAAGGGAGGGAAACCAAACAAAACAAGAAACGAACAAAAAGCAGGAAAACTCTACGTGGACAAAACGGGGACTGACGTAAATTAACCAGGCGTTAATTGGGGTTAATTTGAGGTGGGAGGGGCCGAGGAGGCCCGAGATGAATTTGCTCACCTGGTGGGAGAGGGCATTAGCCTGCCTAGCTGTCATCTGCTGCTCATAATAGGAGTCCCCAAAAACACTGCCCAGCATGGAAGAATGCTGAAAACAAAACAGAGCTTCATGGTGCAAAACCCCCACTGCCCCCGGCAGCGCCGGGAAAAGCGGGAATGCCGGGAAATACGGGAATGCGGAGAAATCTGGGAATTCTGGAGAAATGTGGGAATGCCAGAGAAATCTGGGAGTTCCAGAGAAATCCAGGATTTCCAGAGAAAATCAATAATTCCAGAGAAATCTGGAAATTCTGGAGAAAACTGGGAACTCCAGAGAAATCGGCACGGAGCGGGCGGGAATCGTCCGGGGCCCTCACGGGGGCCCGGGGGATCCACAGGGAGCAGGAATGAATCCCACAGGGCCCACGGGATCCCACAGGATCCACAGGGAGCAGGAATGAATCCCTCGGGGCCCAGGGGATCCCACAGGATCCATAGGGAGCAGGAATGAATCCCTCGGGGCCCAGAAGATCCCACAGGATCCACAGGGAGCAGGAATGAATCCCTCAGGGCCCAGAAGATCCAAATGAAGCAGTCGGGAAACCCTCCAGACCCAGAGGATCCCAGAGGATCCCAACAGGGCCTGGAGAATGCCAGAGGATCCCACAGGACCCACAGGGAGCAGCAGGGAATCTCACAGGACCACAAAGATCCCAAAGGATCCTCACGGAGCAGAAGGAATCCCTCAGGATCCACAGGGAGCAGCAGGGAATCCCTCTGGACCAGGAAGATCCCACAGAACCCTCACGGAGCAGGAATGAATCCCCAGGACCAGGAAGATCCCACAGAACCCTCACGGAGCAGGAATGAATCCCCACGACCAGGAAGATCCCACAGGATCCTCACGGAGCAGGAATGAATCCCCAGGACCACAAAGATCCCACAGGATCCTCACAGAGCAGGAATGAATCCCCAGGACCACAAAGATCCCACAGGATCCTCACGGAGCAGGAATGAATCCCCAGGATCCCCTCGGGGACACCACAGAACCCCAGAGGTCTCTCCCAGAGCAGGGACAGGACACAGAACTGGGATCAGGGACAACAGAACAATTTCTGCTTCCTGTGGGATTTTGTGGTATTTCCCCCCACCGAGGCTGCTCTGGCTCTGGGTCTGCAGCCCCAAAGGGCAAAATTCCCAATTTAAAGTCATTCCTTGGCAGCTGCAGGGCAGGAAAGCTCAGGGGGAAGCTCAGGGGGATGCCCAGTGAGAATTCCAGGAGGAATTCCTCAGCCCTGCCACATCACTGTCCAGTCCCTCAGTTATCCTCCATCATTTATCAATTATTCTAAAGGTGACCAAGAATTTGAGGTTCGTGCTTTAATCCTGATCAAAAATGCCAGATAAAAATCAACATCACTCCTGATTTTAAGTTCTAAATTCTGATATTCCAGCTGAAAATAAAAACCATTAACTGACAAAGAGAACATCTCTAAAAGACAATTTTCATGGAGTGGCTGTCTCAATCTTTTGGAAAACAAAATTCAGTTGTTGGTTTATCCACATGGCAAAAGCAGAAGGCCACAGATTTCCTCCTTAAAAACTTAAGTATGGGAAATTCAGGAAAAGTTTAGGAAGAATCAGAACAGGCATGGATTTTGGACCCTCAAAAAAAAACACCTTGTATGAAAAAATAATTCAAAAATCACCTGAATTGCCCCTTCCATGAGGGGAAAGAAGCACCAAGATATTCCTTAAAAACCTCCCCAACTTCCAGGTAGACCCCTGGGCTGTCACATCACAGGGTGGAAACTTTTCCAGTTTATCACCAATTTATCAACACTCCAGAGCTGCTGGATCCCAGGAAAAAGGGATCAAACATCAGGAGGGATCAAACACCACAAGAGCCACTGCTAAGATGCTGATAGGAGAAAAACAAAGCACCACTTAAAGCAATTTAAAGAAAATTTGGGGTTTTTAACCAACCTAAATCCAGTCCAACCTATGGTTTATAAGCATTTCCAAGGAAAATCTGAATTTTGGGATGGCACAGACTTGACAGGAAGCAAAACCAACACTAAAATCCAAAGGATATTTGAGAGCTCCAAAGAGGATCGAGGTGTTTTGTGCCTTTCACTCCTGTGGTTTCATTGCACAGAACAGGAATGAGAGGGCAATTCCCAAAATGAGGACAACCCCTAAAATCTTTGTGCTTCACCAAGCACTGTTTCCATCCCAAAAAACTTTGGGGAACACGAGAAGTAATCAAGAGGAGAGCAGAATGTGTTTGTGCAAGTCCAGTCAGGGCCTCCCACCCAGCCCAGCCTGGGTTTGCTCCTCCTGTGACGTGTGCTGGTTCCTACAGCTGCAAGCACAGAAATTCCCAAAGGAAACCCAAAATTCCCACTGGAAATGTCATTCCTTCAACACTTCAGAGCCTCAGGATAATTCATCAACAACTGCAGCAAGGACATTGTGCAAACACCATCTCCAGAGGCACTGGGGAGTCACCAGAGCATCTTCTGGGCTTCATGGAAGGACTGTGAGGAAAAGCCAAGCCCAGAGCACAAATCCCTGGCTGGGATGTTCCATCTCCAGATACCTACCAGGTTCTCCAGGTCAGAGGCACTAGAGCAGGAGTGTCTGTGTCTAACTGGAACAGGAATGAGGTGAGAGCAGGGGAGCAGAGCCCAGGCACCGGGGTGGAAGCCATGCAAACACAGAGCTGGGGCAGGCAGAGCTCTCCCGTCCCTGGGGGCACTGGTGGGACACACACACACGGCTGGGACAGGGGAGCAGGGGCTGGGCAGAGCTGGGAGCATGGAGGGGACCCTGTGCTGGATGTGGGACACAAATCAAAGCCCACAGAGGGTTTGTGGTTCAGGGAATGTCCCTTGGCATGAGGGAGGAAGAGGAGCACGTGGAGGCACCTGTCTGGTCACTGCATCCCGCTCAGCAGTGCCAGGCTGCTCCACAAGTGATGCTCTGCCTTCACTCTGGGCAGATTAAGGGATTCTGCTGCCTGCAGCTGCCCCATCTTCACACCCAACCTCAATTTCCCCTCCAAACTGGTTTTTCTTCTCTCCACGTTTCATGCCTGTGACCACCACCAGCTTTTGGGGCATTCCTGGAGGCACTGAATGCACCTCAGTTTTAATTTAGCCAAACTAAAGAATTCTGTGGGTACTTAAGAGGCCAAAACTACAGAGAGCAGAATTAATAAATCCTCTGCCTTCCACTCAAGAGTTGTGGTGTCCCTGTCAAACAGAGCAAAACCCAAGGAAGTTTTTACAAAATAAAACCAGCAGGAAAAATCACAGCTCAGTGTGTGCTCTGGTCCTTGGCACTGACCAGTGGGGCCAAAACCAAGCCAGAGTGATTGAGAAATCAAAGGGGGAAAATAAATCAACATAAACCCCAAATCTGGACGTGCTGTCCAGTGAGAACTGAGTCTGCAGCATGCTGTGCTCTAGGGGACGGTGCTGGTTTTTGGAGGCACACAGAACTCACAGAAGCAGGCAGAAGAGAGAGGTTAAGAAGCACTTGAGGCAGGGTTAAGGAAATGCAGACAATTCCTGCCACTCGGATCCAGGGCTGAGCTTACCATGACCTGGCTAATGAAGGAGACCTGGAGCTTCTGCCTGGGAACCATGAAGGGGCAGCACTTATTTAGAAAGGATCCTCCTTACAGCCTTCAACGTTCAGTGATGAAACAGAAAATGGATTTTCAGACTCTTGTGATGCTCTGGAAGAATTCCCTGCACTTCTTTTCTCCAGGTGGGATTCTCCAGAGCAGCCAGCTGGGGCTCTTTCAGCAGCATCAGGCACTGAAAATGCACTTTCTTACACTGGGGCACCCTCGAATTTTGCCTGGTTTTAATTTCTTGCTGCTGGCAGGTAAAAATCTCCCCTTCAGAGGATCACACACTCCCCCAAGTTGTGATTTCCATCCAGGCCATGTGGATGTGTGAGGAGATACAGGCAGAGCAAGGAAAAGCAGCTGGCATGCAAGGGAGTGTGCTGGGAACCCAATCCCTGCCAGCCACAAGTTGCTCATTTTAAGAGCATTTTCTCCAGTGTTTTCTCTCACTGGATGTGTTCTCACATAAAAAAGGTCCTGATCTAAATCAGTTTGGGATATTCAGTGTAAATATTTAAATATGTAGTGCCCAGGAGTTTTCCTGCTGCAGGAGGCACTGAACTTGCCCCTTTGTTGCCCTCCCATCAGCTCCCCTGGGATCCTGGCCATTGAAAGGGTTCTACCTGCAGGTTCTGCCCCCCAAACAAACACCACCCCAGTGCTCCACCAGCAGCCTGATCCTGTGGCTCTCTGCTCACTGCAAAAGGCAACTCAGCAGCTCCTGAAGCCCTGTGGGAGTGGGGATGGAGGGCGGCCGAGATGGGGCGTCGGTGATGCATGAGGCACACACGGATCACGGTGAGACAACTATGGGGCAGTGATGGAGAAATCCAGCTCAAACACACACGAGAAGCAAGGCCTGTGGAAGCACAGAGTCCCTTACTTGAGGGGAGCTGCCAGGAGAGAAGCCTTGATTGGAGACAGGAGAGGTGGGAGACTGGTTGGCTGGGGAGCCAGCATTACTGCGGTACTGCTGGAGTGAGGCCTACAGAACAACACACAGTTAAACACCTGCATTGGGGGAGCCTTAAAAACACCAACACCTGCTGGGAGAAACCACCCTCTTCAGGCTCTGTGGGGGAAAACAGGATTGTGTGAATGAGCTCCCCAAAATGAGGGGAGAGCTCTGGGACAGCCCCAGGGCAGGGGCAGGCACAGCTGGGAGCATTTCCTGCCTCTTCTCACTTCTGCTCGGTTCAAAATATATTCAAAAAAAAAATCAGGCCAGCCAAGGATTTAGGGCAAAGAAGTCTTGGAAGCTGGGAATAATTCAAAAGGAATGTCATTCATGCTCCAGTTGCAGTGGCAGCCCCACGTGTGTGCTCACTGGGATCTGCCCTGCCTCCAGCTGTGTTATCAGCACAGTGCAGGTGAGAACACCTGGATGATAAACCCGAGCTCCAAACACAGCCCCAAACTCCACTGCACCCCAGGACAGGGAGCAGGCACCCTCGGGGAATTCACACTGTGTTCTGTAGGCTTTAGCTGGGATTTTCATACTCTTCTCAGCTGTCCTGAGAAGTTATTTTCCAGGATTTATTCCCATCATAAAGAATTCTGGTTTGGAACAAATTAATAATATTAATGGGATTTAAATAATGCTGCACTAATTAACATCAAGAGTAGCTCAGCTCTTCTTATTTTACTTCCATTAGAAATTAAGGGATGACTGAGGACAACCTGCAATCCAGTGAATTTAACCAGATTTGCAGAGCGGGAGAACTCTGCACTGCCATTTTTTGACCTCAATTCTGTAAATCCTGAGAAAATGTCTCTTTTTGCTCTGCATTGCCACTTACAACCTGTCAGAAGGTTGTACAAACTACAAATACATTTCAATTCTGCTTTACAAAACCTGTGCAGAAGTTGCCAGCGAGTGCTGTGACAGCTCCAAAGGCTTTTTGATAAAGTGGCTTTAAATCTGTTTATTTAGGAATTACTTGAGTTGCTTTAGAAGATAAACACAGCAGCCTAAAAGTTCAGGTCATAAAGAGGTTCAGGATGAGGAAAGCAACACAGAAAGCAAAGGATGAGATCAGAATTGTCTGTACTGGTGCTACATGAGGATTAGAATCAAAACAGGGACATGTTTTGAGTGGGGTGGGATCCTTTCCACTACTGGATTGTCCTTCCCTCCTCCCCTCCCCACCCTGGAAGGGAAGCAGCTGCTCTCAAGGAGCACCAAGTGTTGAAACTTTCATCCACAACCGAGTGCAGATCAGCAGAATGGATTTGTTTCACTGCCAAAGCCATTCCTGTCACTGCAGCACTGCCAGGACACCCCGGGTGGGACACCCAGGACCCCCAGGGCAGGAGGGGCTGGGGGAGCTGGGACTTCCCTCCTTTCCTGGCCTCTGATTCCTCATTTGGGATTTTCAGCTGCTGACACAGAACATTTCCTAACAGGTCACGTCAGAACAAGCAGGAATAGGGATCTGTCCATAAATCCTTGCTCCAATTCTTCAGGGCACTGGAGGCAGCCACAAATCCCATTTTGGAATAAAATTCCTCAAAATAAAAGGGTTCTAAGTAGTGAAACTGCAGAGAATGCCTGGTTCTAGACAACTTTAGGAAAGTATATTTTCCAGATGGTATTTCATTGGGAAATGGTTGTTGTGGTTGGACTCTCCCTCGAGGCTCTGGGAGTTCCCCCAGTGTGTATCATGATGTGTTGGGGGGACACTGGACACCCTGAAAATCCCTCAGTAAAGGCTGATAGATTTAAGCTGGGTCTAATCAAACCTGGGACAAAATGTAATACAAATTTCCCTCTAGAAAACACTTAAAAGGTTCATTGAACCAAAACCATTTGAAGTTTACTTCAGCCTCCCTCAAACCCTCATGCCCACAGGGTTGTCCAAGCTGATTTCCCAGCCCACAGTGGCCATTCCCAGCCCTTGCCAAGGCCAGCCCCTCCCAAACTCACCGAGTTGATGTCAATCCCCATGGAGGGCTGGCTCTGGCTCCCTGGAGGTGACTGGGGGATGCTGGAAGGTACCGTGACAGACAGAGGGGGCAGCTGGGGGCCCCTCTGCAGCCCCGAGCTCTGCAGCAGAGGGGGGGTCTGGGGCAGGGAACTGGCCACTGCTGGCTGCTGCTGCTGCTGGGAGCTGGTCTGGGTAAAAAAGGGGTACGGGGGGAGCTGCTGCTCCAGGGACAGTGCATCCATAGCCACGGCCTGCAAAACAAGGAGCAGCATCAGCCACGCTGGTAGGGATTGCTCTTCACAGCAAGAAAATGGAGTCAGGCTTGGTTTGTGTTGTAAAAATGGCACCTAAAGGTTCAGAGAGTCAAGTAGCTGCTCTGAGATGTTCCTGGCCCTGGCAGGGTTGGATTGGATGAGGTTTAAGGTTCCCTCCAAGCCAAACCATCCCAAATAAACCAATACTTTAAAAGCCTAGTTGAATCTCAAGGTCAGGAATCACCAACCTGGGCAGTCACAGAGCCACAATAGATTTTAGAAGTTAATTCAGTTTCTGTCACAAATTAGAGAAACGGCTTTCAAATTTCACAGCTCACTTTGGGACAACACAAAAAAACGTGGTCTAAGAGATGCTTTTTATCATAGCTCTAGAAAAGAGGAAGTAAAATCTGTCCCCTCCACAAACCTCTCCTGTTTTAAGGCTCTCAATTAAGGAACACCTTTAAAGGAGGAAATTACAGAACAAGAGATGAAGGAATTCCTTCCCAACATCCCTGTGGCTCTTTGATTAAGCAGATTAAACCAATATAGATGTGATTAAGAAGCGTGAATTTGCCCCTGAGCTCCTACCTGAGTGATGGGTGACAGTGGGGACAGCGTGGGGGACATTTGCTGGGACTGAGGTCGCCGTGAGTCCGTGCCCAGGGACAGGGGGCTGACGTTGGGCTGGCGGTGCTGGGACGGGGCCGGCGTCGTCGTCATTCCTGCTGGGAACAACAAACCCCCTCAGCACAGCAGGGACACGGCAGGGACAGGGCAGGGACACGGCAGGGACAGGGTAGGGACACGGCAGGGACAGGGCAGGGACACAGCAGGGCCCTGCTGAGCTCTGGACCCAAAAGAATTCCCTAAACCCAGAGAAAAGAGTGGCCCGAGTGGGCAGTACCAGAGGTGCCTCGGCCGATGGCACGGGAGCTCGTTAGGTGATTTGTAATTAATTTTGTCAGGTTGAAGAGCATCAGGATGAGAGGAAGAGCCCTGTGGGTTGTCCTGGCTCAAGCCCAGGCATGGTTGGTGGGGTTGGTGGCCAGATGAGGAATTGGAAGAGGCAGAGCAGCCTCAGCAGTTCCAGACACCGTGGGCAGTGTGCTCGCACACCTGCACTCGGCCAGCCCAGGAAAAGCAGGTTCTGCTCTGTTTGTGTGGGCTCAGGCTCTGGGAATGAGATAACAAATCCTGGAACCAGCCTTATCACAGGGCACTTGAGGTACTGTAAAAGCAAACACCTCTTTAATGGAAAAAGCAGAAGCAAAACTGGTTATGCAGGAAGAGCCCCATTTTTAATGGCACAGCAGGGCAGGAAACGTCCACCACACTCCCAGGAGCCACAACCCAGCACGGGGTGAGGGTAAACAACCCAAATATCATCATTTTGTTCAGATCAAGCCAAAAATCTGGGAGTTTAGAAACCTCCCCTCCTTTCTGCTTCACCCCAGAGGAAATGAGGGAAGGATCTGAGGCCAAGGCAGCGTGAGCTGCTCCTGGAGCTGCCAGGGAGTAGCAACTCACAGGAGTTGCTGGCACAGGCTCAGGGCTGCCAGGGAGCCAGGAAGGCCAGGCTGCCAAGGAGGCAGCAGGAGGAGGGGCTCAGGCAGGCAGGTGCCCAGGCAGGTGCCCAGGCCAGCACTGGCTCCCCCTGAGCCCCTGAGGGCACCAAGGTGTTGGCACCTGGCAGGTGCTGCGTGCCCACGTCCCCTTGGGGTGCTGGGGCACAGCCCCGGGCTCTGGGACACTCCTGAGCAGGGCACAGCGGGCAGGAGCCCTCAGGGAGGTTTTAGCAGCAAGGGAAGGTTGGGAAAATCAGTCTGGAAAGCACCCAAGGCTGAGGGGGGCAGCAGGTGAAGGGTGGGATCATCTCCAGAGAGAAGCTGCAATGAAGTCAGTGAGGAAATGCTGAATTCCTTCTGTCTTTGACAGATCAGGGAACGTTTTCAAAGCAGTTTCACACTCACCAGTTTGGGTTTATATAATTTACTTTGCTAATTATGGGGGAAAAAAATGTGGAGATCCACTGTGGCTGAAATCCTGATTTCTAAAGCCATCCCTGAAACTTTGGAGCCCAAAAAACTCTTCCAAGGATGCTGAAAAGTGAAAAGGGGGACTTTTCAGCTGAAAGTGCTGCCCCACTCTGTCCCCAAATGGTCAAATCCTATAAAAGGTTAAATTCTCTTCTTGCTTCCCAGGCTCACCTGATTACAGTCATTTCCTTTTCCCAATCCAGGAGAAGTGGGAAAGGGAATCCTGCCCAGCACAGGAAACAGATTTGTATTTTTGGATACAACTCCTCATTTCTATTCTAGGAATCAAGAGACTTGCAACTGTCATTGATCATTAAAAAACAAAACAACAACCAACCCTGTTTGTTGACGAAAACATTTAAAAAATTAAAAACTAAAAAGACTTTAAAAATTAAAAAATTCAAATTAAAAAAATTAAAAATTTAAAATTAAAAATTTAAAATTAAAAATTTAAAATTTAAAAATTTAAAAATTAAAAAATTTAAAAATTAAAAATTAGAAATTAAAAATTAAAAATTAGAAAATTAAAAATTAAAAATTAAATATTAGAAAATTAAAAATTAGAAATTTGAAAATTTAAAATCGAAAAATTTAAAATTAAAAATGTAAACATTGTTTAAAATAAAAATAATAAATTAAAAATTTTAATTTAAAAATTAAAAATTAAATAAAATTAATTAAAGAAATTTTTAAAAAACTAAAAATAAAAAAGGCCCCAAATCAAATCCCCAAAAAGCATCAAGAATAGGAGATAAAGGTCCTGTGAGTAAATCAAATCCCCATTTTCTGCACACACAATACGAAGGAGCAGGGCAGCCAAACTCAAGGGACACCAGGGCTCCTGCTCACCCTGGCTGGCAGTGCTGATGCCCAGGTGGGTCAGGTTGGCAGCCAGGTTGCCCGTGCTGCTGGAGCTGCTCAGGGCAGGGAAGGAGGATTCCTCGGGGTCCAGGGGCGTGGGCAGGGGCGAGGGGAAGTGGATGTTGGTCAGGTCTGGCAGCGAGCCGCCCGTGTTGTGCGTGCCAGGGATCAGCGCTGTAGTGTTCTCCTGCTCAGCTGAGGGGAAGATGCTGCGTGCAAGAGAAAAAAACCAAATTAATCAATAGTTCCAGCTGGATAGAGCCTTTTCAAAGTTAGTTCGTAAGAAAATTTTGTTAAGATTTTTTTGAGATTTTTAAAATGTATTTAACAAGTAAAATTTTATTAAGATTTCTTTGAGCTTGTTGAAATTTATTTCACAAGAAAAATTTATAAAGATTTTTTAAATGTATTTAACAAGTAAAATTTTATTAAGATTTCTTTGGGCTTGTTGAAATTTATTTCACAAGAAAAATTTATAAAGATTTTTAAAATGTATTGAACAGAAAATTTTATTCAGATTTTTTCGAGATTTTTAACATTTATTTAAAGAGAAAATTTCATTAAGATTTTTTGAGATTTTTTAAATGTATCTAACAAGAAAACTTTATAAGGATTTTTTTGAGCTTTTTGAAATCTATTTCACAAGAAAAATTTATAAAGATTTTAAAAATGTATTTAACCAGAAAATTCTATTAAGATTTTTTCGAGATTTTTAAAATGTATTTAACAAGAAAATGTCATTAAGATTTTTTTGAGATTTTTTAAATGTATCTAACAAGAAAATTTTATTAAGACTTTTTTGAGCTGTTTAAAATGTATTTAATAAGAAAATTTTATTAAGGTTTTTTTGAGCTTTCTAAAATGTATTTAGTAAGAAAATTTCATTAAGAAGATTTTTTGAGTTTTTTAAAGTGAATTTAATAGCAAAATTTTATTAAGTTTCTTTGAGCTTTTTAAAATGTATTTAACAAGAAAATTTCACTAGGAAGATTTTTTTGAGGTTTTTAAAATGTATTTAACAATTACGAAGATTTTTTTGAGCTTTTTAAAATATCTTTACCAAGAAATTCCATAAATAAAATATTTTTAGTATTTCTGACCCTCTGAGGGTCTTGTTTTGTACCTAGAACCTTCCCAGAAAATTCCAAAGCAATAGGATATTCAATCCACAATTCTTCTTAAAGATCTCAGTGCTTTTAAAATAAAAAACTGTTGAGAACTTACTTGATTCCTGGAACTTCACAGGATTTAGGTCTCGATGACCCAGTCTGAAAGAGAAGGGAGAGAGATTTAAAGGCAAAGATGCTGCTGGAGGGTATTGCCTCAGAAATATTTCAATTTATGAGTTCAATTTAATAATTTCTGTGTAAGATCTGGGAGCTCTTAGAAAATCTTTATCATTTTTTTGCTTTACTGGTCCAAGAAATCTTAAATTTTGAGAGTTTCTCCTCATATAACCAAGCCTGTGCATTCACATCCACATAAAATGCTCTTTCTGCTCTAATGTTTATTATTTGTTTTTAAACACAGCATTTAATCTCCAGTCTCAAGTAGTTTATTAATATTGACAGTGACTAAAGCATCCATTTATCTAAATATGTTCAGAAAATAAAATTCCTACTCTTTGAAAGGTGCAATTCCCACCTTTTTAGTGTCCCAGCCTTGCTTAGAGAGGGTTTTGTCTGCATCAGAGGTGGGTTCTTCCATTCCAGGGACAGTCAGCAATAAAACTAAAACAAAAGAGATGAAAAGGAATCATTAATAATCAATAATATTCAGCTTCTCACTTGGAAGTTTAACCTTATGAAGTTTAAATTCTCAAGGAAGATGAAACAATTAAAAAATGCTGAGAACTTATTTGATTGCTGGAACTCCCCAGGAAGTTTTTTCAGGTGTAGGTGTTTTCTGGGTCTTTGTTGAAGGGTTAAATTTCAGACTTTTCTTTGGGATCAGGGATTTGAAGGCTGTTAAAGCCCTTTGGGATCAGCAATTCCCGGTTTTCCTGAGCTGGAGCAGGAGCAGGGCCCAGCAGAGGGCACCAGAGCTGAGGGTGCCGGAGCTGCTCCAGCCGGGAATTGCTCTGGGATCCTCTGGAATCTGCCTCTCCCCCAGCCTGGAACTGCTCTGGGATCCTCTGGAATCTGCTTCTGCCCCAGCCTGGAATTGCTCTGGGATCCTCTGGAATCTGCTTCTCCCCCAGCCTGGAATTGCTCTGGGATCCTCTGGAATCTGCCTCTGCCCCAGCCTGGAATTGCTCTGGGATCCTCTGGAATCTGCCTCTCCCTGGGGATTCCCCAGCCTGGAATTGTTCTGGGATCCTCTGGAATCTGCCTCCTCCTGGGGATGCTCCCTGGGGATCCCCCAGCCAGAATAAACTCAGAGTGCAGCCTCTGCTCCTCCCCTGTGGCTCCCTACTGAAATTCTGGGAATTCCACTCTGCTCCAGGAGCTCCTCCAGAGCTCCCCCAGCCCAGAGGATCCTCCTCAATTTTATCATTTGGGGCTCAGGAAAAACTTCTCCCTTCGTTTTGTGTCCTTTTTTCCTGGATTTCAGCAGCCAGAAAGGTGAATGTGATCCAACTGCTGTCACAGGAAGTGTCAGCACTCCTGAATTTTACAAACACACGGAGCCCAATCTGTGGGGATTCCATTGGTAGAAATATTTTTATCTCTTTTTTTTCTGCTCACCTCTTTTCTGCTGCATGTCCTGTGACCCTCCTGAAAAGGATTCCTGCTGAGCTGGAGTCATGGTGCTCTGGTGCAAGGCAGAATCAGAATTTGTCCTGAGAGAAAGCAAAACCCACAATATTTTTATTGTCAGCTTCACTAAATGAAAAGGATTTTCCTCTCAGATAAAAGCAACAACTCGGTAAAACCTCAATGCTGTGCATTAAAACCCAAAACTCTCTATATGGCAGAAACCAGAGAGAATTTCCTGGTGAAACAATCAATTTGCAGAACAAATTAGTTCAAGTTTGAAGAAGAATTGTTTCAATAATGGGATTGAGAGGAACACAGGATAAATCGGTTGCCCTTGTTAGAACAGAGTTTTATCTGCTTTGTTCAGATTAAATATGATCAAATAATGCCATTTTAAGCTGTTTAGCCATACTTTGGTTATTGTGATGGTTAAAACAAACATTCCTGTTGGGAGGAGGAAAAGGAATGGTTCAGGATGTTGTGGAGAAGGGAATTTTCATGGCCAACACATCTCAGGATGAACTTTGAGTGTGGCCACCCTCAAAGTGTAACTCTGTGTTCCTTCCCACTGGAACATTCCCAGCCCAGTTTCTGCACCCAGAGAAATATCCGAGTCTTGGGCCGTGCCTGGGAACATCTGGATTTTTAAAGATTTTTAAGGATTTTAAAAGATTAAACTTTAAGGATTTACCTTTAAGAAGGTACCACTAAATTCAAGTATCACTTGCAGACACCTCAATTTTAAAGCTCATCTAAAACAAACACTAAATTCCAAACTGAGTTTCTGAATTTCTAAAGGCACAATCCCAAGTGCTGCAGGCTCAGAGCACAGCCAAAGCCCCAGCATGGGGACACCCACCTCCTCCAGCTGGTGTCCGAGGGCGGTGACAGGTACACGGTGCCATAGGGACAGCTGTCCACGTGGGCCAGGGTTAAGGCAGCAACATTTCCACTCCAGCAGGAAATCTCATCCCAAGAATAATCCCAATTATCCTGTCAAAACCACCAAACTCACAGATTCTCTATGGGGAACTAGAGGGATGGGTGGTGTGGCACCCACAGGAGAGGGAGCAGAAGGGATGTTGGGGTGGTGTGGGAGCCTCAGGGGATGGAGCAGAAGGGATAGGTGGTGTGGGAGCCTCAGGGGATGGAGCAGAAGGGATGGGTGGTGTGGCACCCACAGGGGATAGAACAGAAGGGATGTTGGGGTGGTGTGGCACACACAGGGGAAGGAGCAGAAGGGATGTTGGGGTGGTGTGGCACCCCCAGGGGAAGGAGCAGAAGGGATGGGTGGTGTGGCACCCCCAGGGGAAGGAGCAGAAGGGATGGGTGGTGTGGCACCCACAGGAGAGGGAGCAGAAGGGATGGGTGGTGTGGCACACACAGGAGAGGGAGCAGAAGAGATGGGTGGTGTGGCACCCCCAGGGGAAGGAGCAGAAGGGATGTTGGGGTGCTGTGGCACCCCCAGGGGAAGGAGCAGAAGGAATGGGTGGTGTGGCACCCACAGGGGAAGGAGCAGAAGGGATGTTGGGGTGCTGTGGCACCCCCAGGGGAAGGAGCAGAAGGGATGGGTGGTGTGGCACACACAGGAGAGGGAGCAGAAGGGATGTTGGTGTGGTACCCCAGGGGAAGGAGCAGAAGGCACGGCTGGGCACAGCCCTGCTGCCAAGGATATCTGGCGGCCGTGCTTGTCCACGGAGAGCGGGCGGCGGTGGGGCGAGCCCAGGCGGTTCCGGTCCCGGTACACTCTGTCCACCAGCCCGTGGTGCCGCGTGGTCCTGCTCGTGTCCAGGGCCGACGACTGGAACGGGGTCTGGGAGAGACACAGGCATTACCCACAGGGAAACAGCCCCAGCCTGCCCAGAGCCTCCTCCTCCTCCTCCTCCTCCTCCTCCTCCTCCTGTGCCAGGCTGGCTGGCTCTGAGCAATCAGACTCCAAACACGATGTGCACGTTGTGGTGTTGTTTCTCCTCCGACAGCTTTTTGGGAAAGCTGCCTCCTCCACAAGGGGCCATGCTGGAGTGCCCTGGCCTGGCCCAGCACTGCCCTCACAGCCTGGCACCCCTGAAGCCCCGGGGCTGAGCGTGGCAGAGCTGCCAGGCGCTGGCCGCATGCCCTTGGTGCAGCATGCAGGGTGCACAGGAGGAACATGCCAGAGCCTGACCCGGGCCAGGAGATGCAGGAGGAGCTGCACGCTGAGCTCAGCATTCCCCAGGACACGCTGCCTGCTCCCAGGGCTGCCTCTCACCCCTCCTTGCAGCAGATTTATTTTAAGGGGACACTGAGAGAATGAAAAGAAAAAGAAAAGCAGTTTCCTTCCTCCTCTGTCGGATGGCTTTGAAGTGATTTTCAGCTCCTTCAGTGACCCGAGGTGGGATGATCCCACCTGGACTCTTATCTCACTGACATCCTGAGCAGATGATTTCGGAGCAGGAGGATGGCAGGGGAAGGACAGGGAAGATGAATTCCCAGGCTAAACTGGAAAACTTTCACATTTTCCACAGCCCTTCCCAGTGCGTACCGGGGGGACAGAGGAAGCACCGAGGGGTCAATCTCTGCTCGTACTCCAGCAGCAATTTATGGCTCTCCAGGGAGAAAAATCCTCCCCAGCCCTGCACTCCCTGCCAATGTGAACAGCTTTGCTGAGTCCCTCAACACCATCTGTTTGGAAATCCAAAATTTCCTCCTCCATTCAGGTGCTGCACGTGGCAAATGCACTGTCCTGTCTGCCAAGCCACGAAACCATCTGGCTTCCACATTCATCCCTTTTTTCTTTTGCTTTTTTGCTTTTCTTTTTTTTCCAAGTGTCAGCTTTGGCTGTTGAAAAGATTATTTCTATAAAGCTTTGCATTTATTTTGAAAGGCTTTGTTTGTATGAACTTTTTAAAGAGTCTTTCTACTATTTTAAACCCTTTTCTCTTCAGCAAATATTGGGCTCCTCACCCTCTCTGCACACACAGGCTGTGTTAACAGAGCTGCAGAGGGGTTGTGGTGTTTATTTTCTCATTTCAGGGCCAACATTTTATATGCAGCAGAATATTTAAGGCAACAGGGGACTAGAAAGGAGCACAGTGACTTTTTACAGGACTCTCAGCACTTCAGATCGTGGGGTTTGTGCTTCACTTCCTCACTTGGCTGAGAAATCTCAAATAGAATCTCAATTTTAAGGGTTTTAAATTCAAACACGGTGCTTTAATCTCTGCTGCAAGCACTGAGCAACAATCCCCACACACAAGTGGGAATATTCATCATTCCAAAGCGACAAAAGGTCTCAAACTCCTCCTTTTTGCTGTTGTTACAGCCCAAAAGGCAGCAAAATTTGCAAATACGTGCTTGGAAGGTCAACAGGAAAAGCAATTTCCTATGTCAGTGGTGTCAGCACAGTGCTGCTAAAAAAGGAGCAGCCAGCCCTGAGCACAGGGCTCACCTGGAATTTAAAGGAAAGCCAAAGCATAAAATTAGAAAGACAAAAAGTTTCATGTAAAAACAGCTATTTCTTAGGGTTTTACCTTTTATTGGCACAATTTCCTTATCAAAAACACAATAAAAATCTCATCTGAGTGCAGCAGTGGCACAAATAAACATAAAATGTGTCCCAAATCAGGGCTACAGTTCACAGAAAGAGGGATTTTGGGGCAATGCTGTTCCCTGGCTTTCCAGGAATCAAAATCCCAAAAGAATCCTGAATTTAGGGAAACAGAAAACACCTGAGGAAATGGATATCACCTCCAACAGGTCTGGCTTCTCTCTGCAACCTTCCTATAAAATTTAATTAGGGCCAAACACCAGGACAATGTTCCTGGATTAAAATTCCCCATCTCTGCATGGCATGAGATATTTAACTCTAGGGAGGAAAATGGATTAAAAATAATTAATAGATCTGAGCATAGATTGTATTTGAGAAAATGAAGAACTAAAAGGGTTTCACTCCCCTGAAAAACATTCAAGGGCTTGAGAGCAGACCCCAAACCCCCCAGTCCATGAGAAAAGCAGCTCAATACAGACAGGAAGGAAAAAGCTCAGTGCTCTCCAAGTGTCCTTTTAGGATTTCTCAGGAAATAAACCCAGGTGAGGTGGATGAGGGGGAAGGAGGAGTGGTACCTACTGCTGGTTGATGTTTTGGTGCCTCCTGGTGCCAAGCAGGATTTGGGAATTCATTCTGCCCTTCCCCATGGATTTAAACATGCAGGCTGAGTGCACATGCTCAGAGATTGCTGAAACCACAGGCCAAGACTGAATAATCCACTGGCTGCACCAAAGAAACCCCCAAAAAACCAGAAAGAACCACATGACAGCAAGTCCAGGGAGTCTGCACAGGAATTATTTGCACGTTCCAGACTGGGATGCATGGCACAACCTGGATTTGTGTGGCAGCCCTGCAGTCCTGGGCAGCTGGGGGTGAACCAAATAACTCCTGTGCAGGGCAGAGCTGTGCAGAAATACGTATCCACCTGGGCTAACAGGACCAGTCCTAAATACGTATTTGCACAAACCTAAAAACTTGTTTACCAAAGAGACAGGAACTGCTCCAAAGGCTTCAGCCAGAGCTCCGTTGTGCTGCAAATCAAAGAAGCAGAAGATGCTCAGACACCAACGCTCTCAGCAGGCACAACCACCCAGGCTCTGCCTTCACACCATCCCAGAGACGTTTGCAGTCGTGCTTTTGGCTTCAGATTGGAAAAACCTGGAAAGCTTTTCCCCCCTGCTACAAACACACGGGGTTGTTTTGTTGTTTGTCACCATTTGTTATCTGGAACAACATCAATTTGAGGATTTTTTTTTAGTGTGTGTGTGTGTGTGAAAAAATATAGACAACCCCAGGGTTTAAGGATAGTTTGTTTCTGTCTCCTCCTCCAGTCATTCA
The DNA here is from genome assembly GCA_035584835.1 of Tangara arthus. Taxonomy (NCBI): domain Eukaryota; kingdom Metazoa; phylum Chordata; class Aves; order Passeriformes; family Thraupidae; genus Tangara; species Tangara arthus. The sequence goes on along the minus strand of JAWMQZ010000119.1, from coordinate 1,387,062 downwards.
TAAATTTTTGAATATTCCCTTTTCAGCAGTCAGGATTAAAAGAGTCCAGGTAAAAACCACCAGTGATGGCCATCAAGCACAGAAATACTGAAATATTATTGTTTAAAAGGAATTCTTAACCTCCTTAAAAAAAAGCTGAAGAGAAAAGCTTGAACAGAGCAGACACTGTGGAGTAACACTGGGGACTCCAATCCACTACAAACCTCTGCTCTGTATTCCTCAAAGAATTAAAGATTAAAATTGATTTTTGCCTCTCCTCTTGCATGAGATTCAAGTTTTTAACCTGCCCAAATTCAGCTGTCTGCACCTATTTCAAACAGCAGTTAGAGGAGGTCAGCAAGAGTTTCTCCATCTTTATTAAGCAGCCTTCATCAGAAAACCACAAACTGCAAAATTTCCTTCCCACCACATCCTCGTGAGCTCAACTGTAACTCTGACTGCTCAAAAAAGGAAAACCAATGCAGAAATGTTCATTATTTTGAGCTCTCAAAATCAACTAAACATGGAAATCAGGAGTCCACAAAGCATCCACCCAGTAATCCTTGGACAACATCTTCTGTCCAAACACGCTTCAAACAGCAAAATATTCACCTGAAACTCTGATTTTCTGTTTAAGGTGCATCATTCCTGGAGTCACAAAACCCAGCCAGGACTTTCTTACACTTCCTTTCCAAAAAGAAGTGATTATTCTGATACACTTTGTGTCCCACTGCTCTTCTCCTCTCCCAGAATTCCTCCCACAGAACATGCACATCAATTCCTCCACCCTCCACCCCAACATCATCTTTATTTCCACCCATTTTGCTTTGAATTTACAGCATCTTCCCAGATTTCATCAGGAATTGCATCTCTCAGAGAACTAAAATCTATCACAATCAACTTAAAAAATACCCCTACATCCCAAGCCCAGCAGAAGTTTTCCAACCAGGGTGTGACTTCTGGAGCAGCAGCTGCCTGGGGGGACACAGCAGCATCCCAGCCCAGAATTCATCACCAAATCCAAGGAAAAAGCCTCTGAACTCACCTGGAAGGGGAGATCCATGGCACTGTTCCCAATCTGATTCACATTTGGCAATGACCCCCCGTAGTACTGGCCACGACTCTGCCCCAGTTGCAAATATTGGGTTTTCTGCAGCTGTAGCTGAAAGAAAAGGAGGAGGAAAATAAAATTTCAAGTGTTATAACCAGCACAACCTGACACTGTGATCACTGAGAATGGAAATCATTAAAAGGCATCAATCCAACTTTTACAAAGGAGGGTCGACCTTCCCCACAAGTTTCTTGCAGCAGGAAAAGCCCTGGAGAAAGGGCAGGGAGAGATTCCCAAGGAAAAGGCAGAGCCAGGTTCTCAAACAAAGGACAGAGAGGTTTTCACAGAAAACCCCTTCAGCCAAGGAATAACCAAAGCACCACCAAGAATTCCCTGTAGGACAGGCACACATGGAGGGTCTGCAGAGCTTCACTGGATTGCAGGTACCACCCTCCAGTAAAATATTCCAGGGGTTTGCCCAGAGCTGGAGACATTGCTGGGTGTTTAGCTGGGATGCTGAGGGAGCTCAGGGTGCTCAGGAGAGCTCAGGGTGCTCAGAGGTTCTCAGGGATGCTCAGAGTGTTCAGGGGTGCTCAGGGATGCTCAGAGTGTTCAGGGATGCTCAGGGGTGCTCAGGGATGTTCAGGGATGTTCAGGGGTGCTCAGGGATGTTCAGGGATGTTCGGGGTGCTCAAGGTGCTCAGGAGAGCTCAGAGGTTCTGAGGGATGTTCAGGGGTGCTCTAAGATGTTCAGGAGTGGTCAGGGATGCTCAGGGTGTTCAGGAGAGCTCAGGGGCTCTCAGGGATGTTCAGGGGTGCTCAGAGGAGCTCAGGGGGTGCTCAAGGGAGCTCAAGCATGTTCAGGGGTGCTCAGGGATGCTGAGGAATGCCCAGGGATGTTCAGGGGAGCTCAGGGATGTTCAGGGGTGCTCAGGGTGTTCAGGGATGGTCAGGAGTGCTCAGGGATGGTCAGGAGTGCTCAGGGATGGTCAGGGATGGTCAGGAGTGCTCAGGGATGGTCAGGAGTGCTCAGGATGTTCAGGAGTGCTCAGGGATGGTCAGGGGTGCTCAGGGATGGTCAGGAGTGCTCAGGATGTTCAGGAGTGCTCAGGGATGTTCAGGGGAGCTCAGGGATGTTCAGGGATGGTCAGGAGTGCTCAGGGATGTTCAGAGGAGCTCAGGGATGTTCAGAGGAGCTCAGGGATGTTCAGGAGTGCTCAGGGATGTTCAGGGGAGCTCAGGGATGGTCAGGAGTGCTCAAGGATGTTCAGGGACGGTCAGGAGTGCTCAAGGATGTTGAGGGATGCCCCAGGAGCCCACAGCACAGTGCCAGCAGCCAGACAGGATGCAGAGAAAAGGCCCAGCCCGTTTACTCCATGCCAACACTTTGGGCAGTATCCATGCAGGATCACAGAAGTCCAGAATGGACTGGGTTGGAAATGACCTTAGGGATCACCTCATCCCAGCCCTGCCATGGCAGGGACACCTCCCACTGCCCCAGGGGGCTCCAGCCCGGCCTTGGGCACTGCCAGGGATCCAGGGGCACCACAGCTGGGCTGGGAATTCCATTCCAGAGCCTCCCACCCTCCCAGGGAGGAGTTTTATATTAAAATAGTCCCTGAGTACAAGCTCACCCTGAGAATGCATTTTCCTGACATTCAAACAATTCCTAGAAAACTCAAAGACCTTTTATTCACAGAATTTCCCCCAGAAACCAGCAATTTCCAACTGCACAATCAAAATCTCTGTGCCTGAGCTGAGGGACCAAACTAATCCCTGACTTAGGAGCTGACTCTGGAGATGAAACCTCTCCATGGAGCACAGAACCCCAGGATCACTGAGGTGGGAAAACAGCCCCAGGGTCATATCCAGCCTTTGCCAGGCTGCTCCCAACACCTCAGCACCACCCACAAAGTGGTTGAGGGTTTTTTTTCTTAAAAAAATAAAAGGGCAGATAATCCCCTCAGGCTGAAGATTTATAAAATATTCCCAGTTTTCCCTATCAAATGGCTCAGAAAGGTCCCATGTAAGGAGCAGGAAAGGCCCCTTCGCTTTTCTTGTGCAGTATTTTGCCACGCAATTCCTGAAGCAAGACATGAAATCAGAGAAACCCTGTGTTAGTATCACTTAATGAGTCACAGCCCCTCCAACTCAGAGCACAAAAAGCACAATATCAGAACTAGCTGTGCTTTTTCCCTGGCCCCTGCATATGTTTTTGTTGTTAAAGTAAAAAAAAAAAAAAGCCTTGTTTGGGATTTGGGCCAAACATTGAAGTAACTATTTCAACAGGTGTTGGTTTCCTTTCAAGAACCTCCAAAAGGCACCCAGGGAGGAGGGGGTGGCTTTGTGTTTTTTTAGGATTTTGGGTTTTTTTCTCAGGATATTCCCACCTCAAAGCAGCACAGCACAGGGAGGTCAGGAGCATTTGTCTTTCTGCTGCACTTGCATGGAAATGAGGCGACCCCAGAGCTGGGGAGCCTTGGCTGCAGCATGAATTTAAACAAGGATCAACAGGGCTGGAGATGTGTGCCAGAAACGAGAGCAGGGACTGCTGCTCTCATCCATCAGCACAGGGGAGAGCTGCTCTGCTCAGCTCCTGCCTTTCAGGAGAGCAGAACTGAGAGTGGCCCCCAGACTCTGCAGTTATTGAGCCCATCAACAACTGCCACTTGCAATCTGGGAAGATCAAGAGGAAGCAGAGCAGGATTTGTGTCCTGAGCGCCTCCCAGCTCCGGCTCCTCAGCTGGAACAAAAGTTGGTTTGGATCTCAGGAGCTTGCTGTCATTGCAGCAGGAAACCAGGAGCGAAATCAGCTCTGGATTTTCCTTTCTCTCCAAAAAAAAGCTGCAAATTTCTCTGAGATACCTCAGTGCACAGTGGGAAGCAGCGGCAAAATCCAGAATAAAAGTTGGGGAAGGGATGTTTAATATTATTTAATTCCACCCCACCTCTGGCTCTTCAGCTGGAAGAAAAGTTGGTTTGGATCTTAGGAGCTTGCTGTCATTGCAGCAGGAAACCAGGAGTGAAATCAGCTCTGGATTTTCCTTTCTCTCCAAAAAAAAGCTGCAAATTTCTCTGAGATACGTCAGTGCACAGTGGGAAGCAGCAGCAAAATCCAGAATAAAAGTTGGGGAAGGGACCTTAAATATTATTAAATTCCACCCCACTCCTTCCACTATCCCAGACTGCTCCAGGCTGGCCTTGGACACTTCCAGGGATGGGAAATACACAATTTCTCTGGGCAGGCTGGGCCAGGGCCTCCCCACCCTTTAGGAAAACAGATGCTGTGGCTAAAACGAAATTATTTCATTTTCCTCTCCGTCCACCCTGTGAGGTGGAGCAGGTACATGGCACAACTGGGGATGAGGTTTTGAGAGAGGTTTAATTTTAAAAGAAAATAACAAAAAGGAAAAGCCTTTTCTTAACAGAAAGATTCCAATTACTCTGGAAATGTTAACAAGTCTCAGGGCAGCCCCAGGGTTGTCTCCTGGGGCTGGATTCAATTAGTGCAGTTTGGATTCTGGATGAATTTAGACAGGGGAGGATGATAAGGAATTACTGAGTGCTCACCAGATTTATTAATTTCATGAACCACGAGAACTCGGTGACTCCACACTGCAGCTTTTCCATTTCTCTGTGGTGTGGCCAAGAGCAGCTCCCTGACAGCTGAAAATATTGCAAAATATCCCAGCTCCTTCCCAAGGAAGCTTTTGGTAAGGAAACAGCTTTTGCTTGTTAAACCACTTCATTTCTACTTGGTTTTCTTGTTGTGAAGAAATGTTCCCCAAACATCAGATCCAAATGGAACCTGTAATTTTCCTTCCACCAGCCTTTCTCCACTTAACTTTAAATCCTCTTTTTTTTTTCTTTAAAATCCAATGTAATCATGATAAATCACAATTTCTGTGAACATTTATATGAAATACACCAATTTTTCATTCGAGTTACCATTTTCTGGATACCCAGCTGTGTTTGTAGGGAGGGATTCAAGTTCTACAATTAAAAAAATAATAAATAAAGAGAGAAACAAGACCCTAAATACAAATCCAGTTTTCCAACAGATTTTCTAATATGCAGATGGGAATTAAATGAAGCATTTATTAAGAATTCAATACTTGAAGTTATTGAAATTCTCCCCTGAAAAACTTTGAGTAAATTATAAATTTGTGGGCAGAACTTATTGGGAAGTTTGGCAGTTTTGGCACTGTAAATCAACCCAAATCCTCAGTAAAGGTTTTTCTTAAAATGCCTTTTTTAGCAGATGCAATGTGGACTGCCAGAACGATAATAAAAGGGTGGAGTGTCCGTTTGATAAAACCCCAGATATCTGATGACTACAGGAAGCAGAGATTTGGTGATAACAACTTTTGCACTGCCTTGCAGTTTCCACACCGAGCTTTCTTATAATTTCATGGTTTACCCTTTAAAAAAACCCTTCCTCTTTAGCACCTCCAGCCTAACAAGCAGCAAAACCAGCGCAGATTAAAATTAGAAAAGTATGATTAAAGCTTAATTGGGCCCTCAGTTCTTCAGGCAGGCTTTAGTGGGAGTTTCAGAGTTGCATTCTTGGGAAATCCCCTCGTGCCAAGCTGAGTTTGCTGGGACAGGGGGGAAATTCCCCAGGAATTTTCACCTGGAGCCCCAGCCCTGCTGCAGGGTTTGGGGCTGGAGTCAGGATTTTGGGTGTGAGAGGAAGCAGAGGAAGCAGAGGAAGCAGAGGAAGAAGAGGAAGAAGAGGCTGCCCAGGTGCTGCTCTGGGTTGTCTCTGCAGCTGGAATTCAACAAGTCCAACCGAGCTGCAGCTCCTGCTGCCATCCCAGCGGGACTGGAGCCTGCACAGGGAGATTCCTCCCCATCCACAGCCCTGTGCTGATAACAAAAGCAAATAAAAGCTGCAGAAGAAAGAGCCCTTAACAGAGATTTAATGATTGGGGTTTAGATTTAGAGGCAGTGCTGCCACAAGCTACAAATCACCTCTTTAATTAACCCTTTAATTATTTTAGAAGTTCTTTAAGGCGCCAAAAATTCTCCAAACACCCAGACTTTGGCTTCTCAAGGGAACATTTTTCTGTTAACAGCCCAAAATTCACACTAAAATTTGAATTTTAAAAACTCAACGCTTGCTAGTCAAATAATTACTAAAATTAATACATTCAAATAACTGCTCGTTTATGAACCCACCCTCCCTGAAAACCGCCTGGGATTTCTTTAATGCAATGAGGAAATAATCACAAATGGGAAAGAGAAAATCCTGGTAAAGCAAGGAAAAGGGAATTTCTGTTCATTCTGTTCACTCCAGCAGCTGCTGGTGCCTCTCCACATCTCCAAGCTGGAAATGAAAATCAATAATGAGCAGACACAAAGTTCTGAGCACAGAATTTTCAGCGGCAGAGGATTTGGTTTTAGGTGCCAAACTGTTCCCATCTCAGGGATCCTCCTGGAAAATGAGAATAATCCAGAAGGGGAATTCTGGAAAGGCTCCTCTGGGACTCCTCAGTCCTTCCCTGCACGTTTCATTCTCCCATCAGCAACTCAAAGTTTGAGTGGAGCTCCAAGCCTGGAGCAATCCAGGGACAATGGGGATAAATGAAGATATTCCAAATATGCCAGAGGCTCCCAGTCAGCACCAGCACCTCTGGATCCCACCTGGGGAGTGAGGACAAATTAATAAAATATCCTGCTGCTTCCAGAGGAGAGGAATGAAGGTTAGGAAGACTTTTGGACTTTTTAATCTCTATAATGCTTTTAGAGCTTGGGTGAATACTGATTGTTTTTATAATTTTATCATGTTTTGGATAATTTATTGCAAATAATTACAAATACTTCCACTATTTACATGTTACTGATATAAATTCACCCATGCTGTTATCAAACATTCAATAGGTGGCTGAAGATATGGATTTGCTAGTTTAGCTTTTTATTTTAATTTCCCATGTAATTAAAAATTAATATTATGAAATCTAACACCAGCAATATTTTCACCTCAGCAGGCACCTGTAGTATGTAAATAATGGAGTTTATCTCCAATGCCCTGATAAATGAGGGAAATAAATCTCATGGTGCAAAGCCACATGTTTGAAATTGTCTATAGGAGCACCTCAGACAAAGAAAAAGGTGTGATAACAGCAAACCACAGCTCAAATTCTGTGATAAAACACCCTGATCCTCTAGGAAAGGGCTTGAGACCCAGGAGATAAAAAATATCTGCAATTCCAGCGAGGTGAGCAGGCTGCTGTCGGCTGAGAGATAAAAAAGGGGCTCAGAAATCCCACCCAGTGTCTGTGTGAACACAAAGGAGCCCCTGCAGCTGCTGGAAAACCTCTCCAAATTAAGGCAGAACTGCAAATTCTGTGCTCTGACAGAGGAGAAGGAGGGGATGGAGTAAGGTCTGGGATCACCTGAGGAAGGCATTCGCACCCTCTGGATTTGGGACTCAACCCGGGGTTTTTTTGGGAATAATCAACATTCCATGGCCACGAGGAAGAGGGAACAGGGTCCAGAGGCAGCTCCTTGGCCCTCCCCAGCCCCATTTGTCAGGACCAGGAGCAGAGGAGCCTGTGCCTCGCTCTGCCTGGGCTCTCACACTCAGGAAGAGGCAGATTTCTAAAGTCACCCATTTCCTGCACTTTCCAGCCCTGCTCCAAGAGCAGCAGAGGCTCCAAAGGCGCAGCTGTTCCTCCCAGGAAGGAGGGGAGAGGAAATGAAGGCTGAAGTTGAGAGGAAAGGGATAATCCACAGTGAGAGCAGCTGCTCTGCCTGCCTCGCTGGGGACCTCAGGGATTCCAGCAGCAGCTTGGAACAAAATGTTTTGCAACAGTTGGGGGGGGTGGTTTGAATTTTCTGGGTGTTTTTGGTGTCATGAAAGTGAAGATTTGAAGGCTGGCTTGGACAGAGGAGTGAGGACAAGCCCAGCAAAAGTCTCCCTGGTTGCCTGTGCCAATCCTTGCTGGGCTCCCAAGGATCCTGGCGTCCTGGAGAGATGGATTTTGCAGGGAATGGGACAAAAGCAAAGCCAAAACAGGAAGCCAAATGTCTACTAGAAACAAGTGAAAATTACCCCGAAAAAGTGCAGACATATGGGATGAACTGGATGTGACCCCAGCTCGTGGAACTGCTACATCATTGTTTACTCCTCCACAGCACAACTGTCACTGCAGTCACTTCGAAGGATTTGTTCCATTATCCCATCGCCGTGGCAGGACACAAACACAGCTCTCAGGCCAAGCTAACGCAGCCAGGAAGAACAAAAATGCAGAAAAAGGCCAAAAAAAAAGCATTTTTGTTGCTTTTTTGGGTTCTTTTTTTTTTGAAGGGAAGGAAGCTGTTGTAATATCTTGGAATTTAACAGCCACAAAAGAGCAGCAGTTTTGTTTCTGCCACTGAGACACTTCCCAAGCAACTCTTTCCTCAGGCCAGCCTTGATTTTCAGGGATTTTAACTTTCACCCCCAATGCACTAAAACACCCAAATCTTCTCTAAAACTTCAAAAATTAACAACAAAGCAGGAGGTGACACCTCCAAGGACCAGGAGCAAAGGGTTGTGCTGCTGCATGGAACTGTTCCAGCTCCCACCAGCTCAGCACAGAGCAAAGGGGAAGCAAAATCCTCCTCTTGCATCTCCTGGAATGCAACAGGAGCTCCATGGAAAAACAAACTGGGATTCAGAAAAAGGTGTTTTCACTGGGAGGGTAATAAAACCTGCCAGGCACAGGGAAGGGCACAGCCAGGCAGCTGATTGGAGACTTTGTAAATGGGATTATTTTTAAGGTTACCTGATAGCTTTGCTTCAATCCTGCACTTCCAGTGGCTTCCCAGGAAAATCCTGAGGGCTCAAAGGCTGTAACACCTGCACGAGGCCCCTGCAGCTGCTGAAAAACCTCTCCAAATTAAGGCAGAACTGCAAATTCTGTGCTCTGACAGAGGAAAGGGAGATGATGGAGTGAATTCTTCTCTCCAGTCTGGGATCACCTGAGGAAGGCATTCCCACCCTCTGGATTTGGGGATAAAACCTCTCCTTTTTGCAGGCTGCATGGCCAGGAAGCAGAGAATTGGGAGGCAAGGATCACTTCTTCTTTGTTATCATCAAACTTTGGGCACTTGGTGACTCATGGAGAACAGGAGACAAAGCAAACAACCCCAAAAAACAACCCCAAAAAACAACCCCAAAAAGGAGAGACACAGCCCTACCCCACACAGCTGAGTGCATCACAGCACTCACTATAAAACAGCCTAAAATGAATTTCTCACAGATAAGTCTGAGTTGAAAAGGACCCATTAGGGTCAACCAAAAATAAATTTATTACAGACTACACTGAGTTAGAAGGGATTCCATCAGGATCAAGCTAAAATGAATTTCTCATAGAAAAGGCTGAGTTAGAAGGGATCCCATCAGGATCAAGCTAAAATTAATATTTCATAGAAAATGCTGAGTTAGAAGGGACCCATCAGGATCAAGCTAAAATGAATTTATCACAGAACAGGCTGAGTTAGAAGGGATTCCATCCGGACCAAGCTAAAATGAATTTCTCACAGAAAAGGCTGAATTAAAAGGGACCCATCAGGGTGAAGCCCAGCTCCTGGCCATGCACAGGACACCCCAAGAATCCCAAGCCAGAACTGCAATCCAAATAATCCCTTGCTAAGAGCATTAGAGTCCAACCCAATAAATTCCATTCACGAGAGCTGAGATGTTATTGATCAGCAGAGCAGGAATCAGCTGAGCCCTGGCCAAGCCCCAGCTCTGCACTTTTAGCACTCCAAGAGAGCCAATTATTACTCATGAGTTCATGTTTTCTTCACCTTCCTGTTGAAGAGATTATTTAAGACCTCAAATCACTTAACTGGATTGTTTTGTCCTCTCATGAGTCATCTCCAAATTCCAAGGCCCCATTAGGTTCTCCTTCAGGAGCTGCAGCAGCTCCCCAGCTTGCCTGAGCTGTAAAACCGTGAGGAAACGGGGCTGGAAAATCACCCAGCTGCCTCCTGCAATTCCTGTCAGAGTGCAAAGATCTCACACCCCAACACTATTTACAGCCCCCAAAATCCACAGTGTACTCACACCCTTTTGTTTTTTTTCTTAAGTATTTTTTTTACAAGAAAAAGACTTTTTTTTTCCCACAAGAAAAATATGTTTTTCCTTGTGAACCCAAAGAAAGAAGATGGAATAGAGGAGGTAACAGCACTTAATGCTATGATTCTTTTTTATTCTTTATTTCTGTTTTATTTCTTTTCTAATCTCTGAACAGTAAAACCAGAGAAAAACTGCCTTTTTCTCCCCAAAATGAATGAATATGAATCACTGGGTGGTCGAGGGCAAAGACTCATTAGGAACACACCTTGCAGGATTTAAAGAAATAAACAAAACCATCATAATGAAGAATTAAACTCAATGCACAGGCTGTGACTCGGTGCTTAAAAACACTTTGCTATTTCTGGTGAACAAAGGTTTACTGTTTAAAACTTCACAGTCACAACTGAGCAGCAAAAACAGGATACAGCAAACTGGAGCCTTAAAATAGTGACTATTCTTGTGAGTTGTGCTCTATCGGCGGGCAGGGAGCCAAGCAAAGCTCCAACAGGCACCGGAGCCGATCTGAGAGCTCTGCAAAACAAAAACACAAACCCCTGGCAGCTCCCAGAGCGGCACCTGCCCTTCCCTGCAGTCACAGGCAGGCGTGGATATCGCTGATAATTCAGCAGAAAGCAGAGGAGCTTGTTTATTGTCGGATATCCAGAAAGGAAAGAATTCTTTTTGGTTATATTTAGATGGAGCTCGACACTCTCGAAATTTTGTTTATTTTTGTGAGTGTTATTAGCTAACAATGAATGGTGTAGAGAATTGGGAGGCAAGGATCACTTTGTTATCATCAAACTTTGGGCACTTGGGTGACCAGTGGAGAGCAGGAGACAAAGCAAACCCAGAAAGGAATCTCAAAAACCAAACCCAAAAAGCAGAGACACGGACCTACCCCACACAGCTGAGGTGCTACACAGCACCAATTACTACAAACCAACCTAAAAAGAAATTTCTCACAGAAAAGGCTGAGTTAAAAGGGACTTTCTTTTCTTAAAGCAAATATTCCTTCTGAGCAGGGATCTGATGCAGAAACAATCGTCCAGCTTCACTAAAAAGCTCCTCAACCATCCCTATTCCACTATTGAAAAGCCTCAGAAAAGCTGAAATAAAAGCAGAGATGCCCTCATTAAGTAAGATGAAAATAGCTTTTATGTTCCATTTTTTATTTTTAGCTAAAGAATGAAAATTCAGTTATGTAACCCTACAAGTTTCGTAAATTAGGAGCCAAGCAGGGCATGTTTGCACTCTTTGGGGTTCAGGGCCACCTCACCCTGCCCTCAGAGTGGCCAAAAGACACAGAAAATTGTTTGTGGCTTGAAAATGTGGCATCAGCCAACCCTTCAGGTATCAAAAATATCCAAAACATCATCAGAGTCCAAATTCTTCGAATGCAAAAGGCTCATTCGGCACAAGCATCTCCCTGAACCAGAGGCAAATCTAATTACAAGGAGAAGGTCAATCAGACATCTGAATCTGAGCTGGCTGCTGGAAACTTGTGCAATATTTAAGATATTAAATAAATATTAAATCAGATATTCTCTATCCCTCTTGCTGCCAGCAATACAATCCACACTGAGACTGTGCAAGGAATCAAGAAGTGAGAAGTCAGGGTGTGAAACAATCCCTGCCTTCCCTTCTCCCACGGAGGTTTTTCATTCCTTTAATCCAGCTTACAGATGTTGAAATCCCACTTTGAGGCTCCAGAGCTGGAAAAAAATCTCCTGCACAGCTTCCCAACAGGTCTGAAGAGGCCCCATCCTGTCACCAACAACTGCTCCTCTGTCTGAGGTGGGAGCTATCACCATCTGCCTGCAAATTCATATATTTTGGGATATCAGCTCCAATTCCCTCCCCTCCGAGACCTCAGGCGTCCAAGGAAAATAATATTCACATAAATAGTAATAGCTGGGTACCAAAATTAATTGAAAATTCATCTGCCAGAGCTGCAGTGTGCAGTTAACACATCTTACTGCTCTGGAGTGATAAGTAACCAGAGTAAAACCAGCAGTGAGCAGCTCAGCAGGGACAGCGCAGAGGAGATTTCCCCAATCATCAGGAAAAGTGATAGACCAGGCAAGGGAGGGAAAAGACACTTGGAGAAAATCTGCCTGTGAAGCAGAGACTTTCAGCCAGGGCTGGGGAATTCTTGCTGCAGCCTCAAGCTGCAGCACTTCAGCCTCCCCCACTTCATTATTTAAGAGTTGTTTGTTGTGGGTGTGTGGTGGTGTTGTTTGATTGCAAAGGATTGTTCTGGTATGAGGGGAAGAATTTTCAATTCCTGAGAAATAATTTGCAAAACAAGGCTGTTATCAACACTTGGTTACAACTTTATAAATTATAAAGTCCCAAGGAGATCAGGCCAAAATATAAAACACGAAATGATCAAGAGGGGCTGTTCAGTGCTCCACAAACACTGCTGGAGATCCTCATTCCTGGATTCCACTTCCAACACCACCAAATGCAAATCATCTCAAACAAATCAGAGCAACATTTGAAATATTAACTCCAGAGATGCTGATAATACAGACTCACACCCAGCTGCCACCTCGAGCTCAGGAATTCCAGAATAGTTTGGCTTGGAAGGGACATTGAGGACCCCCAGTGCCACCCCTGCCACAGGCAGGGACAATTCCCACCACCCCAGGCTGCTCCAGCCTGGCCCTGCACACTCCCAGGGATGGCACCACAGCCTTTGGGACCACATTTGTTTCACAGAATGGGAGGAGTTGAGACCAAAAGAAAAAAAAGTGAAGCAGCAGCGAGGTCACAACTGGTCACTGTCACAAAATGAACCCTGTCCCAAAAATCCCACCTGATTTTGAATTTGCTGCTGTTCACTGCCTCACTCCAAGCCCTCAGGAACCCCTCAGCTCCTAAAACACCAGGGCAGAATTCCAGCCAGCACAACCAGGAATGGTTCTAACCCAGAAAAGCTTATTTCCTTTACTTTTTTTTTTTTTTTTTCCCAAGATACAGCCTTGTATTTGCTGGAAAGTGTACTTGAGTTTCAGATGCTGCATTAGGCACAGAAGTATCGATGCCAGCGTGGAACAGAGCATTAGGGAGTGATCGATGTGTCGGGGCCACGGCCCAAACTGCCCTTCCACTGCTCAAGAAAATGTTCCTTTGCAATCACAGATGGATAATGGAGAACACAGATAAATATTTAGCCTTGAATACATTTTGGTTAAATCCCTATTGATCATTTTGGAGAGGATGTCTGGTTTTTGCCAAATTACTGTTTGATGACCACGACAACGAAAGTGCTCGATAACACTCGGTAATGTCACAGAATCCCAGACTGGTTTGGGTTGGAAGGACCTTAAAATGATCAAATTCCACCCCGTGCCACGGGCAGGGACACATTCCACTATCCCAGGCTGCTCCAAGCCCCTGGTCTGGACATTTCCAGGGATGGGAAATCCACAATTTATTGTGAGTGACCCCTGCCAGGGCCTCCTCACCCTCGCAGGGAGGGATTTCTTACACAGTGCAGGAAATCTGGGTTGTAACTCCCCCAAAAGCCCCAAACCCATGGGTTTGGGTTTAATCTGGTCCATCCCTGCTGCAGCCACACGTGGCCACGCTGGATGAACACAGGAGGGAAAACTCTCACTGAAATGTGCCCGGTGCTGCTGCCTCAGCAGAGTCAGGTCTTTGATATTCCTGAAGTGCAGGAAGTGCTGCTGAACCAGAATCAATGGCATTGATAAATTGATTATAAAATAGAGAACAAAGTGTCAGTGAGAGGAGCGGGGGGATTTCAATAAACGTTGTTTCTGAGATAGTTAGAAATATAAAATTGCAGTTTACTTGATAAAAAATTCGATAAGAACCAATCTGATGGAGAAACCCAAGAACGGTAAAAATGGTTCCCAAGCCCACGTCCTCACACAACCACAGCCACACACTGGGGTTTTATGTTTCCAGGCCCTGGGGTTTCCCCTCCTTTTCCTCACAGATCCTGAGGACAGTTTACCCTCCGTCCACACTGCTACTAAAATCACTTTTCACTACCAAATACTCTTGGACATGACTTTGAGCACAATTCCTGTGGCTGTTTTGTGGGGTGGTGTTTCACTCACACAGAGATCCCCCTCCAGCCCTGGCCAGCACAGAGCTCAGATTATCTCAGCACCAGCCCCTCCTGTCCCGAGGTCTTTGGCACCTCTGGCACTTCCACAGTCACAGCTGCAACTCCAAGACTGCACCACAAATTTCAATTTCTGACTGCTAAACCAAGAGATTCAGTACCCACACCTCCTCCTTTTCAGTGTAACCACAGGCTCAGCTCCCCTCTGCAGCTTGTTTGGAGGGGAAAACCCCAAATCAACCCCAAAGAACTGGAAGAACTGACTGTACCTCACCTTGAGAACAAATGCTCTTCCTAAATGAGCACCTTCTATAAATGCAAATTACCACCCAGTGCTGATGCTAAATAAAACCCAAGCGCAGCAGTCGGAGCCGAGTCCCACATGTTCACCCTGAGAATTACAACCAAACACCCAAAATGCAGCAGTTGTACAATTCAGCCTCACGTGCTCCCAGAGCCTTCCCAGCTTTGCTACATCATTAACACCCAGGGATTTGCCCACTGCACACACAAAGACTTTGTCCAGCAGCAGCTGTGCTGTGTGGGAGTGATGGGACAATCAGTAAAAAAGTCATTGTCTCCTTAAAAAAAAAAAAAAATAAAATCTAACAAAAGCTGAAGCAAGCTTGCCCTGCTCAGTGCAGTTTCCCAGGATGGCACAGCAGAGCTCTCGCCGTGTTTACCTTGGACAGCTCAGGCAGGCTGAGGGAAGCCAAGGGTTGCACAAGAACAGAGATTCTTTGTGCCCTGGCAGGTCCCTCTGCCTCTCACCCCCTGATTTACAAACATTCTTTCAAAGAATGAAGGGCACTGCTGGCTCAGGCAGCCTGTGATGCCACAGCCCAAGGTGGTGGCACCTGGGGCACTTCTGGGGGCTCCAAAGTCCCTGCCCTGCTTGGGGTCCTGCTCTCTGAGGGCCACAAAGTCCCCAGGACAAGAGGAATGGCCTGGAGCTTTCCAGGCTGGTCAGCAGCAGGAATTCCTGCAAGGAAAGGGTGCCAGGCACTGCAGGAGCTGCAGGTGGCACTGCTGGGGACAAGCTGGGATGTGCCACAGGTTGGGCTGGGAGGGTTTTCCAACCTCAGTGATCCTGGGACTGATCAGAGCAGGAAATTCACCAGTGGGTGAGCACAGATGAAGCCCAACGCATTCGTTTCTTGGTCTGGAAATGTGCAAACTCAGGGTGCAAAGTGTGGGAAAGTTAATGAAGGAAAAACACCCCTAGAGCTTGAAGAATTCCCATTTGTGTTTGAGAGAAACTCACTTTTAAGCTGAGCTGGAAGCATCAATCTCGGTGCTAGGAGGGCTCAGTCCTGATTTTGATGCATTTCTTTAATATCTCTCAGACATTCAAAACCACTCTTACGTCATCAGGAATTTCTTTTGTATCACATTATTTAATAAAAACCTGATGAAGTCATCAGGGACCACTGCAGCTCTGTACCATGATCATCAGTGCTTCTCATTTTTAAAAGCAGATTAGCATTCCTGATTTAACTAAGCTTTTAAATACTGTTTTGCATATTATCTACATCCAGCACTGAGCTGGGGATGTACAAAGAGACATTTTGATCTCTTCTACAGGAACCAGAAAACCACTGAGTGCCTCATTTTTGAGTACAAATTTTGTGGCAGGGCGACGTGTGTGGGTTTTACACACACTCCATCACAAACTGTTTACTTCATTTTTATTTCCAATAAAAATCAAATCTATGCTATTACAACATATTCCACTTGACAACATTAAACTAGAACAGGATTTTGTATTAAAATTAGACAGGTTTAAAATATAAACACAAACTTTTCACTTCACATGGTTGTCAGGAACTCAACAGAAGTCACACAGAACTTTGGATAACACCCAAAAATACACAAGCAAAGGGTGATGAAAATTTGCACAGAGTCTCCAAACATCACCACTAAGCTGGGTTTAATCCCCTGGGTTTGTTCCAGGGCAGGTGGGGCTGGGAGACAGCAGCCACTGGCAGCTTTTTGGAGTTTGGGGGGTGTTTTTCTCCAAGGTAAGACTGCAAGGCCCATCAGAGGGAGCTCAAACACAGCTCTGGCTGAAAGCCCTCAAAATTAAGTGACTTTAAGTGAATATTAATATAAAAAAAAAGCAATCCTGGAAACTTGAGAAAATCTCCAACAAGAAAAACGCTTAAAATGCAGGTCACAAATTGTCTTTAAAAATCTTACATTTTTTAGCATTTCAATAGTCACATCTTGAAGGGCTCAGCAGTATCTGCACGTTAATTTTTTGGTTAATTACAATTTGAAAGGGCAGCAACAACCTTGGATGAGTAAATAGCTGCATCAAAGCATCCCTGGGCTGAGAAATTGAGACAAGCCCTGGTAAACAAGCCCAGAAATCAGTGCAGCCCTGAAATTCCAAAAAAAAAAATTAAAAAAAAAAAAAAGGGAAGGAGGAGAGCCACAAACAAAAACCAGGAGTCAATGTCACAGAGAAAAAAATCCTAACTCCCCCTCTCCTGTCCTCACCCACTTTGTTACTATGGGACTGGCAGAAAGCTCTGGATTCTGAACACCAAGGTCCCACTCACAAGACAATTAAGCAGCTCCAGAGCTTCCATCGACCACCCACCTCCGCTCTGCGCAAGGTCTGCGCCTCCCAGCAGAGCTGAACTGCCAGAAATCCACCGTGCCAGGCAGCTGCACACAGCACTGCTGCTCCACACCTCAGGGAAACCCTCTGCAAAACAAACTTCATCTTGCCCAAATGATTGCTGGGGTTTTTTGGCTTTGGAGGGGGCGGATCAGAAGTTAAAAATCCCACACGGATGCGACATCGTAAATAGGTGGAAGATGATTGTGGCAGAAAGGAAGTTCAGAATTTCTGCCTCTGCTCTGAGCAGTAACCAACAATAAAGCAGACAAGACGGTAAACATTGCAAAAAGACAATTACTAATAATGAAAAGGCAACAGAAATGTTGGGCTGCTTCCACCAACTGAGTAAGGCGTTTTCAAACTGACAGCAACGTGCTGCCTGCCAAATGAAAATGAGAGCAAACAGCAAAGTTGTGCTTAACCCCTTTTTGCTTTTATGCTGCATTTTAAACCCCGATGAAATCATGGAATTTGAAAGAAAAAGTCTACAAAGGAGACATTTTACACAGCTCTCTGGTCAGTGTTTCCATCACTTCAGTACCCAGAATGCTCAGAAAAGTTATTATTCATCTTGGGTTCTTTCCTCAAAACCCGGTTCTTGAAAGTGTGGTGGGTTTCCAAGAGCAAAACCTGGGTCAGGAGCGCTCGGATTTGGGAGAAAATTAAATGGGATTCGGGAGAAATGAATCTGGATTCTGACTCCTCCTGCAGAAGGTGAGAGCTCAAGGTGTGAGTTAATTGAAGGACAACCTGTAATTGCAGATTGCAAGAAGTCCCTCAGGAGCACCCAGCTCTGGAGTGGCAGCAAGGACTGAGCACTGAAGGCAAAACCCCGGGATCCTGAGCCACACAAGATGATTCCAGGGACTACAAACACCTCCAAATGATCCTCACTCTGGTGCCAGCTAACTCCAGCAGGAACATCCAACATCCAGGTGAGCGTGAGCTCCAGCCCCACACCTCCCCAGGCAGGTGCCTTTCCTTTCCATCCAACCAGCAGCACCACCAATTCAAAACAAATATTTACCCTCTCCTGACAGGGGAATAAAAGGGAACCTTTTCCTGCAAATCCAACCGTGTGTTCTGTTGTTCTTGCAAAGCTTCCACCGCAAACAGGCTCGAAAATTTTCTTGAAACAGTTAAAAACAAAACACTGACACGAGCAGGTGAGACAAGAACAGAACAGCCCCGACATCCCTGAATCTGGACCAGGAAAGGCATCTCGTGCCCGGAAAGCGCATTGGTTATGCCGGGAATTTCTGCTGATGGGCTTTGCAGAGACATCACCAGCCAAGGGAGGCTTTGGAAGTGCAGCAATTTGCACCTACGACAACCGGAGCGTAACGGGAACAACACCGGCCACGGCGAGCCCGGCAGCTCCCGCTGCACAGTCGGACAGCGGGGGATGCTCGGGGGGCTCTGAGGGACCCCAGCCCGCGTCTGCCCCGGCTCAGGAGCCAGGAGCCCACCGCACACTCCGGCCAAGGAACCGCGACACCTGCTCGGAGCTGCGAGCGAAGCGCAGCCCCGGCCTGTGCCGGGAGCCGGGGATCCCTCCCGGCGGGGCCGGAGAACCGGGATCCCCCTCGGAGCCGGGCCCGTCCCGGGCTGATGCAATTGGCATCTCCCCTCAGACACCGGCAGAGCATCCGGGATCCCCCTCCCTCCGCCCTGGGGCCTGTCCCGGTGTGAGGAACCGGGACCCCCCTCAGCCCCCTGGCAGGGCACACGGGGGTGCCCCCGCCGCAGCCCGGCCCAGCACAGCCCCCTCCCCGCCGGGCCCGCTCCGGCCGTGCCGTGATGCCGCTGCCCCGACCCTCCGGCGGGCGGCACCGGGGCCTCCCCCCGTGGCAGGTGTCGGTCTCCGGAGGATGCTGCGGGCCCGGTGGGCCCCGGTGGGCGGCGCGGGCCGGGCCCGGTGCCGCGGAACCGGGGGTGGGGGGGAAC
Source organism: Tangara arthus (assembly GCA_035584835.1). Taxonomy (NCBI): domain Eukaryota; kingdom Metazoa; phylum Chordata; class Aves; order Passeriformes; family Thraupidae; genus Tangara; species Tangara arthus. The sequence goes on along the minus strand of JAWMQZ010000119.1, from coordinate 1,368,287 downwards.
GGGGGCCGTGTGGGGGGGGCTGAGGGGGCCTCCCCCCCTCCGCCCGCGGGCGCCGCC
>JAWMQZ010000119.1:1330047-1362578 GCA_035584835.1 Tangara arthus | reverse complement strand
TAATATAATATAATATAATATAATATAATATAATATAATATAATATAATATAATATAATATAACATAATATAATATACATATTATATATTTTAAATACCTTTTATATTTTTATTATATTCATATTATATATAAATATAGATAATATATATTTTATGTATTATATGTATATAAGATATATAATTATAGAAATCTATAATTACGTGTTATGTAATATTAATTAAAATATTAAAATATCTTATGTAATATTATATATATGTAGTTATATTATATTACATTATATTATATTATATATATTATATATTCTATAATATTAAATAATATATCATAATGTAATATATAATATATATCATAATATAATATATAATATATATCATAATATAATCAATCAGCCTTATGAGAACCTGGAGTCAAATTCTCATCTCTCACCTCGTCCTGGGGACCCCAAGAACAGCACAACAATTATTAACCACACAGGTGGAAGCCAGGAGAGCTGAGCCCTCCTTGGTGGGCCAGAGCAGGCAGCTCTGCTCCCTCCCTCTCCCGACGTGCCACCACCCCCAGCCTGTGAATTCCTCCAGCCACATCCACTTTTCCTGCTCCTCCAGCCACCAGTGATGAAATCCCATTCATTTGTGCGAGCAACTGGAAGATTTATTGTAAATAAAGTTCTGCACATTACACAACTGGCTAAAAATCATAATTAGAGCTGCACTGGGGAACATGTTTTATTTATCCTGACAGTAGTCTGGCTCCAATAATCCTGCCGTGATAAATGTCCCGAAAGTTTGTGGAGTTTCAGCAGCTCCAGCCCTTATCACAGGGCTGGAAGTGGGAATTTCTGCCTGGGTTTGATGTGGCTCCCACAGCAGCACTCCAAACCAGCACCAGGCTGACTGGGAGCTGCTGGGAGTGTCTTGCTTCAAAGAAATTGAAATTTTTCCACTGCTGCTAAAAACCTTCCAGGGCCGCAGCCACGTCGGAGTGAATTACCCGGGCTCGGGGCTGGGGGGAAGTGACAGAGGGATTGGGAGCAGGCAGGGCCCTGAAACAGGGTCAGTGACACCATTAATGGGATGCAGACATCCCCATCTCTGCTGCTCTCCACCCTGCCAAGACTCCCAGAGCTGCCTTTATGGTTTCAAGCACAATTTCAGGCCCATAAAACATCAGAGGAGACAGGAATGATTATCCCAGGCCTGACAGGAGCCTCTGGAGGGACACAGGGGCTCTGTGCTGACGATGCTCCGGCTTCTCCTGCTCCCCATCTGCTCAGGGGCATTTCCAAATTCACCCAATTCACCCCCAGGGTTTTTATGGGTGCCCCGAGACCCATAAACGGCTCTGAGTGCAATCAAACATTTATCTGGCTTTGCTCATTCCTCAGGAAAAGAGGAGCCCAATCCACCTCTCTTCCATGTGGGGCATCCTGGGAAGTGTTTCCACACAATCCCATCCGTATTTATGGGAAAATCCTCCAGAAATCTCAATTATTGAATGCATCAAAAGCACCAAACCCGTTTATTGTCAGAATATCAGAGAGGCTGTGCCCAGCCCAGAGCCACAACTCCATCCCCTTGCACAGGGGTCAAGCAAAATTTATGATCCAAAATATTTATGGTCCACAAATATTTGAGTGTCTGCTAAATTTAGAGCGGCCAGAAGATTTCCAGCTCTTTTGATGAGAAATAATTATTTACTTTGCTATAAAAAGAACATTCCAGCAACAAAGAGCTGCCGTGCTCTGATCCAGAGACCTCCAGACTCTTTCCCAGCTCGTGTTCCTCAGTGGCAGGGAACAGGAATGGCAATCCCAGGCTGGCTTTGCTTCATGGCAGGCAATTGTTTAATAAATAGAATTCCAGAAAGGCTTTGTGCATCCTCCTGTCTGCAAAACAACATTTCCAACAGGAAGGAATACCTGGATTACATTTATTTTTTGCAAGGCTGTCCTTAAAAGTGAGACCAAACAGGCTTTTCCATGTTTTCCAAGGATTTTCCTCTTTTCTCCCAACACACACACACACACACCTACCTGAGAAGCCTGAAGGGAAAAATAAAAAAAATAAAGTTTGGTTTCCTCAGGAAGAGATTCCAGGGATGGGTTCCACATGGATCCCTGGGATGGGAACCACAGCTGCACATCCAGAAAAACTCAGGGGTTAGAGAGCACCCAAATCATCCAGTGCTGCCCCAGCAGTCGGGGAAAAGCTCAAATAAAGCAAGGAGGAATATTTAAGTGCTGCAGAATCGTGGAATTCCCGAGTGGTTTGGGTTGGGAGGGACCTGGAAGCTCACCCAGTGCCACCCCTGCCATGGGGACAGCTCCCACTGCCCCAGGTGGCCCCAGCCTGGCCTTGGGCACTGCCAGGGATCAGGGACAGCCCCAGCTGCTCCGGGCACCTGTGCCAGGGGCTGCCCACCCTGCCAGGGAAGGATTTACCCCAAATACCCCACCTGGACCCCCTCTCTGCCACTCTGGATGAAGGAACAACACCTTCAGAAAGGGATTGAGCAGATCCTGCGCACAGGAAAGGGAGGAACACCTCCACTGTTACCAACCTGAGAAATACCCTTTTCACACACATGTGGAACCGTTCAACAAGGAAAATCCATTTTTGTGGAGCTGTGAAGCTTGAAGTGAGTTCCAGCTCATCCTCTCAGCATCTCCTGCCTCTGCCAAGCCCAGCCCGGGCGTTTCTGGCGGCCAGGCCGGGCCAAAGGAGCAGAGAAAAGGAGTCAGGGAAGGGCCTGAGAGCCCTCCAACTGCAGCATTCCACACAGCAACACGTCCTTTTCGTCCATTTAGTACTGGCAAACCAGCAAATGGAGAGGAACAGAGGAAATTCTGCATGGCTTTTATCTGAAATTCAGATTGCCAGCACCCTGCATCCCACCCAGAGGTGCTCTGATCCTGTGGATTCCAGAAAAATCCCTGAGCTGGGGAGTTCATGCTTCACACAGACCTCTCCAGGACTCATCAGCACACCAGACACTATGAGTTGTCACTAAAGGTTGCAGCCCAGGATTTATTTCAGAGCAGAATGCAACAGCTTCTCTACAAAAGGAGACCGTGTGCATCCAAATCAAGCTGACACAGATACAAAACAAAGCCCTTGGAAACAGAATTCCTGATAAAAGCAGAGATTTTTGCAATTCATTCATCAAATCAAATAAGGAAAATGGCTTGGAGGAGAGGAAAGTTCAGGAAGTGTTCTGTGCAGTGAAGATTTTACAAAAATGGCAGAGCCATCTTAAACCAACCTCTTAATTGAAAATACCACCACAACAACAAAACCACATTCCACTGGGACTCCCATCATTTGGGGATGCCAAGCAGCTCATTCACATGGCAGGGAAGAAACCCTTCCAGCTGCTGAAGGAGTAGCACCCACCTCCTTTACTGGAGGAAGAGTTGGGATGAAGGTGCTGGGAAAGGAGAAAACCCTGACCCAGAATCTGCAGGAGCTCTTGGCTTCACTGACTGCAGAGCTCTTATTGCCAGGGCAGCCAAATTTTTGGCACTTCTAGACCCAAATAATCATGCCTGTTTATATATAATCAAGCTTTCACCATGGCTTTAGTGCTGCAAACTCTGCACGCCCCAATTAAGGGAGAATTTCTGCACTAGAGGAGCTGGAGGGGGCTAGGAACTGCAGCGTGATCCGAGCAGTGAAGACCAGAGGTGTGCAGGGACAAATATTCCCTTTTCCAGGAAGGGAAAAAAAAGGAAAAGTCACCTTTGAAAAACAGGGATCTGCCTTCCCAATCCAAGCACCTGAGCTCTTGTAGCTCCCACTGTCCTTTTATTGCTTCTGGAGGTCAGTGTGTTACACAGGTTTTGGTTTTGTTTTGTTGTTTTGTTTTTTTTTTGTTTGCTAAAAAACCAACAAAGCGACACACGATGATTTTTTAGTTTTGGAGCTATTGATAAAAAACCCTCACCTGATCTCTTGGAAACAAGACCCCAGTGCTGAGTGACTCCTGAGCTGCCAGTGTTTGCAGTGCATTAAAAATACGAAAAGTTGGCAAAACGCACCCCCCACCACAAAAATGGCTGAGAGAGGAGAGAAAAGCTTTTCCCAGCTGTAACATCTGTTCAGTCTGCTTGCCTGATGAGTGCTGCTGATGGAACTGGCTTGCCAGGACTCCCTAACAGGAGGAGGGACATTCTGGAGCTGTTCTGTCCTTCCCTCTCCCCCAGAGCCCCCCGAGTCACCTCTGGCTCGTCACCTGCGGGAGGATGACAGGGGCACAGGCAATGCCAGCAAAAGACTCTGGGAAGTGCAAGTCCCTCTCCCACTCGTCCGTCTCCGTGTTGTAGACCTGCACGATGCTGGTCACGTTGTTCAGGTGCCAGTTGTAGCCCCCCACGATGTAAATCTTTTTCTCCAGGAGGCAGCAGCCGGCCTCCGACTGCCCCGCACGCATCGGGCTCACCGTGGTCCACTGGTCCGTCTCGGGGACGTAATATTCCACGGCCAGGACATCGAAACACCGATCCACGTGGTCCATGCGTCCCCCCAGGGCGTAAATCCTGCTGTTGGCACTGACCATGGCGTGCAGCACCCTGGGCTCGTTCATGGGCGTCTTAAACTCCCACTGATCGGCGGCGGGGTCGTAGCAGTGCAGGGCCTTCTTGTCCTCCACGGAGATGCCGTAGCCCCCCGAGATGTACAGCCTGTCCCCCACGGTGGCGCCGGCGTGGCCCCACGTCCTGCGCTTCAGGGAGCACACGTAGGTCCACTCGTTGTCCTTGGGGCAGTACTTCTCCACCGAGGCCAGGCTGCCCGAGCGGTTGCGGCCGCCCGTGGCGTACACCATGCCGCGCAGGACGTTGAGCTGGAACTGGATCCTGCTCTCCTGCATGGCCTGGATGCGCAGCCACTGGTTGAGGTGGGGGTCGTAGCGGTAGGAGACGTCCACGGCGCCCTCCCCGCTGCGGTACTGCAGCTGCTGCCCTCCCACCAGGTAGACGAAGTTGTCCAGCACGGCCACGCAGGAGTGGCTGCTGCCCACCTCCATGCTGGTCAGCTCGCGGAACTGGCGCCCGCCCGCGTCGGGCAGGCAGAACACCTTGGAGCTGACGGTGCGGTCGTTGTCGGTGTAGGGGGTGCCACCAAAAGTGACGAGGGACAGCACGTCCGAGCGGATGGCCGTGCGCGGGGACTGCATCTCGTGCTGCCGGAAGGGCAGGATCTGGTAGTTGAAGGCCTCCAGCAGGTACTGGCGGCACAGCACGTCCTCCACCATGATGTCCAGGGTCTGCACGCTGTCCACCAGCTCCGAGGACTTCATGAGCGGGAAGCGGATGTGGCAGAGCACGCGGCTGGCGCTGGCGCGGCGCGCGGGGTCGAACTGCAGCCAGCGCACGGCGGCGCGGAACAGCTCGATCTCGCTGCAGCTCTTGAGCTTGTTGCTCTGCAGGAAGAACACCAGGCGCTCCAGGGGCAGGTGGAGGAAATCCTCCTCCTCGGAGATCTGCAGGAAGTGCCTGAAGGTGAAGGCGTCCACGGATTCCTTGAGGGAGGCCAGGCTGAAGGTGGTGGCCATCTGGCCGATGTTGAGGCATGTCTCCACGCTCATGGCCGACTTGAGGAACTCCTCGCACAGCTCCACCACCGGCACCATCTGCAGGAAGACGGCGGCTCCCAGCACGTCCTGGATGCAGTCGAGGTCCAGGGTGACCTCGGCGCTGTAGGCGAAGTCGATGATGTGCTTCAGGCCCTTGGCAGACACGCCCTTGAGCTCGATCACGTCCTGGCTGGCTTCTCTCATCCCGCCCGTGAACATGGCCCTGCAGGTCAGCAACACAAACACAAAAAACCCCCCCCTGCTTCAGCAAGAGATGCTGCACCTCGGAATTGGGTTTTATTTAACACTCTGATTCTCTCGGGGCGGGGAAGGGGGGAATAAATCAAGGCTAAATCTCTACGAGCCAGGAGAAATGAGAGTGTGCAATGACTTACATAAGGCTTGCATAAACAGTGCACTGAGGAGGAATATTCAGCAACTGGAGAAGTTTTTCAATCCCACTGGCAGCAGGAATAGGAGCAGACCACAGGACCAAGCTCCAGGAAGAGGCCAAGCTGCCAGAGCAGGGAGTGAACAATTTTGGACACCAATGAATCTGTGATATCCAACCAAAAAAGGATCCCATGGGATCTTCACCAGCAGAGATTGGGAGCTGTACCCTGAAGGGTTTTAGGTTTAGGTTTAGGATTTGGGGGCACAAGGAGGGAACACACCTTTGGTGGGAGGCCAATGATTCCTGGCAGCGAAGCCTTTAGGCCTGTTATCCTGTTACCTCACAGGGAACTACGAAATGGCTCAAAAATTGCAGGTGCAACACATCTCATGAACAGCTTTGGTCTTCCAGCAGAAACTCCCCTCCAAGGCTCCCTCCCAAGGCCTGAAAAAATGGGAGCTGCAGCCCCTGCAGCAGGGGGCTGACAGGCAATTAAACAAAAATGGGGGGAAAAGGCTCAGTTACAGCACAGCTGTGAGCACATCACTCGCCCAGGCCACGCAGAGCTCAGGCCCTGGATCTCCTCCTTGGGAGGCTCCTCAATTCCACAGGAAGCACATTCCACACCAAGGCCTGCGAGGCTGCAGCTCCCAGCGCCGGGGGCGGGATGGGGACGGGGTTGCACCTGTGGGGTTTGGGCCCTTTTCGGCCCTTTGGGTCATTCCCAGCCCGTTCCAAGAGGGTTTTGCTGCCCAGGGGTGGCTGGGGGTGAGGGTTTGCACCCCGTGGTGCTCAAGGAGCAGGGGCAGAGCAGTTGTGGGTCAGGCAAAGTCAGAGCAGGTGACATGGAGTGACATGGGGTGACGTGGAGTGTCACCACTCCCCGCCACTGCACACGCGTCCCAGCAATCCATGAAATGTCACACAAAAGGTCTTAAACCTGCACTTTTTGGGCTGTTTTTTCCCACCTGCTCTTTTCCATGGGAAAGGTAAATCCGTGGTGTCACCAGAGCTGCCTGTGCCGACTCCAAGGTGAGAGTCAGCCCCAAAAAATGCTGAGCAGACCCTGCCTCGACATGGGAATAAAGGAATATCTTGGGAACGCTGTCAAAAGACAGGAGTTCCAAGTTTCTTGTCCAAACCAGGCTAGAAAACCTGCTGCCTTCCAGCATAAACCCAAGAAATCCTCAATGATCTAAATAAGGAAATATCTGCATGTGAGATCAGCCTGCAGTAACCGAGTGACCAGGAACGCTGTTCCCAATTATTTGTCCGTGCAGCAGATGAGAGCATTGTGCAGAAATCCCAGCATATCCCATGTCCCAGCCCTGATCCCTCGCCCCAGAGGACACCCAGCCACGTGTGTGCTCCTGCACCAGCTGAGCAGGGAGAGGAAAGCCTTTACTGAGCCTTTATTGTTGCCATGCTGAAGACAAATCATCGACTAGAATGCAATTCCCTTCTAAAGTGTTATGGTTCTAAAATGCTGATTATATAAATGCCTCGATTTCACTCTTTTCCCTCCCCCTTCCCGCAGGAAAAAAAACCACAGAGTGTTTTCAAAACCTGGATTATTCTGCTGTTGTTCCCCAGGACAACCTTCTGGAGCACCTCTGAAGTTCTGAGGAGGAACCCACTCAGCAATGATATTTTGACAGTGGAACCACCCGGGCAGTGGCCCTGCACCTAGCAGGGAGGAACAAACCAGTGCCATTAACATTTGGGGGAGAGCAGCTCCAGGATTAATGGTGTGTCCTCAGTTTGCAGCCCCCACCCTGGAGGTGTCCAAGGAACTCCTGGACATGGCACTCAGTGCTCTGGGCTGGTGACAAGGTTGAACTTGATGACCTTGGAGATCTTTTCCAACCTCAACCACAATTCAGTGATTCTGTGACGGAGGCAAGATGCATGAAACACCTATTTTCACTCAGGACTGAATTCCCTGCCCTGCAATTGGCTCTCTCTGCATTAATCTGGCTGCAGAACTCCTCAAAGTGCTTCGGTTTTCAGCCCACACCAGCTGGGACAATTCTGCCAGACCTTCTGGGACCACACTTGGTGCTCTCAGCCCAGGGGCAGGGAGCCCCACAGACAGAGCAGTGCTGGCTAAAGAGAACAGGAGGATGGGATGCCTCCTTTTGGAGCCTCACTGCCACTTCCAAACCAGCTCAACAGCAAAAGCAGCACCAATGCCTGCCCAGGTGGGGTCAAAACCTGAGCTTGGGCTCCTGCCTTGGCCCAGCAGCTGCAGCTGAACAAACCTGAGTGCAGAGGGACTGATCCTGAACCTCCACCTGCCTGCAGGACACCGTGGAGCAAACCAAACCTCCAAAGGCTTCTGTAGGGTGGGACTTTTGGGGTGTGGTGGGGAGGTTGGGGTGGGGAGGATGGGGAGACAGCAAACCCACGGGAAAGGTGAAAGTGCCTGCTTCCCTACGGGATTCTCACCTGAAATAGTCACTGCAGGCAGCCAAGACAACTTTATGAACCTGAAACACTTCATTATTTATAGTGAGGATGACATCAAGCAGCTGAGCCTGGGCTCGCAGCGAGGCCAGTCCCTGCAGCAGCGTGGTGCTGTGGCCAGGAGCAGAGAACGTGCATTTCAGGGTGCTGTTCTTGTCAGCCATGCTAAAAACAGAACAAGAGAGACAGCCTGGTTTGAGATGAGCACAGAATGGCAGACACCCACCCAGCCAGCTGGGGACACACGGCAGCTGGCACCAGCTGGAAGGCAAACTCCCACCTCAGAGCCACCCAGGGAACACCAGCACCCCGAGCTCCCTTCTCCCAGCACAAAACACTTCCACGTTTTCCAGACATCCTCTGGCACTGCTGACATCCCTGCAGCACACATGGGGCTCCAGACACCACTCAGACATCTCCTGGGGCCACAGCCTCCAAGGAATGTTGGTGTCTCCACGCTGGGCTGCCCCAGAGTCCACCCTGACCTCCACTTCAACCACAGCACCGAGTCACCGTTCTGCTTCTGCTCAGCACCTTCCCTGCCTGCAGCTGCTGGATTCCCTGCTCCTGCCAGCCCCATCTGATCTTTCTCTTCTGCCTGACCCCCAGGAGAGGAGCAAAAAGCAAAATATTGCACGGCACTGGCTGGCCTGAACAACGTCAGCTGTTTGAGCTGCACTGTCAACAGTCTCCTCCCAGCGTCAACATCTCCCTGCTCTTCCCAGTGCCTCTCACACGTGCTCCCCAGCAGCATCCCGGGGTCTGCCTGCCCTCAGATGCCCTTGGCAGTGGGAACAGCAGGAGCCCTGCTCCAGGGGAACAGCCTGGGGGATGCTCTGCAAAGAACTCCAGGACCTGCTGCAAGATTCCCTGAGCCCGCTCCTGGGAAATCCCAAATTCATCTGTAAAATTTAATCCAGCTCTGACCGACTTTTCAGGATCAAGATCCCCTGTGTGCTCCTGGGGAGAAAACACAGGGATCAATATTCAGGATGGGGCTAATGTCTCCAGGAGCATCCTGCTGCTTGGTCCCCGCGTTTTTGTGGAATCTTTTATGGAAAACGTGACCTCAAAAAAAATCCCAAAGAGATTATCCCGAGTCTGGGAAGGTGCGTGAGCTGCTCCAAAATCCACAGTTGGAGAGTGTGCTTAGGACTGCACTTAGAGGGAATTATCATCACTATTATTATTATTATTATTTAGGTGGAATTAAGCAAGGGAGCCAAAAAGGAGTAGGCAGGGTTGAGTAATCCCAGGGTTTGCTCCAACCCTCCTCCCTAAGAACAACAACAGCCACACACAATGGACCAAACGAGCCGGCGAGGTCAGGGAAGAGTCAGGGAGATGGGATAACAAAAAAGGGGATGTAAACAATCCTCAAACAATGAGGGACAAAGGACAGGGCTCGCTCCTATCGGGTTGCAATTTCCTGCAAGCTTTAGGGCGAGGGGAAATCTGGGATGTCCATCAGAGCACTGGGAGGGCGGCTCTGGAGCTCGCTGGGATGCACAAAGCAAACCTTGGCAGGCTGGTTCAAGCTCCTCGGGCTTGGGAATGCAACTCCAAATCCATGGGAGCTCCTGCTGGGATGGCTGGGGGTGCTCAGCTGGGGTAGGGTGGTCTGAAATCCCCACCCTAAAATCAAAGAGCACTCGAAAGAGCCTCGGAGCAGAGCGTGGAGTGTTCCTCGCTGGAATAAAAGGGATTAGCAAAAAGGCAGCTGCTGACAGGACCTTTATCCACACTCTGCAAGCCAAGAAATGTCTGTCCACTCCGGCTCTTCCCGAGGAAAAGAGAGGGAAGAGATTGGAGGGATCCTCATCATGTCAAACCCCTTTCCTCTCCTCGCTGGAACCTGGATTTGCTGGGGAGGAAGGAGGAAATGTTCAGCAGCAGCACAAAAGCCACAGCTCCAGGCTGGACAGGTAAAATCCACAGGGACGGATCCAGCAGGAGCCCAAATTCCTGAGTTTGTTGTGACTTTGTCACACTCCATCTCTGCAGGAGTCTCCTCATGGGAATTTTCCCCAATTTTTAAATTTCTTTTGGTACTGATTTCAAACATTCCTCTTCCCAGCCCTGGGGTTCATCCCTATGGGAATGCTGTCCCTGGATGCACAGGCAGCACAGGTTCAAACAACCAGCGTCACCTGCACAAATATTCCTTTTTTTTCCTTTTCCTCAATTCACTTTTACAGGATTAGCTCGGGGCGGGTTGGCCCATCTGTGTGGAATAAAGGTGTTTGGACGTGGGATTCATTTCAACAGGTAATGGAACAGCCACTCCAGGAAAAACTCCGTGTTCTGGTCCCTTTGTCTATTTACAGGGATAGAATAAAAGGATCCAATGATTACACAATACCCTGAAGGAGGGGGAAAAAAAAGTAAAACAAAAGAAAAGCATCGCTAATGTCCAACAAAAAAAAAAAAAAAAAACAAAAGGATTTTAAGGAGAAAAAAAAACCAAAAAGATTTTAAGGAGAAAAAAAAAAAAGCCGGAAACAAAACAAAGTCCACACAAAGCATGAGAAATCAAGTAAGGGATTTATGGAAAACAAAGGGGGAGGAGGAGAGGTGAGAGAACAGCACCAAGCGGTGTTTGCTCTGCGGGGAGAAAAAAGGGATTTGTGATAAGAGCAGGCTTGGCTGGACACGGGAGCACGCCTGAATCCACGGCCTTGGTTCCCTCCCCAGCACGGGGAATGGAGGAAGAAGAGGAGCAGCAGTTGGATGCCAGAGAGTGAAAAATAAATATATAAAAGCCCGGAGCACAAAAGGAAGCCTTGAACATGTGAGAGCGCCTTTGTGAGGCTGTCGCTATCTCATCCCAGATCTCCAAATGCCGTGTACTTGTTGCTTAACAATTTGTTACAGCAGGAACAGCCTGGAAGACAAAACTTGGGAAGAGTTTTGTCTCCTCCTCCTTGCAGCTCAGAACGTGCCCCGGGAGATAAAAGCCTTTCAGCACAACAGGGAGAAAGTGTTTATTCCACTGCTTCCCCTTCCTCGGGAGGCAGGCCTGGGGAGCTTCTGGAATTTTCCTGGGGATGCTCAAAAAGCTGGAGTTTCACGGGGGTTTCTGTGGTCAGAGAGTCCCTCAACAGCTCAGCTTGGAGCAGGGTCAGGCGTGGGGCTGCAGCCGAATTTCTCCGTTGGAAAAACGCGGGACACAAAAATCACACCCACACCAACATGCCACGGCGGGCATCCCAACATCCATGGCAGAGATCCCAACAGCCTGCCACCAGCAGGCCTCTCACGTGGCTCTATGGGCACAAAGGTGGCTTTGCAGAACAGGATTCCCACTTTCCATATGGAAACAGCTGTCAAAGGGATCTTTATATCCATGGCACGCACGGCGGGGGCAGCTGGAATCCCACAGCAGAGAGCCAGGAGGGCGAAGCCTTCTGGGCAGCAGCCTCAGGGCTCTGGGAACATCCCTGGAACATCCCTGGGAACATCCCTGGTACCCCAGTTGCAGCCAGGGAGCAATAATGGGATTGAGGATTTGTCTCTGCAGCCAGATTGCTCCCAATGCTCTGCGGTCACTGCGGGGCAGAGCCCGGCGTGGGGAAACCAAGCCAGGCTGAACCCTGGTGTGGGGAGGGCGTGGAGGTGTCCCAGAGAGGGCTGAGGGAGTGGTTCCAGGCAGGGAAGGCAAGCAGGGCCAGAAATGCTGCTGATCCTGCTGCTGCTGCGCCCAGAGAGGAGCCCTCAGCCCCAGCTCGGGTTCTGCTCACGCATTTCCCAGCAAGGAGCGCTCGGGCTTTGACCAGAACCAGCTGCAGAGAGGAGGCACCTGGACACCCCAGAGGCCTCTGAGGCTGAGATGTTGAGGGCCACACTTCAAGGATCAGCTCAGGCACAAAGAACATCCCAAGAACAAGCGGCCCCTGGCGCTGCCTCCTCCGTTCCCCACGGCGTCACGTGGAAGCCAAGATGCCTTTCGAGCTAATGAATCATTTTTACCAAATCTGTACTGATGATTAAAAACATCAAAGCTGGAATTAAAGGCTTACCAAGCATGAGTTCATATTTCAGCATGTTTGCAACCACTGCACAAGTACAAGTGGAGAGAATTAGAGCAGGACAGATTGTAACATTTTAGTGATTGAATTAAGGGAGAAAAATCTGCCTGTCGTGTTCCTCCTCTTCTTTTACAACATGGAAGGAGGGGCACTTTGGTGCTCTCCATCCCAGCTCAGCATCCCCACATTTTCCCACTTTTTGGGCAGGTGGTGCTGGGTAATTTTTCATCCAGGAGAAACTGGAGGGGGTTTGGCAGGATTCCTGAGCAGGGCAAACTTCCAAGAGCCAAACTCTTCCAGATACTCCAGCTCCAGAGGTGGGACCCTGCAGGGAACGGCTGGGGGACAGCAGGGGAAGGGGGAAAAGCAGCAGAACGTGTGGAAAAGCACCAGGTATGGAGTGGCACAGCTTTTCCAAGGCTGAACAAAAAGGGCTGGGATTGCAAAATAGCCAGCGAGGCACCTGCAAGGGATTTTTTGTGGTGAGAGAAGCAGAACTCCCATAAAGCTGGAGAGTAACTTTATTTAGAACATAAGGTATGAATATTAAGGACCTTCTTTAGGAACCTTTGACAGGCAGCATTATAGATATTTTAATAATGCAAATCATTTAATGCCTTTAGTTTCATGCCTAAGTAAAAAAACACATTTAGATTCTGATTTTTAAACTACAATTAAGACACTTAAAATCAAAACAAAAGTCAAACTCCCTCAGATAAGTCACTGGTAGCCATGGTGACTGTAATATTTCAGATCCTGAGGCTTTATATCACATGCCCAAACGATGAAAATGAGTTTTCAGCACTTCACACTCACAAATGCTATGTTAGGGCAGAAAGGCTGAGCCCTTCACTGCAGATTTGCTGCTTCCCAGACTCTCGTTTGGGATTTTGGGAGAATGTTCCCGTGGCCTTTGCATCCCTCTAAGAAGACACAGCGAGGAGTTTCCTTGGAAGTTTGGGGGCAAGGAAGATGAGGCACAGAAATACCTGCCCTGTTAACCTACTTCTGCTCCCAACAGCACTTACAGCATTTCCTGGCCAAATTAGAAAATCACAATAAGCAGTTAATGATCAGCAACTAATTAAATATTAACACTCTGATTGAAGGGGATGTTTTCCAGCGAAAAAAAATAATCCTCAAGAAAGATATGGGTGCAAAAAAACCCCAGTGTTTAATCAATTTCTTTGTTCCCTTTTCAAACTCCTTCCCTTAATTTCTCCAATTTCCCTCCACTGCCTCCATTCATTTTCCACTCCTGACACCATCTCTTTCATCAAAGTAATAAATAAAAGGAGAGAGCCTGAGACTAATATCGCTGTTTAAAAGTGACTGGCAATTTGCAGGGCTCAAATAAAGAGGTTATAAATGGGGCTGAGTTTCAGGAGTGATACTTTGTGTGAAAATAATGGACCTCTGGAAAACGCCTCAAGTGCAACGGGAAAGTTTGAAAAGTCTCCAGCCTCAAAATTTAAGGGAATTTATTGTTTGGCAAAGGGAGAGCAAAGAAACAGTCACTCTTTAAGAAAGAAAAAGGACAAAGCCCAGCAAACAAAGCTTTATTTCAGTTCTGTTTCAGGGCTCTAAAGGCCGGTCCCTCTCCCAGCAGCCGGACTGGTCAGCCCTGGCATGGGGCTGGGCACTGCTGTGCTCCCACACTGACCACTGCTGGCCAGCCCAGGCCTGACCCAGCCCTGCAGCTCCATGAAAACAGCAATTAAAGCTGGATTTTACAGAAGCCAGGAGGCATCTGGCTCATTTTCCAGGGCTTTCTGTCTCAGGTCCTGCTGATCCCCTGATTTCTTTATCTGCATCCCATTTCCCCCAGGCTGGAACCAAGGACACCCTGGAGCCCACAGGTAAAGCAGCAAGAAGCTTTTCAATTTATTTATTTGTTAAATATTAGTTTTTATGTCCTTAGAAGTCTGAGACATTTCCAAAATCTCTGTTTTTCTTTTCTTCTGAGCCGGGCTCACTCGGGGCCCAGCAGACACACACGAATTTCATTCTGCTCCCAGGCATCAATCAGGAGGTTGTTTGCAAGCCAAAGGAGGTGGGATTTTGGTTTCTGCACTAATAAAACTGGATGGCTGTCAAAAAGCTGGCTGGCCTGGTAAAACAGAGCAGCAAAAAAGTGGAGGGTGAAAGATGTGAACATGTTCAACTCTGCCACCGCCCGGGGTTCCAACATGAGGCTCTGGGCAGGACATGCTGTACCCAGGAAAAATTGGGGGGGGGAAAGAAAAACAGCAACCAAAAAACCCCAGAATGAGATTTTTTAATGTTTCTGTCACAGAGCCAGAGGCAGCTTTGTGCTGGTGCAGTTTGGTGCTGGTTCTTCAGTAGCCAGAAGGACCAGTGGACTCTCAGGTGAGAGGTCCATGAGCCCAGGTTTGGACACCAGGGCTTGGAAGGGCAAAAATGTCACAGTGAGGTTAATGACAAGGATTTGCCATTTCTCTTTTTTCATATTTAGAGCTACCACAGAGGGTTTTGTCCTGTACTGGGCTTTTCCTCAGTCCTGCCCAAAGCTGGTGACAGCTGGAGAGGTGACAGCTGGAGATGTGACACTCATCACCACCCATCCCTGCCCTGTCACTACCTCGGCTGCAAACAAGAAGATGCTCCCTCAGCCCACAAACTTGATGATTATTTTTTGTCAGCCCCAAACCTGATCCCTCTGAGGCAGGAACAAACAGAGCAAACACAAAAATCACTGGGAGCATGTCTGTGCCAGTGGCAGGCACAGGCAGTGTGACAGCAGTGACAGAGCCAGGCACACAGGGACCCTCAGAGCGTGGAGTTTACATCCCATAAAATCCATGTACACCCCCAAGCTCAGGCTTGTTACACACTCAGTACTCCCTGACAGCTCTGCCTTAAACACTGCACGTTTCCCCAGCTTAGGGTCAAACCCTGCAGAGCAAAAAGTGAAATTAGAGCGGTGCCATGTCCGAAATAACCCAAAAATCCGAGCTGTGCCTGCCTGCTGGAACAGCCCGAGGGAGCAGCGGGTGCTCCTGAGCCTCTCCCAGCAGAGCAAAGGCCGGGAGGCACCTAGTGGTGTCGGGAAGCACAGCAGAGCCACCAAGGCCACCCCAAAAGTGTCACCTGGGCCACACAGGCACTGCTGGACACTGCCCTCCTGCCCTGTGCCCACTCCAGTGCCACCCTGCCACCTCTGGAGCCCAAAATCTGCCAGGACCTGCCACCCCTGGGAGCCCAAAATCTGCCAGGACCTGCTACCCCTGGGAGCCCAAAATCTGCCAGGACCTGCCACCTCTGGAGCCCAAAATCTGCCAGGACCTGCCACCTCTGGAGCCCAAAATCTGCCAGGACCTGCTACCCCTGGGAGCCCAGCAGAGTTGATCCATGGCATGGTGTCCATCCCAAAATCTGCCAGGACCTGCCACCCCTGGGAGCCCAGCAGAGCTGATTCATGGCATGGTGTCCATCCCAAAATCTGCCAGGACCTGCCAGCTCTAGGAGCCCAGCAGAGCTGATCCATGGCATAGTGTCCATCCCAAAATCTGCCAGGACCTGCCCAGGCTCTGCACAGGTCAGTGACCTCTGGGTCACCTTCCCTGTGGGGACAGCCCGTGCCAGCTGTGCCAGCAGCTCTGCCAGGGTCCCCAGTGCAAGGAGCCCACTCCCCACTTTGTCCCACATCCCCATCCCACTCCACACCTGGAGAGAAGTCAGGAAAGTTCCAGCTTTTCCAGAGGTCCCGGGAGCAGAGTTTGTGCCAGGCTGTCCCTGGAGCAGTGCTTGTGCCAGGCTGTTTGTGCAGCAGGATTGCACAGCCCGGGCAGTGTGGCAATAGAGCAGGAGCAGGTACGTGCAGGGCAGGTGCTCCTCTCCCCTCCCTGCACCTCCACCCTCCAGATGAGAGCCTGGCAGCAGCCAGGCAGCTCAGGCAAAATCAGCACAAAGGGATGGAACTGCAGAGAGCAGCAGCAAACAGAGAGCCCCATTCCTTGCACGGAAATGAAGGAATTGGTGTTTTCCAGCACTCAGCATCAAATCCACTTGCAGCCCATTCCTCTCCTGACCTGAACCCTCTGCACTCAGGTGTGTCCCCATCACAACACTGTTTTCTCTCCCAGCTCTGTGGGCAGATCTGTCTTGCACAGGCTTTGTGCCACCCTGCCCTGAACAGAGCCACACAAGGCCACCAGAACAGCTTTTCTCAAAGATCCCAAATTTCTGTGCAACTCTAGCCTTTCTTAATAAATGAGAAAGTGGGAGAGACACTTTAACCACATCCTGCTGTGCAAGGCTCCTCCTTACAAAGCCACACAGCACTCAGAGGTAGGACAGGAACCTGTAAAGCATCCCCCAAGTTTACTTTTGGTGTAAATAAAACCCCAGCTCAGGACTCTCCCAACACTGCAAGAGCAGGCTGCAGTTATTTTTACAGTGATTCAGTTCGAGCATAAACATTTACACCACGTCTACCAGATCTAACAACTAAATCTGTCTGAAACTTGCCATGTGGCAGAGGATAGATCATAGAAACCCCACAAAAACTCCACTTCAGCTCCAAAAGGGAAAAAATACCAAGGCTGATTGAAGGGTGAAGCTGTAGGAGATGACAGGAACACCAAAGCAAGGCAGGCTCACAGCCCTTATCTTCCCCCCTTTGGGGTTTTACTCCATTCCCCTGGACATTTCTCTCCTTCCCACCACTTTCTCAGAAGGAATAAAGTTTGGGAAGCTCAGGTCAGCACTCCCTTGATGGGAACCCAGACATTTGTGACAAGACCTTGCCTGCTCATCCTGGTTTTCACAGCAAACACTCTGGTGTGTCCTTCAAGGGATTACTCCCAATTAATTCCTCAGCAGCTCACGTGGACACCTCAATTCATTCCCACGGAAAGGCCTGCAAAGGGACATTCTCTCCAGCATCTGGGATGATGTTTTTCCCAGATTTTTGTGACCCTGCTTTGCACAACCCCACCTCACCAAGGCTGCAGCAACGATGGCTCAAGCACAGAAGCTTCTCCTGCTGAGGGTCCCAAAAGGTCCCAAGTTTCCTCTCCCCAATCCCAAAGAGTGAATTCTGCAGCCTGAAACTCTCCCTCTACGTGATAAAGAGGGCTGGGAGTAAAATATGAAACCTAATTGTAAATCATTAAATTCTACCTGAGGAGAAAGAGAAGAGAAAAAAAAACCACCCAAACCCCAAGTTTATTTCAAAATAGAAGATTGGGACAATTTGCTTTTCAATGCCCAGGAGCGGCTTTATCTCGTGCCATCAGCGTGTCCTTTGGTCCCCATGGTCTTGCACAGCCTGTGGTGTGTTGAATGAAAGGACAGGATCCCAGCAGAGCAGTGGATTTTCCTGCTCCGGGGCAGCTCCCGGGCCAGCGGTAGCAATTCCAAAGATGGAAATTCTGCCCGTGGTGCTGGAGCTGCAGTGCACCATCCAAATGGCATGTGTGAAACAGCCCCGAGCCTCTGTCCTCCTGCCTCAGAGAGCAAAGAAGAAGTGCAAAAAGTCACCAGTGGAAGCACCTAACAAGGAATCATTGCTGACAGGGAATGCCCTTGGAATCCTCCTCACACTCCACAGCACATCCAAAGTCCTCCATCAGGTTTCTCCTCATATTCCCCAATAAATCCACCTTCAAACAAGTAAAAAAAACCTTTAAACTGCCGACCAACAAGAAGCAGGATCCAAACTTGAACGGGCTTTGCTTTAAAATTACCAAAGAAAATAAACACGCAGCGATAGGGAACATGACGGAGCTGCAGCTCGGGGGAATAAAACTGCTGCAGCTCCAGCCTGGGTGATTTATCACAGCCCTGAAACAAATGACTTCCATTTCTCACTGCTGCACACCCAGGGAACTCCCAAGTGCCAGGGGAGAAGTGCTACCAACACCTGGAGTGAGAAGTGCTGGGATTCCTGTCTGAGAAAGGAAAGGGAGGCGCAGAGGGATAAAATGAGATGCTGCAGGTGACACAGCATGGAGCTTCAGAGAGCACAGATGGTTATTGGGGGGAAAATAGAATATATCTATAGGTGAGGGTTCAGAGAGGCTTCTCCAGACTGAACAATGCCTGGGAGAGCTTCCCCTCCACGGCGTGACACACACGGGTGGTGATTTCAGGAGGCAGCGCTGGAAGCTGAGGACAAACGGGGCTTTGAAGGGAAGTGACAGCCAGACAGCACCAGGGAAACATCCCCAGGACAGACAGCAAAACATCCCCGGGACAGACAGCACAACTGCCCGAGCGACGGTGAGACAGGGAAACAAACCCTGGGAACAGAAACTCCTCTGTGAGCAGGTACCACCTGCAACACCCAGAGCATCACCCTGACAGGAACCACATCACCCTGGCAGGTACTGCATCACCCTGAAAGGTACTGCATCACCCCAACAGGTACCACATCACCCTGACAGGTACTGCATCACCCTGACAAGAACCACATCACCCTGACAGGTACTGCATCACCCCAAAAGATACCACATTACCCTGACAGGTATCACATCACCCTAACAGGTATCACGTCACCCCAACACCTGCCCTGTGCTCCCTTCAAAGCCTGAGTGACCCTCCCAAAATCAGAGACTGCAGGCACAGCAGAAGGGGTGAGGGGTAGGAGAATGGGCCTGAACCACCAAAAATTGGGTGTCTCTGGAAGTGCTACGCACCTGGTGCTTTGATAAACCCACAGAGCTGGTGGCTCCACACAGCTGACCCTGGGTGGGACTCACTGGGTGGATTCCCCATAGGATTCACTGTGTGGATTCACTGTGTGAATTCACTGTATGGATTCACCACAGGATTCACTATGGGATTCATATAGGAATCACTACAGGATTCACTGTGTGGATTCACTACAGGATTCACTATAGGATTAATATAGGAATCACTACAGGATTCACTGTGAGGATCCACTATAGGATTCACACTATTTTCTGCTTTAGAGTCTCGCCCAAACCTCAGCCTCCCTCCTCACACACCCCACGAGCAACAGCGTCTCTGCTCATCACGATCGTTCCCTTCCCGCCCCGGCCCGGGTACACTGAGCACCGAGCACCGGGTACACCGAACACCGGGCATTGGGCACACCGGGCACTGGGCACTGGGTACACCGAGCACCGGGTACCGAGCACCGGGTACATCGAGGACCGGGTACATCGGGCACCGGGCACCGAGCACCGGGCACCGAGCACCGGGCCGTGCTGCCGCCCGCCAGCGCCCCCGGGCAGCGGCTCTCGGTGCGGCCCTGCCGGCGCTCGGCGAGCCCGGGCCCAGAGCCCCGCGGGCCGATGGGGCCCGGCCCCGCTGCCCGGCCTAGGCCGCGCCGGCCCCGCTCACCTGCTCGGCCGCTCCGCGCCGAACTCGGCCCCGCCGGACTCCGCCATCGCCGAGCGCCGCCGCCACAGCCGCCGGTGCCGCGGGGGAGGCGGCGGGGCCGCCGCGTTAAAGGCGCAGCAGCGGCGGGGACCGGGAGCCGCGGGCTCCGCTCCGAGCCCGCCGGGCCTGGCGCCGCCCCGCCGCCACCGCCACCGCCACCGCCGTGTCACCGCCCCGCGGGAGAGCGGGGCTGGCACCTCTGCCCGGGGATGGAGGACCCGGGGCTGTCAGTTCCACACGGGGCTGGGGAATCAGGAGCTGTCACCTCCCCATGGAGTTGGGGGACCGGGGGCTGTCACCTCTGTCCAGGGCTGGGGCACCGGGGGCTGTCACTTCCCCATGGAGCTGGGGGATTGGGGCTGTCACCTCCCCGTGGCCGAGGTGATCGGGGCTCTGTCACCCCCCCAGGCTGTGGGGACCGGGACTCTGTCACCCCCACAATGAGGACTGTGAGGCTCTGTCACTGCCTCCTGGCTGAGAGGATCGGGGCTCTGTCCGCAGGGATGTCCCAGGAGATGTCACCGCCCTGCAGCTGCGGGGTCGCAGGGGTCTGGCACCACCTCACAGGCCACCAGCTCCTTCCCTCCGAGCATTATCCAGCCGAAGTCCTTCTTTGCCGCAGCCTGGAAATCCCAGCACCTCCCTCGGGATTCCACCTGCGGATCGCTCCGTGTCACCTGCGGACCGCTCAGTGTCACCTGCGGGACATGTGCAGCCAGCCAGGACTGCGGGGACAGCCCTGGTAGGGGACAAAACCTCCTGCCAGGCCACTCGGAGCAGGATTTTTGGCCAGCAGCCGCACGTGCAGGAGCAGCAGTACCCTCCAGAGGGTGCAGTCCTGTCGCCGGAGCTCCCCCGCGGCTGCCGGTGCCAAATCCGCCTCCGTCCCCACACATGGTCGGCATCAGAGCCCTCCCAGCTCTCCCCAAAGCCACCGAGGCCACGCGGGGTCCGTGTAATTCCTAAAGCCGCCTCGCATCTGCTCGAGGGGGCATTCCAGGCATCAGTGGGAATCAGGAAATTATTCGTAGCGCTGGCCCTGCCAACGGCCCGGGGTAGATTTCTTTGATTTCCCATGCTCGGTGTCCACATCTGTAGAAGGGAAAGGGGGGAATTCGTACATGAGAATAAACGCGCTTGGAAAGCCGTGAAAACTCCCTTTCAAGTCAGCCTGATGAAAACTTCATGTTCTGGAGCTCTTTGCTTCGAGGGGAGCAATCTGTTTCGAAGAGGAAAAGCTGTGTATTTTTCTTATTTAAACGTCCTAAATCTGCTGGAGCATTAAAAATATTTGGCATTTCCACAGCACATTTCATTCCCAGCTCCGAATGCATTTTACAGACATTCATTAATTAAGCTTCGCAAAACCTTGGGGAGAAAGGGAAGCAGTGCTTATTAATTTGCTATTTGTGTTGCTGCAGCACACGGAGACCCTGGCCAGGACCTCGGGGCCTTGTTATTTTAGACACGACCTGCGCAGAGGAGGAGCTGTCGGCAGGGGAAGAGGCTGTGGATGGACCCTCCTGGTGTTCCAGCCCTTCTGGAATTTGGAGCTGCAGGAGCTCGCCCCCCAGCTCTCCCCCCTCTCCAGGGGTGCTCTTTTTGTTGTTCTGGTGTTTGGGGGGAGCTCCTGCCCCTCCTTCCCAGCACCTCGTGGTTGTCCCACTTCCAGCTCGGCTTCATTTGACACCTTCCCCTTCCTCTGAGGGTCACTTTATGGAATCTCGGAGTTATTTAGGTTGGAAAAGGCCTCCAAGACCACCGAGTCCAAGCTGTGACTGATCCCCAGCTTGTCCCCAGCCCAGAGCTCTGAGTGCCACCTCCACGAGCTCCTTGGACACCTCCAGGCATGGGCACTCCAAACCTCCCTGGGCAGCCCCTTCCAGAGCCTCGCCATCCTTCCATGAGGAAATTTCCCCAATACCCAGCCTGAGGCCATTCCCTCGGTCCTGTTGTCCCCTGGGAGCTGAGTCTGATCCCCCCAAGCTGTCCCCTCCTGTCAGGAGCTGTGCAGAGCCCAAAAGTCCCCCCTGAGCCTCCTTTTCTCCTTTTGAGCCCCTTCCCAGCTCCCTCAGCTGCCCCTCACCTGTTCAGCACACCCTGCTCTGTGAAAGACTTCAAACAAACGCTCCCCCTCTGGTATTTTTAGGTCCACCCTGATATTTTTAGGTCCCCCCTGCTATCTGAAGTGCAGCTATTTCTGTCCCCAAAGGGCTGTGCCCTCTCCATCCCAGGTGTGGTGGCAAAGCTGTGAATGTTACACCTCTGCTTCCCCTGCAGGAAAAGCAGGGCCGGGCTGGATGCTGTAAATGCCTTTCACATGTTCCCCAGATCCCAGTTAAATGGAACCCCAGAAGGTCTCTCAAAGCAGGAAAAATGCATTTATAAGACCCTGGAAGGAAGATGTATTCCTTAACGACTCTGGTGACCAGGCCTGCTGACTTGTGTCATGTGGAGAAGGAGCCAAGGGGGGGATTTCTTGTTATTTCATATTGCTGATGGGATTTTACCTCTGGCAGCAAATCCAGGAACTTTTTAGTTACCATTATTGTTTGATTTTATGGGCCATTTGATATTTATTTTTATTTCTCTTCATTATTTGTTGAGTGCACTTAGCCCCCTTCCCCGAGCAGCCTGCCTTATATCTAAGGTGAATTTTATGACCAGTGTTAGCACAGCAATCTGAGCAACTCACACAACTGTAATATATTTAGCCTGTGCACTCAGTACATCCAGGCAGGCCTGGAATTCCTACTGTGGAGAGCAGTGGTCTGCCTGGAAAACCCCAACCCTAACTGAACTGGGTTTAAAAAAAAAAGGAATAAACTCCAAACTATTCTACATTATTCTTTTTACATTCTTCTTCTTTCTGATCTTGATTTCAAGCCTTCAGGATCTATTTGAGTCGTATTTTCACCTTTTTTTTGGTTTGTTTTTCCCCTTGCAAAACATAAGGTCTCTCCATGTACCTTTTGCTGCAAGCCAAGCTCTTGTGTATCCCACGGCTCCCACAGCTGGACTTTAAAATCCACAGCCAGCACTGGGAGAGTAATGACAAAATCATGAGCTGGCAGCTCTGCCTTTCCCTTAGACCTCCTCATTTCATCCTGCTCAGGAGCAGGAATTCCTCACAGCTCCCAGCACCAGCATCCAGGGGTTTTATATTTTATTTCCAATTTTTGTTAGATTTTTCCCAGCACAGGATTTTTTCCCCAATTCTTGTTACATTTCTGGCTGCTTTATTTTCCCCTCTTGTGGAGGAGGCTGCGATGACCTCCCTCACTCCTCCTGGGTGACATCCCAGCTCTGCCTCCTGCCTGCCCTGAGGGTGTGGTGGGGTTTCTCAGTGCCAGTGCTTCTCCCTGCTTTTATTCCCTCTGGATTTCTGCTCCACTGCTCCCTGATAATCCCTGGGTAATCCTGACAGAGCGTGAGCCTGGGGAAGGTCAGGAGCCCAGGCTAGGGTGTGGCTGCTGTGCCAGCAGGATGGACCAGCCCTTCTCCCTCCCTCCCTTTTGTCCTGCCCCTTTGGGTGCATTTCCCCGTGGAGATGTTTGAGATGTTTGATCTGCTGTGGGCTGGTGGAGGTGGATCCTCCATCCCCTCCTTCCCCTGCAGCTCCAACACGGCCAGGGCCCACGGCAGAGAGAGAATTCCATGGTGGGGAGCGGGCACCGAGGGCAGGGATGTGGGACGCCCAGGGATGCGGGACTCCCAGGGATGTGGGACCCCCAGGGATGTGGGACCCCTCAGTGATGTGGGACCCTCAGGGATGTGGGACCCCCAGGGATGTGGGATACCCAGGGATGTGGGACCCCTCAGGGATGTGAGACCCCTAAGGATGTGAGACCCCTAAGGATGTGAGACCCCCAGGGATGTGGGACCCTCAGGGATGTGAGACCTCCAGGGATTTGGGATACTCAGGGATGTGGGACCCTCAGGGATGTGGGACCCCTCAGTGATGTGGGACCCTCAGGGATGGGGGACTCCCAGGGATGTGGGATACCCAGGGATGTGGGATACCCAGGGATGTGAGACCCTCAGGGATGTGAAACCCTCAGGGATGTGAGACCCCTCAGGGATGTGAAACCCTCAGGGATGTGAGACCCTCAGGGATGTGGGATCCCCAAGTCCCTCAGGATGAGTTGTGTGGGATGAGCTCTGTGGGCTCCCACCATCCTGGGGTGCAGCCAAGCCCCGCAGGTCCCAGATTCCCCAATTTCAGAGACAATCCAACAGAACCACCACAAAACCCGGGGCCAGCAGCATCCCTTCCGTGCCAGGATGGAGCCAGGCTGGCTCTCTGGCTGGATGCCCACCCCAGGCAGTGTCCCCCACCCTGGGGAGCAGCAGTGCCACCTTCCCCAGCAGGGATGGAGCAGGAGTGTGGGGATGCTGTGCCCTGTGAGGAGCAGGAGCACGCAGGACACAGAACCATGCAGGGTCTGGCCTGGGGGAAGGATCAACACCTTCTGGCAGGAATCCTGGGCTCCTTCCAGCCCCACATGGAGAGCTGACCCCCTCAGGAGCTGGCTGCCTCTCAGCTGGCAGCGTTGGCCATTCCCAGCTCCATTTGGCACCGCGGCCAGGCCACGATCCCGCGGGTCCCCTCCGTGTCCCACACGTGTCCCCCCCCAAAGCAGGGATGGCAGCAGGGGCTGCAGCACCACCCCAGCCCACCGGGGAGCCTGGTTCCCACCCAGCCACCCAGCCAAAGCCAGCTTGGCTGCG
Organism: Tangara arthus; assembly: GCA_035584835.1. Classification (NCBI taxonomy): domain Eukaryota; kingdom Metazoa; phylum Chordata; class Aves; order Passeriformes; family Thraupidae; genus Tangara; species Tangara arthus. Next base: position 1,338,016 of record JAWMQZ010000119.1, on the reverse strand, counting down.
CTCCTCACCTGGCAGGAGAACACAGGAACGAGCTGGGAGCGAAGCCCCTCGTGGTTCCAAGCAGTGACAATGAAGGCCAGGGGATGGAAAATACCTGCCCTGGCTGTTGGGAAATGCCTGTCCTGGCTGTGCTCCGGGGGTTCTCCCCTTCCCCACGGCAGCGCCAGGGCCCAGCAGCTGCGCCAGGCCCGGCACCACACTCAGCTCTGACATTTGAACACGAGGAATAATTTGGCTTCATTATCCCCCCCCCGCCCCCCGAGGGTCCCTCGAGCCGGGCTGGAATGTGCGTGGTAGGGACAGAACCAATCCCATTAGCACCAGCAGATTGTTTTTCCTTTGGTTTTGTTGTTGTTGAATCACCCGTGGCTCCGGCTCCTAGGAAAGAGGACAGGCAGAGGAGACCCATGGATGTGTTTTACCAGGCAGAGGAGACCCATGGATGTGTTTTACCAGGCAGAGGAGACCCATGGATGTGTTTTACCGGGCAGAGGAGACCCATGGATGTGTTTCACCAGGCAGAGGAGACCCATGGATGTGTTTTACCAGGCAGAGGAGACCCATGGATGTGTTTCACCGGGCAGAGGAGACCCATGGATGTGTTTTACCGGGCAGAGGACACCCATGGATGTGTTTTACCATCCCTGGCACGGTGCTGCCCTGCCCAGTTCCAGCAGCTCCATGGGGTTTCCATCTTTGAAGGCCTGGAGGGCTTTGTGGTGGCTCCAGGCATGATTCAAAGGAGAATTTGTGAGGGAAAGGGCTCAGCTCCACATGTGGGGTGAGGAAGATGCTTTGAGACCTTGTCCAGCTCCCCATGTCACCTCCTCATCCTCTCTCCATCCCTGGGTGGGGATTTATCTCCATTGGGGTTAATAGTGAGTTTACAGCTCTGAGTGTTGGTCAGGAGCTCGGGATTGCAGCTTTGTGCTGGCAGGAGCTGGGCCAGGAGCAGGGAGAGGCAGCTGGAGCTGCTGGAAAATGTCCTTTCCCATCTGAGAGACGAGCCCAGGCTCTGCCTCCATCACCTCCAGGAGCCCTGCAGCTCCAAACCTGCTGCTTCACCCAGGCTGGGCACTCTCAAGGAAGAATGAGAATCATCACGTCCTTCCTCCTCCAAGGAATGAGAAACCTGCCCCGACCTCCTGGCGTCCTGCAGAATCTCCCTGGGATGTGAGTGGGGAGGGGATCATTGGTCCCAAACCATCAAAAGGGGGATTGGCACATGGACTTCTCCTCCCTGCTGACCCAGCCCTGGGGTTTCTGCCCTCTGAGGCATCCCAAGGACCCCAGTGCTGTCCCCAGGCAGAGACATCCTGGAGGAGCAGGCCCAGGGCCCTGGGACAAGGAGCTGAAGTGCTCCTGAGGGGAACGGGGTGAGAATCAGGGACAAAGGCACGTTTGGGAGCAGATGGCAGGAGGGGAGGGAAATCCCTGCCTGGCCCAGCTCCTCGGGCATTGTGTGAGCCTGGTGGAGCCAGGCCAGCTCCCAGCAGCTGAGATTTTCTGGAGGGGACCGCAGCAGCCCAATGCGGCCACCAAGAGCAGCCAGGGGGGTGTTGGCCCTGATTAAAGCTGGTGAGACCCCCCAACCTTCAGCACCAACTGCTGGCACAGACACTGAGCCACAGCCAAGGGGGAGATGCCACAGGGGTCTGCGTGGAAGTGTAGGGGGGAAACTTGCTGGATTTTCCCCACTTTTTGAGACTACTTCTTGCCACAGACACATCTGGGATTAGTTGTGGAGCTGTGGTTGGACATGTGGACACACAGAGGTGCGTGTGGACATGTGGACACAAAGGTGAGTGTGGACGCAAGGACATGAGGATGAGCATGAGGACGTGAGGATGGACACGAGGACGTGAGGATGGACATGAGGACATGAGGATGGACACGAGGATGTGAGGATGGACATGAGGACATGAGGATGGATACGAGGACGTGAGGATGGACACGAGGATGTGAGGATGGACACGAGGACGTGAGGATGGACATGAGGACATGAGGATGGGCACGAGGATGTGAGGATGGACACGAGCACACGGTGATGGACACATGGATGTGAACGTGGGCACACACACGCTCACCCCAAGGACGTGACCCATCCCATGCCCTCAGCACCACCGCGGGCTGGAGGGTGATTCCTCACAGCCTGGCCTGCCCATGGCCACAGGAGCCACACACCAGGAATTTCCCTTCCCCTGTGAACAAATGAAAGAGGGAGCGAGAAGGAAAAGGGTGGAAAAACCCCCGGCTGCCTGCTGGGGGGAGTGGAACCAGCGGATTTCATGCGTCTCCTTCTTGTTAGAGTGGGGTCCCTCCTCACCTGCTCCTGGGCACGGTTCCCTGCACCCCGAGCCAGCAGGGAGGAATCTGACTCCAGTTTAAAGACGAGGAGCTTGTCCACGGTCTGCAGCCCGGCTCCCATCCCAGGAGGGGACACACTCGGGGGTGCTGCCTGCCCTGGGCTGGGTTTGCCAGCTGTCTGCCCCGATCTGGGGCCTTCCTGCCGAATTTTCCTGTGAAAATTCGGCACAGAGACACCCCCTGAGGGCTGTCCCTGCCCTCTGAGGGGTACTCGGTGGCCTGGGCCTGGCCAGGGGGTTTTTACCCCTGAGCCATCAGAATGTGCCCACCTCAAAAGCTGCTCCGTGCCGGGCTACATCTCCCAGCCCTTCCCTCTTTTGCTGCCCTCCCACCCCTCTGCCCACCCCGAGGCACTGCTGAGGACAAGCTCCCAAATCCCATTGCGGGCTGGGAAAGGTGGCCGTGGTACCCACTGCGCCTCCCATGGCAGCCCCACAGGGCCAAGGCTGCCCGGAGCATCCTCCCACACAGCTGGGAACGCCGTCCCTCTGCACTCCATGTGGGGCAAACCCCTCCTGTCCCCATCGTGCGAGCGCTGAGCCCCGCTCTCCTCCTCCCCAGCGCCGGGCAGGGGGTGACACGGCACCCCCCACGGAGGGACAGGCAGGGACGTGCTCCGGCAGCACGGGCTGCTGGCAGGGAGCAGAGCAGGCCTTTGGAGATCCTTCTTTGGCCGTGACTCCTGCCAAGCGCGCCGGCATCCATCCCCGGCACCTCCGCATCCCTGGCTCCGCATCCCGCGGCAAACGGGGGCTCCTCGGGGGAGCCGCTGGCTCCGAGCTCGGGACCCTGCTGCGCTACTGAAGTGCTGCAGACGAGGCTCCAGAGGCTCCAGCCCCTCGCGTGAGCTGCCCCGCCGTGCCTGGCACCGGGAGAGCCCGGCTGGGCCGCGGGCACGGCGCCAGGACAAACACACGCCGGGGGAAAGGGAAGGTGGGACGTGCCAGCCCCCCGGGTGCTGCATGTGCGCTGGGGTGTGACACCCGCGTGTGACACCGGCGTGGCCCGATTATTTCCCTCCTCCAAATGGTGTCCGCGGGTGGTTTTCGGTGGGAAAAGCCCTCGTTTCCCAGCCCTTCCACGCGCGCGGAGCCCTCGCTGGTGCTGCATCCCGGCTTTCCCCTCCTCGCAGCTCGCAGGGCGGTGGTTTGGGGGCCTTGCCCCACAGCACCTCCTCCCACTCTTGATGCTGAATCTCTCAACCCAGCAGCAGAGAGGAGCTTTGTTCTGTGCCCATGCCAAACAGCCCAGCAGGGATTTCTCTCTGGTTTGCCAGAGCTTTCATCCCAGCTCAGTTTCCAGAACGGGAACAGCCCCGTGCCCTCCTGCCGGCCCCATGTGTGGGATCAAACCCTCTCCCACCCGGGGACCAGCACCCCACCAAGCCGCCGACTCGCCCAGCTCTGGTACAAACCTTTTATTCTATTCCCCCTCCCAGCTCGGGGCTGGGTTTGCCCTTCGAGGCGAGGCCGGGAGGGCTCCGGGGCCGGGAGGGCTCCGGGGCCGGGAGGGCTCCGCGGCCGCGCTGCCCCCGGAGCTCCTGCCCGGGGATCGGGGGAGCTGCCGCGGCCGGAACATCACAGACTGCACCGAGCTTCACACGCGGCCGGAAAGCAACAACGAAAAGTGGACCCCAAAACGGACACGAGACCCCCCCCACCCCCCACGCCTCCCCCCAACCCGGTTCCCCAAACCCAGATATGTTGGATGGGTGGGAGTGACACGGAGCAGCACAAAACCGGTGGGGACGGGGATGAGAGGCCCCGGTCCCACCACACCACGGCCCCATGAGCCGCCGGCACACGGAGAGAGCCCGAGAACCCAGGGGAGGGGGTCGGGGGTAATAAGTTAATCTGTACAGACGTGTTAGGTGACACGGGGGCGGCGGGACCGACACCCTCCCGGCACTGGGGCGAACCCTGGGACCGAGGAGCCGCTTGCCGGTTCAAATCAAACCACGGAACGATGCATGGAATCGAGTGGTGGAGAATGGGGGGGAGGTGGGGAGCGGGGAGACACCTCCATGCCCAGGGGCTGAGTCGAGGGGAGCCGTGCTTGGCCCCACCGCCCGCTTTGGGGGCAGCACTGTGAGCCCAGGGACACAGAGAGCGGGTCCTGCCGTCAGCTGCAGCCCCGCAGGATGCTCCCAGCGTGGGGCAGGGATGCTGAGCGCAGGATGGAGCCATCCCCACGGGATGCCGAGCCCAGGATGGAGCCATCCCCACAGGATGCCGAGCCCAGGATGGAGCCGTCCCAGCAGCTCCCACCTCCTGTCCGGGCTTGAAGCCAGGGAAACGCCGCCTCATCCCCTGCTTGGTCCCACCAGCAACTTGTTGGCACCAGGGCCAGCTCCCCAAGGGCATCACGGAGCGGGGAGGGGAAGGAGCCATCCCAGGGCCCCTCCACAGCTCCGGGAAGGGGCTGGCCGGGTGCTCGCGTGGGCACGGAGGCGGCGGGATCCGCTCCCGTCTCCGGCTGCCAGCGCCAAATCCATTCGCCACGTTTCGGCTCCCCGAGGCAATCGGCTCCGGCCGGCGGAAGGGAGTTCCCAGGGCCGGGGCCGGCGCCTCGGAGGCTCAGCCCAAGGTGGGAGGCCGGGGATGTGCCGAGCCAAAGCTCAGAAGGCTGCAGACACTCTCCATCCCCCACCGCAGCCGGCTCCCTCCTGCCCAGCGCTGGAGCCATGCCCGGAGGGCTGCGGGGCCCCGGCGGCTCCGGGCGGGAGGAGACAGAGAGTCCCGCTCGGGGCCGGGCTCCCTCCGGCCTCCCCGCTCTGGCAGCTCCCCTCTGGGCTCTGCAGGCCCGGATCCCAGCTCGCAGCGCATCCCTGGGGGAGGCAGAGCCGCTGCCCGGCTCCCGGAGCCTCCCCCAGAGCGGCCGTGCCCGGGGAGGGGAGCGGGAGCCGGCCGGAGGCGGAGATGCCCCTGCGGGAGCTGGGGACGCGGCGAGCCGGGGGGCGATGCCGTGGGGATGGTGAGAGGGAGGAGGAGGCGGTGGGGAGGGACGGGAGCCCTACAGGATGGTCTTGTCCAGGTCGACTTTGAGGGGCAGCGGCCCCGCGTCCTCCCCGCCGTGCGCGGGGCACAGGGTGACGGTGATGACGGGCGGCAGCGGGAAGGCGCCGGGGCCATCCAGGTCCTCCAGGTACTCCTTGTCCCCGTTGATGCTCAGGGGCTGGAGGAGAGGCAGAGACAACAGTGCAGCCCCAGAACGGGGCGCAGCTCACCCCCAGCTTGGGGGCACCACGGGGCCGGCTGTGGATGCACCTCCCAGCCCACACAGTGACTGAGGAGCACAAAGAGGGCACAGCAATGCCCACCCGGCCATGCCAGGCATGGGAAGCACAAAGAGGGCACAGCAATGCCCACCCGGCCATGCCAGGCGTGGGGAGCACAAAGAGGGCACAGCAATGCCCACCCGGCCATGCCAGGTGTCCCTGACACCCTGGGGCTGTGCTCACCCCATACCTGGGTCTTGACGTGCTGCTCGGGGGCGGTCACCAGGCTGGCACAGCTGAGCCACAGCATCACCATGATGGAGAGGAAGAGGCAGGCGGCCAGGATCCAGCGAGGAAGGCCCGAGCGCCTGTAGCACCCCACCACCCCCCGCCAAAGAGGAGGGACGAGTTTATGGCAGGGCACGGGCTGGGAATCGGGGCTGGGGGGGATCTGCTGTGCCACACCCAGCAGGTCCCAGAGCACCTACTTGGACATGCAGCCGAGGAAGTCGTGCTCCTGCTGCGGGGGCTCCGGGGGCCGCGCCTTGGCCTTGCCCCGGGGCTCCTTCACGGGGGGCTTGTCCCCCTTTGCCCGGGGGCCTGGCAGGGGAGAGGCGATGCTGAACATGGGGCACACACATGCAGGCACACCCTCCCCTCTCCCATCCCCTTGCCAGCATGGTGGGGGTCCCCCTCCCTCCCCGGGACCCTCTGCCCGCTAAGGGGGCACAGAGGATCCCAGCAGGGCCCCATCCAGACCCCCCCAGCGTGGGTGGGGGTGTGGGAAGCTGATCAGACCCGAGAAACGGGAAATTTGTTCAGCTCTGGAGAACTCAGAAGGGAGCCAGGAGGGCTCAGAGGGTCCCAGCCCCCTCCCAGCCCCCTCCCAGCAGCCCAGACCCCCCGCACCTGTGTGGGGCTGGGGGACACCAGGGCTGGAGCCCAATCCCGATCCAGGCTGTGCTGGCTGGATCTCCAGGGCCTCGACTGCTGGGAACTCCATCTCAGGCTGGGACTGGGTTGGCAGGGAGACAGGGAGAAGGCAGTGAGGAAAGGGGTCCCCACCCCTCTGGGCACCCACAGAGAGGGTCCTGGGGACACCCCCACCTGAAACACCACGACTTTGCCATCGTCCGCCTGCAGGTAGAAAGTCCAGGTGGAGGAGATGAAGCTCTGGGCAGAGCTGACGATGTCGTTGCAGAAGGTGGAGACCAAATCCAACATGGAAAACGATGGCAATTTCAGCTCCAGGCTCTGCAAAGGAGTAGGGACATCACCTCACAGCTGTCCCCTTGTCACCCACCCCGACAGGGGACATCCCACCCCGAGGTCGTGGCTGGGCTGAGCCGGGTGCTCAGCTCTGGGCTCTGCCTCTCCCAGCACACAAAGGGATGTGCCAGGGCTGTGCTCCAGCCCAGGAGGGTCACCAAGGGTCCCTGGAGTGACCACCCAGCTTTGGGGCCATCCCCCAGCCCCAGGACCGTCCCTTTGGGGTGGGATCACCCTCCTGTGCCGGAGACAATGGGAGTGGAGCAACCGCGGTGCCGAGGGCGTTGCTCTGCTGGCAGCCTCTCGGTGCCCTGGATTCTTGGCCGTCGCGGCAGTTTGTTATTTTTAAAGCATCCCTGCTGGAATCCGCTTGGCTGCTCCCTGCCACTGGCTCCGAACATTTTCCGACAGCCCCTTGCACGGTCAAACCGGCAAACAGGAAATAAATAGGTCAGATTCTGTATCTAATTATTATGCTAAATCTGCTTTGCCTGCTCGTCTGGGAACCTGAGGGAAAACGCTTTGGGTGGGTGGAGGGGGTGAGGGCCCTGCCTGTCACCCCCAGTCACCCCCAGATGCTCATCCCTGGCCTTGGAGAGGGGTTGGGAAGTGGGATCAGGCACTGGGAAGGTCTGAAAACAGGGCTGCAAAGGAGGGGAGTTCAAAGGAGCTTTTCACCCTTTTTACGGCGCTGATTCATCTTTGCCTGCACGTGCACGGAGCCAAAAGCCTCTTCCTTGGGCCAAAGTCTAATTTAATTAATTGGGCAATAGCTGAATTAATTAAATGTAGGAGGTGAAAGCGTTGCTGATTGCTGGGAAGGATAACAAATCAAAACTGGGGGAATCTGCCACGATGCCCAGTCAGATCCTCTCACCCTGGGAATTCCCTGTGGTCTCCCTGCCTGGCCCAAGCCAAGCCCAGCCCAGTTAATTTGGTTTTTAGACTTGTGACAAAGCAACCAGTGGTGGCTTGGATCAGCCTGGCACATCTGGAGCTCCCATCCAGATGGACAATGGATGGCTGGATGGATGGATGGATGGATGGATGGATGGATGGATGGAGGGATGGATGATGGGTGGATGGATGGATGGATGGATGGATGGATGGCTGGAT
>JAWMQZ010000119.1:1302781-1315724 GCA_035584835.1 Tangara arthus | reverse complement strand
GGCGCCGGGAGGCGGCCGGGGCGCAGCGCGGCCCCGCAGCCCTGGGGAATGGGGTGGGGTGAGGTTGGGGGGCCGGGCTGGCCCAGCCCCGGGGGCTCTGTGGGACCGCGGCCCTGCGGCAGCGAGGGGACCCCCCAGCCCTGCCCGGCCGGGGGAGGCAGCACGGAGGCTTGGCTCCGCCAGCCGGAGCAGCCCCTGGGATGAACGGGGCGGCGGGGGCTTCCCGGGTGACCCCACCCTCGCCGCAGTTCCCCCCGGGAAGCGATTTTGGCCTTTTTCTCGCCAGGGTCCCACGTGCGAGTGCACGGAGGGGTCCGTCCCCAGGGAGCCACGCGGGCTGATTGGAGGCTGTTGGGGTTTGCCCAGTGCCTGCTCCAGTTTTGATTCAAACCAGCCTTATTTTGGTTCCATTTCAGTCAATTAGGAACAGATTTAAGCTTAATGCCAATAAACCTCTGAAACCCCACCGGGGTCTGCGTCAGCGGAGCGGCAGCGCTGCGCGGGGACGGGGATGCAGCGGGCAGCCAAGTGGGGCCCGTGGCCTTTGTCACCCCATCCCGGGGCTCCCAGGGGACCGAGCCGAGGTGGAGGGGGTGGCACTGGGGCAGCGGGGGCCACACGAACCCTTGAGATCACACCACTCAGGCCAGCTCCGTGGGGACAGGTTTATTTGGGGTGACCATAGAAAATGCGCGTGTGGAGCACCGGAGTTGCAGTGGGGCTGTGGGCACAGCCGGTCTCCAAGATGTGGTTTGGGGGGGCTGCTGCTCGTGGGACTCCAGCTGGCAGCAGGGACAGTGCCCAGCTCCATGGAGGCCTGGCATGGCAGCCCCTTGGCACTGCGGGCTGTGCTTTGCCTTTGGCACAGCCGGGGAGGGGAACCAGCCCCACGCCGGACCCCTCTGCTGACGGGCACTCAGGATTTAGGGGGATTCAGGGGGACCCCCTCTTGTCCCAGAGGGAGCTTCTCCACCCCTTCCAGCCTGTGCTGCAGAGAGGGGGCCCAGAGGACAATGCCCACCTAGCCAAGGTGCACCGGGAGCGGGAGGGGGATGAGCGGGGCCCCCGTTCCACCAGGCCGGCCCCTCCAGCCGTTCCCACGGGGACACCCATCACTCAACTTCTTCCGAATCGTACTTAAGGTCCTGGAGAATTTCGCTGATTGCCTCAATGGTTTTAATTAGCCTACGAGAGCGGATGGAAACTATAAATAAAGCCCATATGGAGCGTATTATGTGGGCCGCCTCGCCTTCCCCGCGCTGTTTATGAAACACTCAGCCTGGGGAGGCCGAGGGGACGCGGCCACGCAGCGCCGCCAGACCCCGAAGGCACCATCTGGGCCCCCCTGGGCCGGAGGGAGGGCGGGGAAAGGCAGGCAAGGGGCTCCTGGCCTGGACTCCGTGATCCCTTCCAGCTCAGGACACTCCAGGACCTTTTGGGCTGGGGAGGGGCTGCCATCCCAAAACAGGGGCAGAAGGGGATGGCACTGGGGGTTCTGGGCTGGGGGGGGATGCTGCCTTCCCAAAATGAGGGGGGACACCAGTGGGGCCACCACCTACTTGTGCTTGAGCTCCTGCACCTCCTGCTGATGGGCGTCCACCTCGGGCTGGTCCTGTGCCTGCTGCCGGGCCAGCTGCAGCTGCGCCGTCTGCAGGGGGACACCACGGGAGCTGAGACCCCCCAAAGCAGCCCCAGGGACCCCCCCCCCCAACCCAGCACCCACCAGCTGCAGCTTCTCCTGCTCCCTCTCCTGGAGCCGGGCCAGGTGCTGGGCCAGCTCGGGGCGGCCCAGCTGGTCCCGCAGGCGCCCGGCGATGGCCAGCACCTCCCGGGAGATGCCGCTGAAGGCCACGGTGACCTCGTGCACCAGCTGCCGGTACCGCGGGAAGTCATAATGGGGGGCACTGCTCAGGTAGGCCCGGTGGCCCCTGCGGACAGGCCAGGGGGAGAAGCCACTGTCACCACCCCTGGGGTGCCCGTCCTGGAGCTGAGCCCCCTTTGCTGCCCAGCACGGGCAGCACCCGCGGGGTTCTCCTGCCCGTTCCTGCCTGGGTTTGGCAGCACGAGCAGGCAGCCTCACCCCTCGCACGGGACAGGGTTGGAAACTGCTTTTTGGTGGGGGAAAGTTGGGGGTTTGGGTTTTTTCATCCTTTACGCTCTCAGCCCTGCATCCCAGGAAGTCCATCGTCTGCTGGATGCTGAAATAGGATTCAGGTGTCCAGCGCAGAGTCCCGCTGCCAGCTGGAGCTCATCAGCCATCCATCCCCATGGCCCCGTCCCAACAGGATGCAAAATAATCGGCACGGGGGATCCGGTTCCCTGCTGGGGGTGCCCCGCGTGCCCCCGCCCGCCCCGGTGGGTGCCGCCCCCCCGGGCCCGTTCCCGCGGCGCTGCCGGTGCCGGTACTCACTCCTCGAAGAGCCGGTACGTCTCGACCCGCTCGCTCTGCAGCTCCCGCAGCCGCTGCAGCAGCTCCCGCACGGCCTCGCCCGTCTGCGGGACAGAGGGGGACGCGGTGGCACCGGTGAGCCGGTAACGGCTCCGGGCAGAGGCGGCACCGCCCAGGGGCATCGCGTCCTCGCCCAGCACCGGTTCTGGGGGTCCCAGGTGGGTTCCGGCCGCGGGGCTTGAGCTGAGCCCGGCACCGGCACCGGGAGCCGCCCGGCCTTGTGCGCACAACACAGACGGGCACCGGCACCCCTCATATCCCCCTGCCCACCCACCGCGCCCCCAGGCCACCCGTGCACGAACCGGACTGACACCGGGACCCCCCGGACACGTGCCCGGGATACCGAAGGGTACCGGCACCCCCCCTCTCTGTGTACGCCCGGAGCGGCACCGGGACCCCCGGCCGTGCTCACACAACCCAGACGGGCACCGGGAGCTCCCCGGCCCCGGGACGCCCCCACCCCGCGGCAAACGCACCGGGAGCCCCCGGCCACGTGTCCGCGGGCCGGCACCGGGATCACCCCGGTTCACAACACAGACGGGCACCGGGACCCCCCATCCACCACCCCGCCGTGGCCACGCGCGGTCCCGGGACGCCCCTCCCGCCCCCCGGGGGCCGCTCCCGTTCCCGTTCCCGTCCCACTCCCGGTGCCGCTCACCATGGCCCGGCCCGGCCGCACGGCGCAGGCCCGGGGCCCGCGGGGCGGAGCGCGGTTCCGCCGCCACCTGCAGGCACCGAGCGGCAGCGCCGCCAGTCCCGGGTCCCCGGTGCGGTCCGTGCAGCGTCTGTGCTGTGAGAGCACGGGCGGGAGTCCCGGTGGGTGGGCAGGGGGATGCAGTGGGGGCTCCGTGAGGAGGGGGTCCCGGTGCCGGTCCCTGGACACGCGGCCGGGGGTCCCGGTGCGTTTGCCGCCGAACAGGGAGGGCCCAGGATGGAGCGGGTCCCATGCTGGGGGTCCCAGCACGTGGGCAGGGGGGGCCCGGTGTCCGGGGGTCCCAGCAGGTGGGCAGGGGGCCCAGTGTCCATCCAGACCCTGCAGAAGTGACCAGAGGATTCCCAGTGCATGAGCAGGGGCGTGTAGGGGGTCCTGGTGCCAGTGATCCCCCATGGCTGGGGGTCCCAGTGCACGAACAGGGAAGGGTTTGTGTGTGGTTCTGGTGCCGGTCCAGTCCCTGGCAGGGTCCCGGTGTCCATCTGCTGCTGTGTGCACATGGTCGGGGGTCCCGTGGCTGGGCAGGGGGGTCCCAGTCCGTGCACACATCACTGCAGGCACTGTGGTCTCTGTCCCCTCACCCCTCTATGCTGCTCCAGCACCGCCCCCATTTACTGACAACCACAATTTGGCTAAAAAACCACCAGAAAACGGGGCTGAGGGTTGCAATACTTTATTAGCCAGCGCAGGCAGGGCTGGAGGCTCTACTTGACCTTCTTCTTGGGGCGCAGGTTGTTGGTGTGCCCGCACTTCTTCTTGCGGCAGTTAACGGCGCGGGGGTGCAGGCGGGCATAGCACCTGGGGGGGACAGGTCAGCAGAGCCTGGGGAGGGCTCTGGGGGCTGCAGGAAGGGGCTGAGGGGACACGGGGAGGGGACACGGGGACGTACTTGCGGCAGATCATCTTGTCACAGTTGTACTTCTGGGCCAGCTGGCGCAGGGAGGGCTCGATGATTCCCCCTCGCAGGCGCAGCACCAGGTGCAGGGTGGACTCTGCAAGGAGAGACTGGTGTCACACCGGGGGAAAGGAGGACCTGGCACCCCAAAAACGCCCCCCAAAGACCCCCGGGGTCCGGGGAGCACCTTTCTGGATGTTGTAGTCGGCGAGGGTGCGGCCATCCTCCAGCTGCTTCCCCGCGAAGATCAGGCGCTGCTGGTCGGGAGGGATCCCTGCGGGACACACAATCACACAATCACCGCGGTGGGGACACCGGGGGAGCCCCGCGGGGCCAGCCCGCCGCTCCCGGCCCCGCCAGTACCTTCCTTGTCCTGGATCTTGGCTTTCACGTTCTCGATGGTGTCATTGGGCTCCACCTCGAGGGTGATGGTTTTGCCCGTGAGGGTTTTCACGAAGATCTGCATCTTGGCACCGTCTCACCTGCGGCAGCGGCGGCCGCGTCACCCCGGGCCGGTCCCGTTATCGCCGTGTGCCGCCCCCGACAGGGCCCCGCCGCTTCCCGGCCCCTCAAACCCTCCCAAAGCCCCGTTCCCGAGCACCCTCCCGGGATCTAGCCCCGCTTTCCCGGGATCCAGCCCCGCTCTCCCGGGACCCAGCCCCACCCCGGGTCTCGGGGCCCTCCCCCGGGATCCAGTCCCGTCCCCGGGGACCCAGGGCCCCTCCCGGGTTTCCAGCCCCCACTCCGCGATCCAGCCATCGCTCCCCGGGTCCCAAGCCCCCCTCCCGGGATCCAGGGCCCGCACCCCGGGCCCGCTCCGGTCCCGCACCGCGCGCACTCGCGGCCTCGCTGCTGAGGGAAAGGGAGGCGGGGCCGGAGCCGCGGCTGCGTCACTGCCGGTGGGGACACCGGTACCGCCCGCGACGGCTCCGTCATTTCCGGCGGGGACACCGGCACCGCCCCGAGACAGCCCCGGTACCGCCCCGAGACCGTCCCGTCACTGTTCTGTCACTGCCGGGGTGACACCGGCACCGCGGGACAGGGCACGGGAGCGTCTGCACGGACCTGGGACCGGACCGACCCCAAACCCGACACTGCCCCCAGGACTGACCCCCCAACCCCGACACTGCCCCTGGGACCGACCCCATACCGGACACTGCCCCTGGGACCGACCCCCAAACCCGACACTGCCCCTGGGACCGACCCCAAACCTGACACTGACCCCAGGACTGACCCCGAACCTGACACTGCCCCTGGGACCGACCCCCAGACACGACACTGACCCCACAGCCCCCAGGACCGGCCCCACACTGACCCTATGGCCACAGGACTGGACCCACGACCAGCCCCACAGTGCCAGAACCAGGGCCACGCTGACCCCATGGACCCCAGACCAGCCCCAGAGTGCCAGGACCAGGGCCACGCTGACCCCATGGACCCCAGAGCAGCCCCACAGCCCCAGAGCCATCCCCATGCTGGCCCCACAGCCTCATGCTGGGTCCCACGGCTCCAGGATCAGCCCCAGCAGCCAGTCCTCCAGTCCCCCACTCTCCTCTCATCCCCTCCCAGGCCTTCAGGACCCCAAAGCCAAGCAGTTCGTCCATCACACCACAATGCTGGTGGAAAGAAAGATCTGGACAGCTCCTGTTCCCTGGAGGCTGCCTGTGGAGCCACCAGCAGCTCCGTGTGAGGGGCTGACTGTGAGAACCAAAGGGAAATGTGGCTCTGGCTCATCCCAGCAGAGGAGAACTCATCCAGCACAAGTCCATCAGCAGCAAGGACAGACCCCTGGCAGAGCTGGCAGGCACACGGAGTATCAGAGACAACATTTCTTACAAAACACAAACATCTGTGCCCCAAAACCAGCTTTTCTGCACCAAAATAGCTACACGGAGGGCGAAGTGTAGCTGCTGTCCTGAGCGCAGGAAGGAGGGAGGACAAGAGGCATTTCCAACCCAGGATTTACTGATTCCCCCTGAAGCCAGCCTGAAGGTGGCTTTACACCTCAGTGGCACTTTCCAGGCAGAAGGGCAGCACCTTCCTCCTCCCTCAGCTTCTCCCAGCCTTGGCTTCCCTCTTCCCAAGAGAGGAAAAAAAAAAAAAACCCAAAAAACCCAAAGGAGCGACACACAGCTATAAATACAGGCTAGAAAGTTCTGCGGGGGCAGCACGGGGCTCCTAGTCTAGTCCAGGGTGGCCGTGTCCTCATCTGTGAGACTCTGTCCGTTCAGGGCTGGGCCCTCGTAGTGGCCCTGGGATAAATCCTCAAACTCCTGGCTGGTGGTGGGGGAGATGAGGCCGGGGCTGCTGTCACAGGACTCCGTGCTCTGCTCCGAGGTAGCGATGGTGGTCGTGGTGCTCTTGGGGACGGGGTCGAAGTCGTCGTCGTCCTCCAGGATGGGGGACTCGTGGATGTCTGAGGAGGAGGAGGCAGGGGTTAGGGGTGTGGTGAGAGTGATTCCCTGGGTGTGGTTGTAGCAGGGGTTATAAAAACCCCAGCGAATCGCCAGGGTGTAAACTGGGGGTTGGTTGAAATTCTTGCAAGTTCCCCAGGATGGGGGACTCGTGGATGTCTGAGGAGGAGGAGGCAGGGGTTAGGGTTGTGGTGAGAGGGATTCCCTGGTTGAGCTTGCAGCTTGTAGGGGTTAAAAAAATCCCTGCAGGGTGTAAATCGGGGGTTGGTTGCAATTCTTGCAAGTTCCAGCCCCCGCTCCGGGATCCAGCCCCCGCTCCCCGGGTCCCAAGGCCACTCTTGCAAGTGGATTTAATGGATTTAAGGAGTTTGCTGGGTTTTTAGGGAAGCAGCCACGGGCCAGCACGTGGACCTGTGATTCCTGAGGGATGCCTTAGGAACAGAGTCTTCCCACAGGAGGAAAACTGAGCGTGGAGTGCCAGGACAAGGGAATGGCTCCCACTGCCAGAGGGCAGGGCTGGATGGGATATTGGGAATTAGGAATTGTTCCCTGGCAGGGTGGGCAGGCCCTGGCACAGGGTGCCCAGAGCAGCTGGGGCTGCCCCTGGATCCCTGGCAGTGCCCAAGGCCAGGCTGGGCACTGGGACAGTGGGAGGTGTCCCTGCCATGGCAGGGGTGGCACCGGGTGGGATTTAAGGTCCCTCCAGCCCAAACCATTCCACAGCTCCGTGGATCCGTGTGTCAGGAATCACTCACTGCTGAAAGCCTCCGGGTACTGCTTTGCCAACTTCCCTTTGAGCGTCCTGGAGAGGAGAGAACAATCCCAGTCCGTGGGGAGCTCGGGGATCTGGGGCTGCCCCCCAGCTCCCTGGGCAATGCAAACAAATCCTGAGGCTGAGGATTCCCACCCCAAACCCCCAGAACACCCCATCCCCAGCACACGGGGTGTTCCTGAACCCCACATTTTGTGTTTTGTGCCCACCCCGAGCAGCTCCCATGGCAGCAGGGCTCACCCAGAGCAGGATCATAGAAACCTGAAGCTCCAACCTCCACTCGATCACACCTTTTCCCTTCCCCACATTTTCCTTCTCACAGCCCCCCAAACTCAGACCTGTGCCCCGCTCTAACACCCCCCCCGCCCTTCCCAGCCCCTCCCCGGCATCCCCGGGCCCGTTCCCGCCCCGGTTCCCACCGGATCCTCCGGAAGATGCTGTCCAGGTCCTTCTTCATCTCCACCAGGGTCCTGGTGTGGTGCAGGAAGCGCTCGCTCATCTGCTGCATGCGCACGCTGGACAGGTTGTTGAAGTTGAGCAGCATCTCGTTGGTCTTCTCAAAGCGATCCAACCTGCGCGGGGGAGGCACAGGGAGCTCGGTAAATTTCCCGGCAGGCTCCCGGTGCCGGTACCGGCTTTCTCACCGGCCGCTCCCCCCCGGGACTCACATGTTTTTCTGGGCCAGGATGATGGCATTGACGTCCTCGGCGTTGACCATGCCCAGCACCCTCCCGCAGAACACCTGCGAGGCCGAGGGCTCCATCGTGACCTGCGGGACCGCGGGGCGGCTCAGCCGGGGGCACCGGAGCCCCCCGTGCCGGTAACGGAGACCCTCCCCTTCCCCTCCGTGATAGCGGGACCCCCTCCGCCCTGCCGTGCACCCAGTACCGAGTACCCCGCCGCCGTGCCCCCTCACGGGGCGGCCCCGCACGCCGGTAACGGGGGTTCCCCTGGCCGCCCCCGGTTCCGCCGCCAGCCCCGGGTTCCCTCGGGGACGCGGCGGCCTGGGCCTGCAGTGGTGTCCCCGGGGCCTCCTACCAGCACTGCCCACGCACCTGCGGGAGCCCGTCCCGCCGCTTCACATGACGGGAGCGGCAGCGGTACCGGGGGCGGCACCGGCGGCCACTCCGCGCCGCTTCCGGGTGTGCGGTCACGTGGGGCGCGACCCCGCTGCGTCACCGCGCCGAGCCGGAAGTCCCGGAGAGCGGCCGGGCGAGAGGGTCGCGACCCCTGCGGGCATCACGGACCCTCTCCGGTACCGGCGCCGAGCCCCCGGCCCCGCCGCCCTCCGCGCCGGGGCGGCCGCGCTGGTGGCGGCCCCTTTAAGGCGTCGGGGGCGCCGCAGGCGCGCGGCTGACGAGCGTTCTCCCCGCCCAATGGCGTCGCGCGGTGGGCGGGGACGGACCAATAGGAGCGGGGGGGCGGGGCCTGCGCCCGCGCGTTCGCGGGCCAGGTGGGAGCGGCGGGGGGCGCGCGGTGGTCACGTGGGGCGGGCGGGGGGCGCGGGGCCGCCCCCCCCCACGGTACCGGGCCGGGGCCGCGACCCCGACCCCGATCCCACCGGACAGACCCCCCCACCCCCATCCCACCGACCCCCGCCCCGCCAGGCCCCAGCTCTCCCCGGCGCTCCCCAGTCTCCGCTGTCCCGTTGCGCATCCTCCGCTCCCGGAGGGTCCCGCCGGTCTCCGGCTCTGTGCCGGTAAGAGCAGCCCCGATCCCCGCCCTCTCTCCCCGCTGCAGGTTGCTCCGCCGCCATGGCGTCCAGCGGGGAGGAACCGAGCAGCGGCTCCCCGGGCCGGGCGGGCACCGGCAGCGAGGCGGCGGCGGCGGCGGACGCGGCTCAGCTGGACACGGCGGAGGATTTCGAGGTGCTGGAAGAGGAAGGGGAGGAAGATGAGGATGACCTGAGCGAGCTGCCCCCGCTGGAGGACGTGGGCCGGCCGCCGGTCCCGCCGCGGGAGGACGCGCAGCCCTCGGGGCAGGGCGCGGGGGACGCGGCCGGGGACCCCGAGGAGTGGCTCGATGTTCTGGGTGAGAGCTGAGGCTGCTCCGTCCCGGGGCTCGGTTCCGAGGCCTCTCGGGCTTTCCCGGGGCCGGGCAGGAGCCGCACACGGGTGGGGGCGGTCGGGCTTTTCCCTCCGCAGCCGTCCCGATGTGCCCCCGGTTTCTCTGTGCCCAGGGAATGGTTTGCTCAAGAAGAAGACGCTGGTGCCGGGCCAGGGCGTGGAGAGCCGTCCCCAAAAGGGCCAGGACGTGACAATCCGCCTGAAGGCCACGCTGGAGGATGGCACCGTGGTGGAAGAGGACCCTGCCCTCACCTTCACGCTGGGGGACTGCGATGTCCTGCAGGTGAGCACGGGCTGGAGGCTCACCTGGGAGCAGGACCTCAGCTCAGGGGCCACAGGGAGGGCTGGGGTCGGTGGTTTGTGGATCAAAGTGTCCTTCCGTGGTGCCATGTTGTCCCCTGCAGGCTCTGGACCTGTGTGTGCAGCTCCTGGAGATGGGCGAGACGGCTCTGATCGTGTCAGACGCCAAGTACTGCTACGGAGCTCAGGGCAGGTGAGCTGGCAGCACCTCAGCTGGGGCAGGGGGGTCCCACACAGGGCTGGGGCAGCTGTCCCCTGCTCACCTGGTGGCAGCCCAGCTGTCCCCTGCTCACCTGGTGGCAGCCCAGCTGCCCAACCTCTGCTTCCTTGTCGGGGTCTCTAGCTGCCCAAAGTGACCCCGAGAAAAGTTAGAAAGTCTCTTTTCCCAGCCCAGCACTTGAAGAAGGAGTCAGGGCTCTTCATTTCTTGGTCTCAAGGTTGTTTATTGTGTCTTATCTATAAAATTCTTTCTCCTGTCCTGCTGAGGTCCACTTAGCAAGACAGTCCAGGCACTCTGCCTGCCCCTGGGGCAGTGTTATGTCTTTATACTAAAAACTATGTACACAATGTTTACAATTCCTTCCCAATACCTATCCCCTATGTTAGACAGTGAGCTTCTACCCTAAACCAATCCAAAAGTGCCACCATCACAGCAGAAGATGGAGGCCAAGAAGAAGAAGGAGAAAGGCTGGACACACCCAGATCCCCCCATCTTGCCCCCTGAACCTCCATTCTAAAAACCCCAAAAAAATCTATTTTTTTCACCCTGTGATAAATTCACTATCATGCCACTTAAACTGTTGTAGCTTGTAATTCTTCATACAAGGTTGGTAATTGTTTTTTCCAAGGGCTAAATCAACAGCACAGGGGTCTGGGGCTCTGTGCCAAGGTCTCTGAGCCCCCTGGGCAGGGGCTGGAGCCCTCCAGGGCAGCCACAGGAATTTCTTGGTTTCTGACACAAACCAACTGGAACCCATCCCTGGAGGAGATGTGGGGTGTGAGGGTGCCCCACTCTGAATTCCTTCCCAACCCTCTGCGCTGCTCCTGCCCCTCCAAAACCTCCAAACAGGTGCAGAACATCATCCCCCAGAGAAGGGGTCAACCTCTCAGCTCCAAAATGTTCTCACCTGCATCTCATGAGCTCCCTGATCCCCCCTCCTCTCCCCCTGCTCCTCTTTCCTACCCCCAGTCCCTCCTCACCCCCTCCAGCCAAGCCCTCCACCAGCTCCCTTCCTCCAGCTCCTTCCCTCTCAAAATCTGGAATTAAGAAACCTGTAAGTTGCTGCTTTATCTCATTATCTCCTGTTTTGCATTTTAATGTGCCTGCTCTAAAAAAGCCCTCATTGATATTCAGGTTTGGCATGTGTTTGTTTGTGTCTCTTGGGAAAATTGGCTACAGATATTACTGAGTCAAAAAACACACACAGGAGAGTTTGCTGCATATTTTCCTTTCCTTTTTTTTTTTTCTCCTTCTTTGAAAGAAGATGATATTTTCTTCACTTTCCTGAATAGCAGAAGAGTGGACACGGTGGGATTTTGAGGCAGCTCGGGGTGTGGGATGTAGGGCACTGATCTTGGAGTGTCCAGCTCTGTGAGTGGAGCTCCTGGGCTCTTCCTCCCCACCCTACAAAAGGACCTTTGAAACACAGGTCCCCGTGCCTGGTGTCCTCCTGCAGCTTCCCAACCATCAGTGATGCTTCTCAAACCCTCAAAGTCACAGGGATCCCAAAGCCAAGCCTTGGGGATGCAGGGTGTGCACCTAGGGGTGACCCCAAAGGCTGGGTGTGCACCCAGAGGTGACCCCAAAGGCTGGGTGTGCACCCAGAGGTGACCACCAAAGGCTGGGTGAGGACACAGAGGTGACCCCAAAGGCTTGGTGTGGAAACAGAGGTGACCCCAAAGGCCAGGTGAGGACCCAGGGATGATCCCAAAGCCCGGGTATGGAGCCAGAGGTGACCCCAGAGACTGGGAGTGAACTCAGAGGTGACCCCAAAGGCTGGGTGAGGAAGAAGAGGTGACCCCAAAGGCAGGTGTGGAAACAAAGGTGGTGACCCCAAAGGTGTTTGCTGCCAGCATGGGAGGGTGGCTCTGGCAGGAATGTCCCCTCCCCAGGCTGGGGCTCTGGGGAATGTGCAGAGGAGCCTGGAAGGGCTGGGATGCTCTGGGGAGATGCTTGGGAAGAGGGTGGGACATTACAGCATCTCCCTGGCTGTGGGTCCTCCTGGAAAGGCAGAGGGGAATTCACTGGGATGGTTTCTCTCCACTATTCACTGCTCCAGAAAGGCATTGCCTTGGTTTTCCTCTCCCTTTTGAGGTGAAAAATGAGCTTTTCTGCCCTCTGTGCTGCTCCTGAATTGTGATTTCACTGCAGTGCTCCTGACGCGTTTCCATGCTGCTTCCTGCTCTAATCCTATGGTTTGGGGGATTTAGGATGGGAGAAGAAACCCTCTGGAGGCAGTGATGCCTCTCCACTGCTTACACAGGGACTTTAAATAGCTGCTTCAGACCAGACATTTAATTTTTTAGGGGAATAAAATTTACATGAGGTGAACCCCAGGTTGGCTGCTTGGGAAATGTGTGTCAAGCGAATCTTTGAAGAGGTTTTTAAAAATGCAGCTGTTTTCAATGTATCCTGGAGAATCATAAATGTTAAAACATCTCCCGTCAGCCTGGGACTCTGCACAGGGGCAACTTCTCAGCTGCATCTCCCAGGGTTTTTGGCAGGTGGCATTTTTGTGGTGGGAGGGGAGGATCTGAGTTAGGAAATGAGGATCTGAGTTAGGAAATGAGGTTTGTGCTGGTTTAGTTGAGGTCTTGGGGCTGGGTTGGACTCGATGATCTTTAAGGTCTCTTCCAACCCAGCCGTTCTGTGAATTCTCTGTCAGCTTTAGGGTTTACCCTGGCCAGGTGTGGACCCAGAGGTGACCCCAAAGGCTGGAAGACACCTGACAGAGATGCTGGATAAGCCAGCATCTGCCCAATTACAAAATGCCACCCAAATCCATAGAGAAGAAGGAAGAAGAAGCATGAAGAAGAAACCCAGGACAACACCCTGTGCCCTCCATCTTGCCTCCATCCACAAAATACTAAAAATCCCAACACCTAAACTGGGAGAATGAGTCAGGTCTGGATTGAAGGCACTTGGGATAGTAGTTCATGTTCACACTCAGGTGTTTATTATTTCTTATCAGTGAAACAGTCTCACAACCATGAGTTCAGCAGCAAGGCACAAAATGGCCAACAATCTCTGGTTCCAACGTCTTTTAAGACTAAACTATCCAATTCAGAACTGACACCTGGATTATTTTCCCTTTTAACCCAATAACTGATCCCAA
>JAWMQZ010000119.1:1287411-1302681 GCA_035584835.1 Tangara arthus | reverse complement strand
AAATCCTTTCTTCTATTCTTTTAGTATAGTTTTAATATAATATATATCATAAAATAATAAATCAAGCCTTCTGAAACTTGGAGTCAGATCCTCGTCTCTTCCCTCAACCTGAGACCCCTGTGAACACGGTCACACACTAGGAACTGGGAAATGGGAGACAACAGCCTCCACTGTTTGAAAACATTCCTGCCTGTTCCAGACATTAGAGGAGGCCTGGGGAACAATACACAGGAAATTAGAGATGCTGGGGAGGTCTAGGCAGCCTCACGTTGGACTTGTAAACAAGTGTGTGGGAGAGGGAATACAGAGTGCCACGCATGGCAATGCCTGAGAGCAGAGTGATCTCAGATGTTAAACAAACAGGGAATTATAATGGCATTTGTTTGAGTTCACAGTATGGATTCTATTCATGTCACAGCTGCCATGAACTTATATATCTCCATTTATTTGGGAAGGGTTTATGCCTAAAGCATGCTAAGTATACCTGAGAGTGACAAAACATGGAGGAGAGATGTGAAAAGGGTTGTGGGGTTTCTAAGTGATAAAAAAGTGAATGTTTCTGGTACTTAGTTGAGCACAATAATTGCATGTAGATTTTTCTTTTCTGGAGTTGAAATGAAAGAGATTCATGCTGAAAGACGCTTAAAAAAAAAAAAAGGAAAAATAATAGAACTGGAAGAAAATGTATTTCCAACTTTCTTCCTAAGTGAGACTTTCTCCTCCAGATGCCTGGGCCCAGATCTCTCAACTGGACATGGTCAGAACCCTCACCTTGGAGCTTCCCAGGATGAAGAAACACCTGGAGAGAGGGAGTGTTTGCCTTGTGCAGGATCCCCCACCCTGGCATTGCTCCCTTCATCAATCACTGATGAATCAGGAGCTGCCAATGCTGTTCTCCCCTGCTGGGACAGAGTGGGATGGGGGATTCCTGCCCCGTCCTTTGCTTTGGGAGCACCAAGCACTCAGAGCAGATAATCCTGTTTGCTTTAACCTTGCTGGGAGCACTCTGAAGCTGCCTTGTGTTCTCTCCACACTGACAGCTCCTGGCCTGGTCTCCCAGCCCTGTTGTTACATCCCTGAACTCCCAGTCTGGGGCCAAGCACCCACGGAACAGGGGGAGATCTGGGGGTGCCTTGCTGACAGGTGGGGGATGACTCCCAGCCTTGCCATGCCAGGGTGCACCAGCGTTGAAGTGATTAATTTCCCTTCTCCATTACTCTAAATTAGCTAAACAAATCCCTTGCTATAGCTGTCATACTGATGTTCAGCATGCAAATTGTTCTTAATGAGCGAGCTCCCAGCTGGGGGCAGGATCCTGCAGCCACTGAGATCCTTCAGCCATCACTTTTGAGGCACCTGATGGACACAGGGACATGGGAGACACTGGGCAGGAGGCAAATCCCCCTGCCCTGCTCCAAAAATCTCCACCTGCAAAACATAGAAAGAAAGAAAAATACCTCATGGCAAAGGAGATGTTGGGAAAACAAAATACCTTGTGGTATTTTCAAAAGAAAGAAAATACCTCATGGCCAAAGAGATGTCAGGAAAAGAAAATACCTCATGGCTAAGGAGATGTTTGGAGCTTCATGGAGGGAAGGATTGGTTTTATGGAGGGTTGTTTTTACCCAATGGGAATGACTCAGCAGGGCTTTGCTGGTAAACCCTCAGTTTCATTTGATTCCACCTGCCCGAGTGCAAAATCCTAGCAACAAAACCCATCCAATCTTCCTCAGAAGACTCAGTGAAAAGGGGTTTTCAGGAAATAAAATGAACGTGTTTCTGTGTTTTCCATAGAAAACAGGGATTTCTATATTAATTGTTACAATGTTCAAACCAAAAGCTTTTCGGCTCCAAAATGAAAATATCTCAATGTTCGCTTTCTTTTATAAAAACAAAATATTATTACTTTCTGCTAGAAAACAAAGTAAACCCTTTGCCCCAGCTGGATCCATTCCTTGAAGGAGTCACTTCACCTGCAAGTCACTGAGCATCCTCCTGGTAGGATCACTGCAGCTTTCCTTGCTTTTTTTTCCCCTCAATGGACACACTTACAAAAAATAAACCCATTCATGTAAATCAGGATCAGCTCATGACAAGCGTCCTAACTTCCTAATTGTATGAAGCACAAGGCTTTCATCTGTACTATAATTAATGGTCAAAAAAATTAAATATCCCGTTGTTTCAGGTGCCTTAATAAAATTGCTTGTAGCAAACAGTCTCATACTTTGTATCAAGCCCAATCCCCAATGTTTAATCTTTACACTAAGAGGAAAAAAAATAAAAAAAAACAAAAAACAAAAACAAAAACAAACAAACAAACAAAAAAAAAAACAGAAAAAAGTTAGTATTTTTACTTCTTTCCACATAGCTCAAAGTTTGCCCTCTCCAGTGCAGCACTCAGATGCTGTGTTGACACCTGGGACAGCCCAGGTCATGCTTCCTACCCAGCACATTTGTGATGCTGGTTGAAACTCCTGAAATGTCTCTTTGGGCTGGTAAAACACAGATTTGAGCTTGTTTAGCCCTGGGGCACCGAAGCTGGGTTCTGGTAACAGCAATTCCTGATTCCTCAGTTGCACAGGCAGCCTGGCCTGGAAGGAGAGGCCGGGGAGCTCCGTGATGAGGAGGCAGCACACGAATGCAGCAGCCCTGGGGGAGCTGAGGTTCAGAGGAAACGCTCTGGGCTCTGACCAGCACGTGCCCTTCAGTGATTGACACGAGACCCTCAGAGCTCCCTGCTCCTTCAGAATCTCTGTGAGCTCACAGGGTGCCAGGGCCTTGTAAAGAACTTCCGTTTCCCAATGTTACCCCAGAGATTTTTTTTGTTGTTTTGAACTTGTCAACGTGGTTTTAAATATAGGAAAGAATGGAAGGCAATAAGCCTTGTTTTGGTGGAGTTACTTCAAACAGGCAGGTAGTGGGTTTTTCAAGCAATCCTTCCCAAATGCTTTCTAAAAAGGCTGGATATTAATTTCTCTCCCTCCTTTTATTAAGAGAGGAGTTATAACCAGCATTATTTATTAACTGATGTACCTGTTCCCCTGTGATCCTGTTGCCATGAGTGCTGGTGCCATATTTATTAATCAATCTGTCAGAAATGGTTATGTCAGCACAGACAATGCTGCTTCCCCTGGATGAGACCCATCTCCTAAAGTTTTGAACTTCACTATTCAAAGTTTAGAAGAAATAACCAATCTTCTGGAGCAAGTGTCACAACCATTCACTGCTCCTCTGCTAGAACTCCATGGAAATATCTCACTGACTTCAGTGGATGTCAGTGGACACAAATACAAATTTGCTAGAAATTTCTGATATAACTCCAAATATTTTTTTGCACCCAGAGTACCCAAACAGCCTTCCCTGAACAACAGCTCAGAAGAACATTTGTGGTTTATTAACTCTTTTCTCCAATAAGGAATTTCCATAACAAAAGCATTATGGTAAAACCTCGGGGGATATATGTGTATATTGCCCAGACATATGTGCATACATGAGTGCAGAAGTGTCTCTTCTGAGCACCTGGAGCCCTTTCAACAAAATAGCAGCAACAGCCAAATCTGGACAAAACAAGAGAGTCCATTGGGAACAGCCTGAGATCTGTTCCTGAGCCAGGATCAGCCACAGCAGCTCAGGGAGGAATCCAAAGAGAAATTTGTGTCTTTGTGAAGCTGTGATTAAATATTCAGCATGTCCAGTGGGAAACCCAAAACAAAGCAGCAAAACTTCATTTCTTTTCTGATTCTGTTCAAATACAAGAAGCTTTGGTGGCAAGGTAGAATTCCTTGTGACACATTTGGAAATGGAACAGGTTCTGTCAGTTTTTAGTTTCTTTTTTTTTTACTTTTGTTGAGGTTGGGATTGAAGCTTTTGAGATAGTATTTCGCATTTAGGCTCAGATGTTTATTTTTTCTTCCCTATGTTACAGTCTCACGGGTAGTGAGTTCTGTAGTATTTCAATCACCAGGCACAAAGTGGTTAACTATTATTTGTCACAAGGTCTTTTAAGGTTAAACTACTTAACTAAGAAATGACACTTAAATTATTTTCACTTTTAACTCAATAACTAATCACTTGAAGTCTGCAATGCAGGTTTTTTTGTTTAATTACAAAACACCACCTAAACTCATGAAGAAGAAGGAAAAAGGTCAAGAAGAAGGGTTAGGTTCTGCCCTAAAACTTCTATCTTGCTCTGTATATATTACTGTATTCTAAAACTCTAAGTTTTCTACTCTGTGATATTACACACTTCGAATTAAACTACACACCCATAATCTTAGTGCTATCAATCCATTTTGGAAGCTTTCTCTATGGCCTCAGGTCAAATGCAGTGCTCTCTTGGGACTCAGAGTCTGTTAGCACAGAAAATCTAAAATTCTCAGCATCTAAAACTCCAACAGGTTCTTCTGACATGAGATGCAGGAAGGAGGAGGATTATGCCCACTATAAAATAATGGCTTCACATTAATGAAGCCATTATTCTCTTCCTGAGAACCCCAAAATGCTGAAAGGGCCACTAAATTCCATCCACCACAGATGAGGAGCCACTTTTCCCATGGGGAAGGTCGAGTTTATCCAGGAAATGTGACTCTGGAAGACAACAGATGGCAGTGGTGGGGCTCCAGTGCCAAGGTGGCACCGCCAGTGCCACAGCCCGTGCCAGCTGGTGGCCAGGCATCAGAGGCAGATGTAACCAATTAGCAGAGATGCCCACTCCTCAGCCACTGGCTGGGGCTGCCATGTGTGGCATCAATGCATGACAACAAGCAGGGCTTGTCCAAAGTCCTTCACGGGCCACCGGCACCGCTCTGACACAGGGAAACACAAGCTGCTTGAAAAGGCCAGTGCAGCTGGACCAGAGCTGCTTTTCACTCAAAACAGACATTTTTAATTCCAGTCTTTTCATCTAAATGTGTCATTTAACTAAAGGGCTTTGTGCACACTGAAATTTCTGGTCAGAAGCACATTCTGCTTGCCAGAAATTATTGAGGTAGAGAGGTGGGTGATGTTGATCAAATTCATGATTCAAACCTGGACTTATGTTTAGGTGTTCATCCCAATGGTCTCAACAGCCTTTTAGAGGCTATTTCTATAGAATTCCTACAGATTTTAATAGACTTTTCACCAGAAAGAAATTGTTTTACAGTAGCAACACAGCACAAATGTTTACAGCTTTTGAGGGTGTATCCCAAAATCAGCACTGCAACTCTTTGGACACTTCAGACCTCTTTCTATGGCAACCATACATAACAGAAATTCCCATAATTAGCTTTACTGAAAGTCCTCTCTGCTGGCTATAGCCTGAGGCAGATCCTTTGGAAAGCCATGAACTTAGCAGCTCAGCAGCCATGATTTCATAGCACCTCTAACATTTGGGCAGATAAAGACCAGGTGACACCAATTATGGGCTAAAAAAGAAAGGTTTGCCACACAGTGTGATCTGGAGAATCGTGGCAGCGAATGGTGAGCTCCTGGGGGAAAGGGAAGCCCTTTCCATCTTTGTGCATCACAAAGCACAGAATGGAGCCTTCAGCTGCCACAGTAAGACACCAGTTAGACAAGGAACTCAGCACAGAGCTAATCAGCTGAACCAGTGAGAAAAAAGCACCTGGAGGCCCTGCAGGAGTGGAGGATTGGCCATGACTCCCTGCAGGTGTTACCTCTTGGAGCAGCAGGCACAGGGTGACCGTGGAAGGGGGGACTTGCCATAGTTGTCACTGCCCTGAGCTCTGAAGGACGAAGCTGAAGGATTGCCCCCATGAGAAAATGCACATCCACACCATTTCCAAGCACATTCCAATCCAAAAAGAAACCAGAGCCCCAGAGAGGTTTGTGACAGCAAATAATCTTGGGAAAATTTCTGGCAGTGACCACAGGAAGTTCCCAAAATTTAAATGCAAACAAAGAATCCAAAAAAAAAAAAAAGGAGTCCAAGAAAGGTCTGACAAAGCCAGACCACCTGGTCTGAGAGGCTGCTGGGCACTAATTAGGGTGATAAGTGAGGGGAGAGCAGGACTGGGTGCCCCATGGGCTCTGCTGGGGCAGCACGCTGTCTCAGGGTATTTATTTATCAGACTGTGGATCAGGAGTATCCTAAAAGGGCAATTACCCAGAGAAAGAGAGGATTTCTAACACTGCCCATCAATGAGCTAAGAGATCCTCAGGAAGGATTAGCAAAAATGAGGGATTATCCATGAAAGCAACTGAGCTTGTTGAAAGTCTGTGTTTTCAGGGTGTAAATCAGCTCTCTCACTCATTTAGGAGGAAAGCTCTTCCCTCTTTGGGGTGTATTGCCCAGGAACTGGGGAGGTTTTGTTCTGTCAGCACTCAGACACCACCTGGCACAATGGGCTTTCTGCTGTGTTCGAGAGGGGGTAGAGTAATTAAAATTTATTTCCCATTATATCCTGTTTTAGAAGTTCTTTTAAACAGAAAAATCAATTAAATTCGATGTAAGTGAAAGAGATCTACATCTGACCTCTCTCTCCTGCCATGTAGAACTGCTTAATCCACTGGAGTCAAAGGGAATAACCTTGGGAAGGAAATGGGCTCAGAATATGACCTGACATGAGTGTGCTGGGGGTTGGGATTGTTCTGGAATGACATCAATGTTCTGAAGAAAACAGTGCCAATTAATGCTCTGATTCAATTTACATGCCCGTGGTGTTACCTTTGACATCTGCTTTCAGCAGTACCCTTGAAATGACTGTTTTCCCTTGTGAGAGACAAATTCCAAGCATTTTTATTTGGATGTGATGAACTTGAACATCACGAGGAGGTGGAGCTGTTGCACACTGTAGCAAAAGCCTTCCAGCCATCAAGTTTCATTTTTTCTCTCCATGTCCCTTCCTCCCAGTCACAGCAAATGCAATTCCTTGTATGACCACAGCGATGGAATTTTAAGTCACAAGCCATTTGATGTGCTAACAGTGTGACTTCACTGAAAAATGAGAGAGATGGGAATTCCCCAGCAAGCTGCCTGAACTTAGGCCAGAGCACTCAGCCGCCAGTGGCACAATATTCCAGCTGCAGTAAATAATTTCAGCAGGAATTTCTGCATCCAGCTCTGGGATCCCCAGCACAGGAAAGACGTGGAGCAAGTCCAGAGGAGGCACCAAGAGAGTCAGAGGGATGGAGCAGCTCTGCTGTGAGGAAAGGCTGGGAGAGCTGGGATAGTTCAGGCTCTGGAGTGACTTAATTGTGGCCTTCCAGTAACTGAGGGAGCCTGAAGAAAGATGGACAGAGAGTACTTACAAAGGCCTGGAGTGACAGGACAAGGGGGAATGGCTTCAAAGTGACAAAGAGCAGGGTTAGATGGGATATTAGGAGAAATTCACCCCTGTGATTGTGGGGAGGCTCTGGCACAAGTTGCCCAGAGAAGCTGTGGCTGCCCCTGAATCCCTGGAAGGGTTGGACAGGGCTTGGAGCAACCTGGGACGGGGAAGGTGTCCCTGCCCATGGTAGGTGGTGGAACTGGATGAACTTTAAGGTCCCTTCCAACCCAACCCCTTCTATGATTCAATGAATGGAGCCTGTTTTAATACCTACAGAGTTTTCAAGCATTTTGGTCTTGGATGGCAAATGTTCCATTGGGGGTACAAAACTCAGCTTTGGGGCAGACCTGGAGACAAACAGGTTGCTGCAGAAGGAGTTACACAAGGGGGTTATATTGCTTACATAGCAAATATATTTATATTTTCTACCCTTTCTCTGTGTGCTTACAGGGGCCCCCTGTTTCTCTAAAGGAGGGAAAATTGCAAATACATGGAAATCAAGGAAGTAGAGTGTGAAAGGGAGTTTGAGAAGCAGCACAGGAGGACAAGGAAAACCAAGGACTGTGAATTGACTTCCAGCTGATGCTGAAGTGTTTTCACCTCCAACCCATTTCTGTGCCCAGGACTCACTGGGTGGTCAGAGCTGGCACGGGTGAATTGCCACAGATAATTGGGGAAGGGAAATTGGGAAGGCATCACATCACAGCCTTTACTCTGATGGGAAAAGCTTATGTGCTCCTGGGGAAGAGTGTGGGGAAAGGAAGATGTCCCAGGTGACACGCACAGCTGTGAGTCTCCCTCTCACCATCCCCATTCCAGGCCCCTCAGGAGAGTCGTTACCTCCAATTTAGCTTCCTGCACGTCAGCAGAAAGGCTGCAATCATTTGCTGGGCAGAGGCAGGGCAGGCCAGGCGGTGGTGGGACCTGTCAGGGTGTCACTGCATCTCTGGCACACTCTGTTAGAGGCTGACAGCAGTTTGCCATCACCATTGCAGGCCCAATTATCCCTGCCCCAGTCAGCTTCCCCCTTTCTTCACCCACTTGCCCTTCCCACAGGGATCATTAAAATGATTTTGCATGTGCACACACATACGCACCACACTGATGCCATGATAATTTTTTGCCTTTTGATTTTTTTTATATTTTAATTTTAAATGTTAAATAATTTTATTTTTAATAATTTTTATTTGAATTTAATTTAGTAATTTAATTTTTTAAATTTATTATTTTAAAAGTTTTAATATTTCACCTCTTTTTGCCTTTTAAATACCTCTTATTTATTCTCAGTACCTTTAACATATATACTTTTAATTCCTTAAGTCTAATAGCTTAACATAGTCCTGGTATTCTGTTAAGCCAGAAAACCAAACATCCCAAAAAATCGTCACAATTAGAAGCCAAAAAATGTTACATTATCTTGAAAAACCAAAGTCCCCTATAAAACACATCCTGTAAACTAAGATTAAACTCATCTAAGAAAAAAATACTTTGAAATAGAGAGATGTCATGCTATTCATTCAAGCCTCTCATTGGGGCATCTTTGTTAGATATGCTAATTTTCAAGATCTATAAAATTGTGTATGTGTGTGCATTTCAGCAGATTCCACCTTGGTGAATTGTTGCACCATAAAGATCATTATTAAACACACAGATTAAAAAAAAAAATATCCCTTAACCATGTCTGGCTCTTAATTTTAAGACCAAGGAAAAGGCATCGACACACAGACAGACAGACACACAGACACACAGACACACAGACGTGCAGCTGCTCAGCTCAGTGCATTAAGTCAGTCCCAGCTGTGGCTCCCTCAAGCCTGTCACCACAGGCAGTACTGGAGCAGAGCAGGGGTAGATGGACTTTTTTTCCTGTTTTAGAAAACATGAGATGTTAAAGGCTTGTGTTTCCCCCTGGGTTTAATTACACTGAATGCATTTAAACTCCTCTAATAAGTAGTAAATCTCCGAAAATCTGCAGAACAGAAGAGGGCTTATCACCTTCACACAAGGTGGGGGGAATGCAGCTCTTCATCCCAGAGGGATTTCTCCAGCCTTTACAGAGGAGGTTTCTACCGACCACTGTATCTTGGTCTTCTTGCCTTCTCCATGCCACAGCAGGATTTTGGAAGAGAGTTTGGGTCGAGATCTTTAGCTGGTCAGAGTGACCCTGAGAAAAGTCTGAAAGTCTCTTTTCCCAGCCTGGTGCTTGAAGAAGGATTCAGAGCTCTTCATTTCTCAGTCTCAAGGTTGTTTATTGTTCCTTATCTATAAAAATTTTTCTCCTGCCCTGCCAAGGTCAGCTCAGCAAGACAGTCCAGGCACTCTGCCTGCCCCCAGGGCAGTGTTATGTCTTTATACTAAAAACTACGTGTACAACGTTTACAATTACTTTCCAACCCCTATCACCTATGTTAGACAGTGAGCTGCTACTCTAAACCAATCCAAAAGTGCCAACATCACAGCAGAAGATGGAGGCCAAGAAGAAGAAGGAGAAAGGCTGGACACACCCAGATCTCTCCATCTTGCCTCCTGAACCCCCATTCTAAAAAACCCCAAAATCTACTTTTTCACCCTGTGATAAATTCACTATCGTTCCACTTAATTTGTCATAGCTTGCAGATCTTCATCTGAGGTCGGTAACTTGCTCCACGGGTCATAATCAAAACCACAGGGGCATTTTGGGCTCTGTGCCAGGGTCTCTGAGCCCCCTGGCAGGTCTCTTGGCTGCTCAGGACAGCCAGAGGGATGTCCTGGCTCCTGACACTTCCTCACTTGCCACGAGCAGCGTGTCCTACCTCGAGTGGAAATATCCACATCATCGGGGATTTCTGAGCTTGGATTTCACGGTGCTAAATCCACAGAGCAGCACCTGAGGGGTGACAATGGTGCCATGGCTTTGTGCAGGAGCCCTGATGTGCCCCCCAACGCGTCCCTCACGCTGGAGGTGGAGCTGCTGGCGGCTCGGGACGCGCCAGACCTGGAGCTGCTCAGCGGCAAGGAGAAGATCCAGCTGGCCAACCGCAAACGGGAGCGCGGCAACTTCTTCTACCAGCAGGCAGACTACGTGCTGGCCATCAACTCCTACGACATCGCCCTCAGGATCCTGGGCTCCAGCTCCAAAGGTACCTGTCCCCACCCAGAGAGGGTCCCCGGGGCTCCTGGCCCTGCTGTGACCTGCCCTCGGGGGGTGTGCAGTGGATTTCAGCCCAGACGAGGAGGCCGAGCTGCTGGACGTGAAGGTGAAGTGTCTCAACAACCTGGCGGCCTCGCAGCTGAAGCTGGACCATTTCAAGGCAGCTCTCAAGTCCTGTAACCAGGTGCTGGAGCACCAGCCAGGGAACATCAAGGCTCTCTTCCGAAAGGGGAAGGTGAGGAGGGGCCCCTTCTCCATGGTGTGGCAGGGGGTGAGGGACAGACCTCAGCCCTGCTCCATCCCTGTGTCACCCTGCAGGTGCTGGCTCAGCAGGGAGAGTACAGAGAGGCCATTCCCATCCTGAAGGCAGCCTTGAAGCTGGAACCTTCAAACAAGGTAGGCTGGAGGTGTGTGCTGCCCACGATCCCCCTGAGCTGGGGGTCTCCTGCATGCTGCTCCTTTTCTCTTGTTCCTGTCCCTACAAACCTCAGTGTTGCCCCTGGAAGGCTGAAACTCCCTGGAGCTGTCCCCAGCTCCGTGAAGGGAGGCTGGGAATAGCCCCCAGAGCCTGGGGAGTGATGGGAATAACCCCCAGAGCATGGGGAGTGATGGGAATAGCCCCCAGAGCCTGGGGAGTGATGGGAATAACCCCCAGAGCATGGGGAGTGATGGGAATAGCGCCCAGAGCCTGGGGAGTGATGCCCCACGTGGAGTGTGGCTGGGCTGCTCTCCAGCCTTATCTCCACGCTGTGAGGTTCCCGGGTGACCTTTGGTCCTGATGGTGACAGGACTCCCTGCCAGCCCATCTCCATGCCGTGGGGAGGGCCCAGGCTGCCCCAGGTTCCCCAGGTGGCTCGGGCAGTTGGTGCTGTGGCTCGGGGAAGTGGAGCAGAGCTGAGTGCCCACAAACTCGCTGGGCAGCCCCAGAGTGAATCACCGGGTGCTGGGAGCAGCCAGAGCTCGGTCCAGCGCCCGGGCAGGGCGAGCTCTGGGTCAGGAATTTCCTGTCAGTTAATGATCAGCTGCAGGACTGGAGCCTGGGGAGAAATCAAAAACCAGTGCCAGGAAATGACCCCAGCAGGAGCGAGACTGGGAGGAGACGGGGAGGTGTTGCCTGCACAGGGTCGTCCTGGGGGTCTTGGCTCTCCAGATGGGCTTTAATCCTTGTCTGGATCTGGTGTATGCCTTTCTTCCATGGGGATTTCACCAGACCACCAGGATCTGTGCCATGATCCAGTCCCTGAAGGTCACGGGTGGGATGTGGCACAAGCAGGTGCTTGGTGGCCCCACAGCACCTTCACAGGTGGTCTGAACTCCCTTGGGAGGGTGAGCAGGACCCCAAACCCTTTCTTTCCCATCAAGGTCAGGGTGGAGAGGGAGCAGCAGTGGGAAGCATTCCCCTGGCACGTCCCTGGGCAGGGCGGCTGCTCCCCAGCAGTTCCGATGGAGCTTTTAATTGGAGAGGGCTGGAAAATCCGAATGCCCGGCAGTGACGTGTCCAGTGAAACCACAAGAACAGCAAATTACTGCCCTCCCCAGCTGCTGCCCGGGCTCCAGTGGTGGCGTGGGTGACTCAGGGGCCGTGGCTACCGGTGCTGAAAACACTCCAGAAATGCTGGGCTCCACCTGCCTCCTGCCAGGCTGTCGCACACATCCCTTCTCTGACCCCTCTGGGATGCTGAGGCTTGTCTGGCACTGATGTGACAGCCCCGGTGAGCTCTGAGCAGGAGCGTTCTGTCCACCAGACATCCAAATTTTCGTGTTGGAGGCAGATTTCCCCAGCTGGCAGAGCCGGTGTTCTTGGGATCTGTCCCCCAGCAGAGGGCACAGCGTGGCTGTGCCACCAGGGCCACCCCAATGTCCTTCTGCCACCCTGCCCTGCTCAGCTCCCTGGTGCTTCCTGCTGCTTTTGGGGAGCCTGTGGGCCCCACGCAGGGCTCAGAGCCTTTTGCTGCCCTGGCAGGGCAGGTGTGGACACGCTGTGAGTCTTGCTGCAATCCCACTTGACACCAGGCTGAGTTTTAAGCCCGCTTTCCCAGCCTGCTTCCAGACAGAAAGTGGGAGAGCTGGTGCACGTCTGTCCTCAAGGCAGACACTTTCCTGTCTCGATTAAAGGATAAAATCCCTTCCCTGATGTCTGGCATCAGCCCTGGGCTCTGCTCCCTGCTCTGCTGCCAGGCAGGGAGTGGCTTGAGCACCCGAGAAGGACAGAGGGGCATTGGCCCCACAGAATGTCCCCTGGTGCAGCCCCATGGTGCTGGGATGTGGGGCAGGATGAGGCCTCATCAGCCCCTCAGCTGTTCCTGCACATCCCAGGGGTGGTGGAGCGTGCTGTGGGTGGCAGGTCCCCTCCCTGGCAGGCAGGGATGGCGCAGGGCTGATAAGAGCACGCTGTCCTCCGCAGACCATCCACGCTGAGCTCTCCAAGCTGGTGAAGAAGCACGCGGACCAGAGGAACGTGGAGACGGAGATGTACAGGAAGATGCTCGGGAATCCCAGCAGCGCCAGCACCCCCAGGAAGTGCAAAGACAAACTGCCCTGGGTAAGGCCTCTGGAGGGCTGGGGATCCACAGGGGATGTGTCAGTGTCCCCCAGGTCCCCCAGGAGGGACACAGCCCCGCTCCCAAGCAGGATGTGGTTGGGCAGTGTCAGGATCCCGCTGGGAGCAGAGACCGTGCTCCGGGAGCCGTGCCCAGAGCACATCCCAGATAACAGCCTGTGCCCTGGCAGCGTGTGCCCGTGGATCCCAGCCATGCCAGCTGCACGCTCTGCACTTTGCTCCCGGCTCCCGTTGGGAAGCGCTGTCAGCTGGCGGCACACGCTGTCCCACACGGCGCTGCCTTTTTGGGATGCCCTGTCCAGCAGGCAGGGCAGGCGGGGTGGCACATGTCCCCTGCCATGGGCACAGCCCCTGACGTCCCCCCTGCCGTGCTCTGCCCCGCAGTCCATCCCCTGGAAGTGGCTCTTCGGCGCGACAGCCATCGCGCTCGGCGGCGTGGCCTTGTCCGTGGTCATCGCCGCCAGGAACTGAGGGTGGCACCGGGGCGGCCCCTGGGCACGGGAGCAGTGCCAGCTCCTGGCTCTCTCTCTCTCTGCCGAGGGGCTGCCCCGAGGCTCTGCCACCCCTTCCCGCGGGCTCGCAGCTCCACGGATGCTTTCTGTGCCGGAGGTGCCGGATCTCTCTCCCGACGTTCCCCACATCCCTCCTGGCACGGGCGGGTGCCACCCACGGGATGGGCAGGGGGCTGCTGGCAGAGCAGGGACCCCCGGGCAGCCTGCTGGCAATCAGGGGCTCAGCCCCCAGCCCTGAGGGTGTCGGGGGCAGAAGGAGCTGCCTCTCACCGGTACGTCCTGGCCGTGCCCATCCCTGCTGCCAGGACAGGGTGGGCAGGGGGTGGCACGGAGAAGGAAGCTGTGGGAAGCGATGTGGATGTGCCCAGGGGGAAATGCAGCGACATTCCCTGATTCCTGGGGGCTGCCAGGGACTCAGTCCTCCTGGAGGTACCCGCTGCCCTCCTCTGCACATCCCTGGAGCGTGCAATGTCCAAAGGAAGCCAAAGAAACCCGCGGTGGGAGGGATGGAGGAGGGGAGCGCTGCAGACCCCCTGTCCAGGCTGTCTTCCCGTGGGTCCAAGCCCGTCGGGGGTCCCTCCCTGCCCTGCAGCCCCCCCAGCGCCTGCCCAGCCTCAGCTCTGCTCATGGGAGGGGTTGTAGCACTGTCCTTGCACCCCAAACTGACTGTGAACTTCCCAAATAAAGGACAATTCCTTCACTTTCCGGCCTGTTTATTGCCACGCACGGGGACACATGGAGTCTGCAGTGGGGGGGCAATGCTCGGGGGTGGGGGAGCCTGGCACACCGAAATCAGCCGTGAAGGAAGCCTGGAACCTTCAGGCTCTGCCTGGGCATCAGGGGTTCTGTGCCGGGGTGCTCATGGCTGGGGAGGTCTGCGGGGCTGGGGGGTTCATGCCTGGAGGATTCACACCTGGGCATCCAGAGGGTTCATGCCTTGGGGGGGGGGGCTCACACCCGGGGGGCGCACACCTGGGGATTCTGGGCTCATGCCCGGGCAATCGATGGTAAGGGGTTGCAGGGAGTTCCCGCCCGGACGGTTAAATGCCCGGGGTGGGTCAGGGGGCTCATTCCCGGGGGTTCACACCGGGGGTTCCCCACCCGCCGCCCCCTCCCCGCGCTCCCGCAGCGCTCCCCGGCCGCACCAGACCACCCTCCCCAGCATGCCCCGCGCCCTTATTTACATATCCCCGCCTCCCCCTCCCTACGGGCCAATCCGGCGCGGCGCCCGGCCTCACCCAGCCAATCGGCGCGCCCGCTGCCCACCTCCTCGCCCCAGCAACAGGCGCCCCGCGTGGGCGTGGCCGGCGGAGCGACGCATCATGAATAATTCATAAGGAGGGGCGTGGCGGCGGCGGGCGGCCCCGGCGGCCCAGGCGCGGAGGGGGAGACGGTCCCAAGATGGCGGCGCTGCAGGCGGAGCGCGGGTACGGGCTGTCCTGCGGCCGCCTCGGCCGCGGCACCCGCGTCTCCGTCTTCCACGTCAAGCTCACGGAGAGCGCCCTACGCGCCTTCGAGAGCTACCAGGCCTGTAAGGTACGGGGCTGGCGGGCGTGGGGCGGCGGGCACGGCCCCGCCGAGGGCGAGCGGGCGGCCGCCACGAGGCCCCCGGACGGAGCCCTGCGGGCGGCACCGGCGGGGATGTGAGGGGAGGTGAGAGGGGGGAGCTGCTCGTGGCGTGGGTGTGTGACCCGGGGCGGGGGGACTCCCTGATGCGGGGCTGAGGGGGTGCGGAGGCTCCTGCCCCCCCCCCCCCGTCCGGGCGTGCCCGGGGCACCGGGCAGGGGGGGGGGGGCG
>JAWMQZ010000119.1:1226878-1287401 GCA_035584835.1 Tangara arthus | reverse complement strand
GCGGCCGCCCCGGCCCCCCCCCCCCCCCGTCCGTGAGCGACCGGGGAACCGGGAATGGGGGGGGGGCGATCCTGGTGCCAGGTGCCTGCGGGACACCGGAGGGGACCCGCGGTGCCCCTCCCGGTAACGCCCCGAAGCACCCCGGTGTGTTCCTCATCCCCGGCAGTGTTTGCGGGGTCCCTCTGGGCCCCCCGGTGAGTGACCGGGGAGGGGTCGCGATCCTCCGCCAAGTACCCGCGGGGCACCGGGAGGTGTCGGTGCCTCCCCTTCCCCGCCCC
The DNA here is from genome assembly GCA_035584835.1 of Tangara arthus. NCBI lineage: Eukaryota > Metazoa > Chordata > Aves > Passeriformes > Thraupidae > Tangara > Tangara arthus. The sequence continues at coordinate 1,287,123 of JAWMQZ010000119.1, read as the reverse complement.
GGTGATTGCTGGGGGCACCCCCGTATGCCACCGCCCCGGTGGGCGAGCGGGGACCCCCGGTGTGCTCCCCACCCCCGGCTGGGTGACAGGGGCCCCGCGGTCCCGGTGCGGGGGTGGGCGCTCGGTGCCCCCCCCGGGAGGTGACGAGAAGCTGCCGTCAGTCCCCGTGAGTGCCTGGGGAGGGGGGCCAAGGGACGTCGGTGCCCCCCCCGTTTCCCCGGTGAACGTGACGTGGGTTTGCAAAGCCGGGGGGGGGCGGCGGGTCCATCCGCGGTGCTGCCATCCCGGACTGGGGGGTTCCCTCCATCGCTGTCCCCTCCCCGGTGCTCCCGGTTGTTCATCCCCCGCCGGCTCGGTGCTCCCCTCCCGGGAGCGGGGGGGAGGCACGTTCAGGCTGTATTTTGAAATTTCCAGATTGTCTTTTCCGTGCCGTTTCCTTGAAATGCATCCAGAGAGCTTATTAGTCATGTAAATAGAGAATAATGGCAAAGCTCGGCAGCTGGTGTTGGGATGGACCGGAGTGGGGTTCAAAACTGTCGTTTTTTTAGTGTAATTTTATTTTTATTGTATTTTTTTCTTTCCGCCTCTGATCCTGCGACGAGCATTTCTGTCTCCTCACCTTGCTGGGGGAAGCTGGGAGCCTAAACCCGTTTGTCATTAGGAGCGTCCTGCCTGCCAGCTTCTGTAGGATAAACCATATGTTGTCACAACACTATTTTTAATTTAGGGTGTTGGTTACATCACATCACTGAATTGGGCAATCTCTGTATGAGGACGAAGGTAATGACTGTACCAGGGTTTATCAACTTATATTTTAATGAGTGTTTATCAGCATTATGAGAAGTCAGGAGAAATAAGTGACTTGGGTAGACTGAATTGTTAGCTTTTTTCTCTCTGAAAAATGAAACAAATAATCCAAATAATTCTTTCCTATATATTGGGAAAGCCTTTTATTTTGGGGGAGGGAGAGTAGGAAGACTACAGGCAGCTGCGTTAAATATTTTGGGAAGCTATTCCGAGTCCATGTCACACGTGAATAGTGGTGTTTATTTTCTAAATGAAGTCTGGGCTCAGGATTGTTTGGTGGCCAACGGCCACTAATGAACTTTGCTTCCTTCACCGCCACCCAAAAGAGAAATAGTCAGAGGCTCCTGGTGATTAACTGGGCAGGAAGGGATAAGGGCAGAAGAGCTGCTTGTTTGTGTAGTGAATAACGCAACAATTAGTGGGCTATTAAACACATATGCTCGTTCTGCATGGGTTCTATAAACAGTTTCCCCAGTTTGGTGAAGGTCTGGGCTTCCTCGGAAGCTCCGGGCCCAGCCCTGCCAGGAGCCACCCCCAACACACCTTTGCAGCTTCTGTTTGTCCACTCCAGCTCCGCTTTAATTTTGGGCTGCAGTAGCTCAATGGAAAAAATTTGCTCAGGCTCCTTCTGCTGGGTTTGGTTTGAAACGTGGTGGAACTGACGGCAGCGTTGTGTAATATGGATAATGGCCTGGAATCCAATCCTGCTCTTTGTGTTACCTGGAGCCCAGCGTGTGCAGTCTGACCTGTTTGGGGCACCCGGGGAGCACGTCCGTGCCATTCCTGCGACAAGGCTCTGTCCCTCTGCCAGCATGGGCAGGGAAATGTCTTCAGTTCCTTGCTTGAGTTTGTTCTTGGGCTAATAATAATGTATTGGGATTACATAATCCAAAAATGATCACCCAGCCGGGCGAGCTGCCATTTGTTTGGAGTGTCCCTGGTGCCAGAGCAGTTGCAGGCTTGGTGTGGAGCTGCACCACGTGTGGATCAGGCAGCAGGGCTGTGGAGAAACAGATATTTGTCTTGTTTGGCCTCTGCTGAGCTGTGCTCTTGCGCTTCTGCTGAATTGTCTGCGTCCTAGGGAAGAAAATGGTCAGGGATCCAAATTCTGGAGAGGGTTTGGAGCAACCTGGTCTAGTGGAAGGTGTTCCTGCTCATGGAGGGGGTTTAAAACAGGTTGAGCTTTAAGGTCCCTCCCAGCCCAAACCACTCTGAGATACTTATCCCCAACTCTTATGTTCCAGCAAGCTGTTCCTGTGTCAGATACAGAGGATGAGGAGCTCCAGCTCACAGGGCTACTGACTTCTGATCCTGGGAAGGGTTTTTTGGTAGCTCACCTGAAAGAAATAAGAGCCTTAAAAAGAAAATTAGCACTGGCTTCACAAGGGACACAGTGAGATGTCACCCAACTGCTGCTTGTGAAACTTGCTACCCCTGAAACTGTTTCCCCGCAGTTGTGAAACGGAGAGCTGTGGCTACTGTGCTCAGAGGGCTGAGCAGTGGGAAGTGTGTTCCAAGTTGGTTTGTCCACTGATGAGATGGAGCCAGTCTGGTGTGCTCCCCTAAAAGAACTCTGGGTTCTCCAGGGAGTGTAATTCTAGAGCAGCCTGCAGTTTGCTGCCTTCCTTTTGGGGATGTGTACGTGGTTAGGCATTGCCACTCCCCACAAAAAGGCAGGGCATGGCCAAGGCCAGCTTGGATGGGGCTTGGAGCAACCTGGTCTGGTGGAAAGTGTTCCTGCCCATGGCAAGGGGGTGGAGCTGGGTGGTCTTCGAGGTCTTTCTGACCCAAACCATCTGGGATTAGATGATTCTGTGACTTTTCCCATCACTTCTTGTGTGCCCCCAACTTTGTTCCTGCCCCTGTCAAGGTAGAAGGGAGCTCCTCACGCCTGTACCTTGCTTTCCTCTTTCATTCCTGTCCTCGGTGAGGAGATATTTTACCATCCTCACCTAATACCCTTAGTTATCATTCATCCTTTATTTTTCACATCTGGTTTTTTAGCAGCATCCTGGGTAAGTCCCATCTTCCTGCCTGATTCAGATGCCACATGGCAGACCTGAGTGTCCCTTGGCAGTGGCTCTGTCTCCCTTGCAGTGGAGGTACTGATGGCACACAAACAGTGTTAGGGCTGTTCCTGGAACCCTTACCTGGGAATTTCCCAACTTCCACGTATTTCTGTAAACCTCTCTCTGTGGTTGAGGGGTGGTTCTTTGATTACAGGCAACGTGATGCATTTATACACCTTTCTCTGTCACTTTATGTGTTGTCCTAACAATGACTGAACTCTGCTCCTGCTTTCCTGGTGGTTTTGGGAGGGTTTAGAGAAGGTTGTAGCATCCCTTGGTGATAGAGCTGAGGAGCACGTCCTGCTCCCGTTGTCCCTCTCTGCCCCTGCTACCCCAGAGCGTTTTGAACTGCAGCCACCGGTTGATTCACTGGTGAACTTTGGCAGATGCGCAAATATTTATTGGGAATTAAGCTGAGATAACCAAAACACGTTGTCCCTGTGCTCACCCAGCTGAATTTTGGGACTGATAGATGTGGCTCCCCAAATCATCTTCCCCGTGCTGCCCTAAAACCAACCGTGAGAGAAGCAATCCCTTGGAAATGAGGGTTAACCCGACCCCTTGGAGTTGCTATTTATTGAAATAACTTTCCAGCCTTGGCTTTTGGAGCAGGTTGTGGAGATTCCTTCATCTTGCTGTGTTCAAAGCACGAAACACAAAATGAAGGCTGTGCTGTCATTACAGGGTCTTTAGGGTAATGCGTATTCATGCTGACTTGAGAATTGAAAGCTGCTTGCAGGTGTCAGGAGGAGAAGAACAATCCGCCTTTCCAATCAAAATTCATTGAATTATCTCAGAGCTTTTTGCATCATTCCTCCTTCCCTGTAACCTGTTTTTTCCTGTCCTATTAATTCACTGATGCTGTAGTCCGTCAAAATTGAGGCTCTTACGACATCGGGAGCATGAGTCGGTGACATGACTGAGTGAATCACAGGAGGCTGGAGAGGAAGCTCATGGCACACGTACGGCTCATCAGCAAAAATGGGACAGGATCTGCAGAACACCCTGAACTGCTCAACTCCTGCTCAATGTTCTTCACGTTGACCTGAATGTGGCACCTCCCATTGCAAGCAAGGGGACAAAGAGACACTGAACATCGTGCACAAGGAATGTTTTGGCCCGTGGCAGTTTCCTTTCAATTATTTAGGGAAGCTTTTTCTCTCAACCATGTAACATTTGGATCTGCTCAAATTATAGATTCATCTCTATAGTTTTCAAACGGCATTGGAAGGAATTGTCTGTAATTTACATCTAAAGTGACGTACAGTTGCTATGGGATTTGGTGGCAAATTATAAACCCATTATGCTTTTTTTTTATACTGGTGGTAGCAGACTAAAGAACTAGGTCTAATTGGTGATGTGCCAAAGGAAAATAGAAAGTTTGTGACAGAATCCTTGTGACTGATGGGGCTTGCTTGTTTTTTTTTTAAATTAAACATGATCTGCTTTTTATCAACAAAACATACCCTACCATTAATTGGAGAGGTTGAATTTGAATTAATAATTTTTACTCTCTGGCAATACAGGGGGAAGCAAGCTAGAAGATTAACCCTTTATGTTATTTATATGGGGCTAGGTTGTTATTTTTTTAATTCAAGTGGGATATTTCATCCATTGTATCAATGGCAGCTGGATGTGGTGATTCTGTTCCTTACCCAGCAAAATTAAACCCTTTCTCTTTTTCAGCGTATTCTGATTTCTTACTCCACTTAAACAGCAGAAAGAAAAGCTATTATAATATCTTTTTAACTTCTGTCTGAGGCACAGAAGTCTCTTCAGAACAATGTGTCTCCCAAGGACCCTGGAGTGGCTGCTGCTGGTCAGCTCGGAGTGATCCTCCAACATCAGGGCTTTTCTGAGCCCTTGTGAAGTGCTCTGTCCTGTTCAGTTGGTTTTTGTCCTGCTGCAGCTTGGCACAGGGCTGGTGGCTGTTGAAACAGTTCCCTTGCATGATGCTGGCTCTGCTGGGGCAGCAGCAGCGCCTTTATCGCTGCCCAGGGAGGGAGGGAGGGGAACTTTTGTCGGAGGGAGCATTTGAGGTCTCCTTGGTAAACGGCCGTGTTATCTCCCGAACGATTTGCACGTTTCAGACCATTTAAACTCTGCCTGTAACTTGTAAGCAGAAACTTGTGAAGCGTCTCCAAATCCCTGGCGTTTGTGCATGTTGAAAAATGGGAAGGGACAGACTGCATGCGTCACTCCCGTACTAATTTGTGCCAGCTAATCCATGGGAGAAGAATACATTTTGGCTGACTTAGTGGTTTTGCTGCTAATGCACAGGAGAATGGATTTGAATGGATGGAGTGGCTGCACGGGGTTAGGTAGACTTTGAAGGGATACCCTGTGTCTGGGATCCTGTGCTGGGTACCCTCATTTGGTGTCATATCCTGGATTTGTTTGGGTTTTTGGGAAGGAGAAGTTGGGAGGGAGGGGAAAGCTCGCTCAGCATCACAACATCAGGAAGGTTGGGATGGAGTTACCTCTGAATAATGAAGGTTAATGCTGTTTCTGGAGGAACCATTATCTGCAGTGAACTCAATGCTCATGAAAAGAAATGCTGCTAACCTGAGCTATGCTAATATTTCATCCAGGGTGGATACAGAGGAGGCATCACCAAAACTGGGCTTTGGTGTTCAACGTGCCTTAGCTTGACCTAGATGAATTATCCAGGAAAGGAGGTTGGATTTGCTGATAAGAGTTTTCTGGAGTAGCTCATATGTTGCTTAGAAACATCCCATGTACATATGGCAACTTCTGCACCCCCTGGTAATCTGGTATTGCCTTCTGCCTGGGGATTTTGGTGGGTTTGGGGTTTTTTCCAAGCATTTATATATTAAAGAGCATGCTAAACCCCTCAGCAGTCAGTTTGCTGAGTGCTCTGTATATCCCTGCTGCACTGGGAGAGCAGACTTCCCAAAATCCAATCCTTTTTGCATTACAGTCTAGAAAAAACACAGCTCCGTGCACTTGGTCTCTCCTTTCTTTACATTGGACTAGTGCCTTTTTCTAATTTAAAGAAACCAGCATTTGTTAAACTCAAAAAGAGATCAGCACTGGTGAGCAGGGCTTGACTGAGCTGCCCACCTCCACCCACCTGGAGTCTTCCCTGCTCTGGTCCAGGGTTAACCCTCTGCTCTCCCTCTGTGCAGGCTTTTGTGCAGGAGAGATCACTTCAGTGCAAATTTTTGTGGAAAGCTGAGTTATTTCTCCTTTTGGGCTCCATTCTGTGCTGTTGGGTTTAATGGTAGACGCAGACTTTGTCCTTGAGGTTCGTGTCCACACGTGATGCAGTTCAGCAGGTACCACAAAACTTCCTGAGAGCAACCAATTGCCTGAATCTCTGTAGTGTTTAGATTTCATCAGCACAAACATCCTCTTGGCTACTTGGCTCTGTATTTTGAGCATATATGAGTTCAGCCATGCTTTGATAAGAGCAGCCATGTGGCAGCTGGGGCAGGTTCATGTGGGATCAGTGATGGGGAGACAGGAACAGGTCTGGAGGAACTGGGGCTACCCCAGCCCTGGAAGTGTCCCAGGCCAGCTTGGAGCAACCTGGGATAGTGGAAGGTGTCCCTGCTTCTGGCATGGGGTGGAATAAACTGGATTTACTGATTTTTTTTTCTAAACCAAACCATTCTATGATTCTATATGAAGTTTAAGCTGATTGTTGTTACTTAGCAAGAGCAAATGTGTGTTACTTAAAATCCTAACAAAAATCCCAGCAGGAAGGAAGAAACTCCGGCTCAATCCATATCACTGTGCCCACAGGATCCATATTTTCTACAACTGAGGTGGAAGAACTAATTTAATCTTCCTTCTATATTCCTCCCCACTGAGGCCCATTCTGCGATGGGCTGCAATCAGTGTGTTATGTGCCAGTTGTGGTTATTTGAATCATATTTCCACATTTCAGTGTCTAGACTTTATGTTTGTGTGAGTTTTGTTGTACCTTTCCAGCTCCGGCGCTGATTTCAGTTGGTTTTGGCTCCTGGTTTCTATGAGAAAATCAAACGGGCTGTGTTTCTGCCTTTCCCAGTCCCCAGAAAAGAAGGCAACAAGGGAATGGGTAGAACTTGGTTTTATAAGCTCCTTTGTCACCATTTTTCTGTCTTTTGAGAAAATCTGTGTGTGGATGAGCTGGGTTCTGCCATTTGGTGACCAGCAGGTGAGAGCAAGGACAAACCACTGATGGCTGCAGATAAATCTCTGCTTCTTGCACCGAGAGAAATCTGCTGTGAAAAAAGGGATGAGCTTGATACAGACCAGCAAGGCTGGGAAAAAAAGTGACTGTGCAGACGTTTTTAGTAAAAAACAACTTTATAATCCACAGAAGGAGAGCATTTGTTGAAAATTAAGCAGCTTTTTAATTGCGTGAACTGGGCTTCGTTTTTTGCCAACACTGGTGGATATTGAGGATGATGGATGTGGCTGTGTTTGTTTAGTGAATAGGAGGGTTGGTCTGTTTGTGATGCTCAGAGAAGTTGATAATGGCACCAGACCTGGATAACGTGGACCTCACTGTGACCAGGAGGTAGAACTGGCTTCAGAATTGTTCACAGTAATACTGACTTGTGCAGAAAACAGTGTGGAACCCCGAGCCAGGGCTGTTTTCTGTGCTCCTGGTATATAATAAAGTGTATTATGGCTAAATCGGTGAAAGGAAATAATGTTCCCAACTCCTTGTTAACCTGTAAAGCTTGCTGCCATCAAACGTGAAAGGCTTAAGTGCAGCTGAATAGCAAGGAAAATGAGAATTTTCCACAGGGAATGCAGAGAATAAAAGCGGTGGTTCCAAGTTCTCTCTGCACGTCGGGCTCCCTCTGCTCCCCCGGTGTTTGAGGTGCCCCAGGGTGCTGCCAGAGCCGTGGCTTCACCTCTTCCAGGGAGCTGAGCAGTGTAAATTCTTCCATTCCTTCCCCATCCAGCATTCAGTGGATGCTTTTTGGAGCCCGGCATGGGCGGAGTAGCAAGGAAGCAAATTTTTCCACCCTGCCTGAGCTTGGGCAAGCGGAAATTGTGCCTTGGAAGCCTTATAAGGCCAGCGAGCCGGCTCTGGCTGGGCTCACCTTGCCACCAGGATGCTGGGGAAGGGAGCAGCCCTCGCTCCCAGGGAGAGTTTCAGAGCCTTTGAAGTGCTCCCTGTGCGTCTGCCACTTGCCAGAGGGACGGTGTGGCCGCCGTGATTAGGTGACAGCAGCTCATTAACTCCCTGACTTTTGTGGGGCTCCAGCAGCCGGCCCCAAACGGAGGCGGAAATTCGTGATTCAGAGCGAAACTGCTGTAAAATGACGGAGCTGGGAAGGTCGGAGCCTCTGTCTTCATTTCCTTCATTTCCTTCAGCAGTGTCTCGGGCAGATCCTGCTGACTGCAGACAGCGCTGAGCAGGACTTTGCTCTGAAAGCAGAGTTCCTGTGGCATTAAAATAGATTTTTGAAAAGCCTGGCAGCACCTGTTCCCCCTGCCAGGGATGTTCAGCCCTCAGAGCTGCCGGAGCCCCAATGGTGACCTCTGCTTCTGCTTCTCGCAGAATTAAGAACAACAAGAACAACTTCTGCTCCCATAAATAGTCCCTTAAGAAGTGCGTAGGAGCTCTGTGACCAATTTCTTTTGAAAAGTGCTTTCAGTGACACCTGTGGCTGTGACCTTGCTCGCTGTTCCCACCCCGTGTCCTTGCAGGGCAGCTGTGTTTTGGTGGCAGCCTGGTGGTCCTGGCCACGAGCTCTGCTTCCTTCTCTCATTTAATCAAGACTAAAAAGAACCTTTGGTTGTCTGGGTGTTTTGTGGGAAGCTGCTGCTGCTTGTCCTGCTGCAAATCTCAAATGCTCCCTGCCTCGTTCAGGTCTTCATTCCCTAATGCCGCTGAGGTGGCTAAGCATCTGACAGCTCCCGTGTTCCTGACACATGTCACAGCTGCCAATCCTTGTTTTTATTCCAGAAATAAAGGGTGGTTTTCCAGAGGAGCATTGTCACAAACCAGTTCTCCCAGCCTGGAGTCCTGGAGCTGGTGGAGAGTCCCAGAACACCCAGCTCTGCTCAGGAAGCGGCTTCGTGTTTAATCTTTGCAAATGTGGAAATGGGAAGAGGGAGGCAGTAATGGATAAAATAAAACATATTTAACCTTTAGGGACGTAAATGGGATATCTTGGATGTGTTTGGAACGGGCACTGGGGTTGACGTGGAACGTGGTGGTGATTAAAACCAACAGCAAACATTTTTCTGCTCATGAATTACGGACTTTGTTCTTAATGCATTAAAATCTAGAGCACTTTGGGGTTTCTTAACGTGAAGGGGGAGAAGAAATAGATTTATTACCTGGAAGGTTTGATGTTATAGTTCCAGGCATGTTTCCACAACCTTCCTGCAAGCATTTGGAGCTGTACCTAATGTGGGTGCTGCCTGCATTGGGCTGCAAGTTTGAGCTCTCTCATACAATTAAAGCCATTTAACTGCATCTAAAGACCTTTTACTTGTCATTAAGACTGAATTTACTGACGCTGACAGCAGGAAGAAACACATTTACCCTAACTCAGATGGGCTAAGAGAGCAAAACGTTCCAGCTAACTATGACTTGCCTGGATTGTTAAATTTAGACCAAAAATTCTGGTCAGACAATTAAGTGCCGGCTCAGTGGCCACACCACTTCTTTTGCATGTGTGAATTGGCTGAGCTGCCTCCGTCAGGCAAGAGAGATTCTCTGTCTGAATGTCTGAATTCTCTGAGGGTTGTTGGGCTCAGACCTGGGGAGTCTTTTCGTGGCACTGTGGTCGCTCCCTGTTTGGTCAGCAGCCCTGGTATGTTTTTCCTCTTCTTATCTGAAAATTTTTCATGTTTATTTTTGGAATTCGTTGTAACCTGAACTTTCTCAGGTGTCCTTGTGGAGAGCAAGGAAACATCTGACTTATTTTTTAGGTAGATTTTTGCCAGTCGAGAAGAGTGTGTTCTTTCTTTTACTGTTTGTCGCTTTATTTTTGGAGCAGGTTTGTTACTGACCAGCCTGGCAGTGCAAATACAGAGGTAGCTGAAACAGTGCAGGTTCTGTGCTTCTTGCTGAAGTAGAGGCAGCACCTAATTTAACTTCTTCAGGCAACTGCCTTCACTTTTCTCCTGGAGAAAGCATCCCTGGAAGCTGGAGGAGGCTGTTAGCAGAGGGTATGTAACACAAGGTTCTATCATGGTAGGAAATCTAGAGAGATTCTCTTGCTCAGTGTGTTCAGCTGGATTTTTCTTGGGCAGCTTCCCTCAGTGATAGGAAAAACCCTGGAATATTTGAGTGCTTTATTGCTTTGTCCCCTGTGGAGATGGCAGGAATTTGGGTGACACCCCTGCTGAATTCCGAGTGTCTGTCAGGTTGTGTTCCCTCTGTCCTGGCTGGCATTGGAGCGCCTCTGTTTGCCTGGAGGCCAAGAGAATCTGTGTCTGAGCATCTTGCTGTAGCTTTTTGAGGTTGCTTTGGCTTGTGGAGTGCTGCTGGTGGGATTTCTCTAGGATTCCTTCAGGATCCAGCCTCTGACTTTGCTTTATCACAGCCTCTTCCAGCAGCACTGTGAGGAACATCTGAAGATCATCTTCAGCAGAACTTTCTCAGACTAGTAATTACTCTTCCCTCCGAGTGTCAATAGGATATAGCTGGGCACAAGGAAAACACAACTGGTCCAGGCTTGTTTCCCTGGGCTCAGCAGTGTGAGGCGAGATCTGTTCCGGGATGGTTGAACGGGTTCGTCAGTCTGATCTCTCAATTGTCTTTCTATATTTTTCTCTTGCAAGAAAAGGAGTAAAGCCCTGTGGAAGATAAGAATCGTTCTGATGTTTCAGCAGCTCGTTTAAGCCACCTTATGAGCACATAGGCAAGTGAATCAGCCCTGGTGTCTTAATATGTCCTAAAATAAATTAGACTTTCGTAAGCAAATTCGGTGGGTTTGAACTGCTGTATTTTCATTAAAAGATTGCAGTGGAGAAAACGCTCTTTAAAATTCAGCCTCGGGGTTGTGTTGTTCATTAACTGATAGTCACTCCTGTTTACCTTGTGTGATAAGTCCCACGTTAAGAATGGCCAGCAGTGCTGATGCCGTCACAGTTGCCCTTCAGAGAGAATTGCTCTTTTTTTTTTTTTTATGACTCGCTTTCCTGACAGGTGGGAGTTTTTTTGGAGCTCAGATAAATGCAAACAACCACGACGTACCTCTCCTAATCATGGAAAACCACTTGTTTGGTTTTTTTTTTTTTGTCCCCCTGTTCTTAGCAGCTTGGTAACGCTGTTGTCGGTACAAAGGTCATTTAAAAATCTGACATGTCAGCCCAGCAACATACTGCTCCTTAATGAGGCTTAAAACCAGCGTGGAGCTGCCTGGTGGAAATAAATTTGGAGCTGCAGAATAGAGGGAGACATGTGAACAGCTTACAGGGATGGGATCACCTGGCTTTCCTGTCACCAGCCCCCCCTCCCCGGATCTCTCCTGGGTACTCGCAGTTCTCTTGCATAAACGGGTTTAATTTTTCCTCTTGTTATTCAGATGAGCCCAGGTGTTTGACAGCACATTTGTGTTCTCAGAAAAAAAGACACGAAAATACCTCCTGAAATCCAGGCACGATGTTTTTAAACGATTCTTTCCTGTGTTTGAGGTTTTCTCTCCTCCTCATCTTGACCTCCTGCTGCCCCTTTGAGGAGGTCCTGGGACACCTCTGACTTCATCCCCAGCTGGCTGGAGCCCTCCTGTCCCTTCTGCTCCCCAGGATGTCACTGAAGCCAAGCTCTTGAACCTCCCTGTGACGCTCCCTCAGTCCTTTGAATGTCTGAAGGCTTTTCCTCTAATCCTGTTCCCCAGCACTACTGGAATTTCAGCACCTTCAACCTCGCCTCAGTCTTTTCAGCTCTTTGACTGTTCTCCAGTGAAAACTAGGTCAGAAACAACCGGCAGCTTCTGATATTTCACTATTCCTGTTTTATAAGTTGTAACCCAGTGTTGCTGTGTTTAATCTCTTGCTTTAATTTCACGTATTAAGTGTCTCAGCTCGCTGTGTGTGAGCAGCCTGACACAGTAAAACTGCCCCAATAACATCTTGGCTGGAACAGCCATGTTACCTTGACTGGGGCTGAAAAGGTGAATTGCCTTTTTTTGTTACACATAATGCTGGAGATGCCAAACTGACAGATTTTTCCACCACCTCTGTCTTAAGTGTACATTTGCTGGCAATTTTGGAGGTGTACTTAGCCAACTTCTCTTTGTGCCTGTGTGGCTTTTTAACCTAATGGGTGAAAGAAAAAGAGCCTAAAAACAATAATAATAATTGGAAACCCACAGGTTGCCCAAGAACATAGCAATGCAGGTATATTGGAAGGCATTTAAGAGATTTATTTTTATCTGAGTTGTAGCTGACTGGACCCATTCAGCTTTTTTACAAAACTATTCTTGGAATGGTGCTTGAGCTGAGGTGCCTCAGTGTTCAGTGAAATCCACCTGGTGTAATTCAAGAGTATCCCTCTTCCTTTCTCTTAGTCAGACTTGGAGCCAGCCAGTGTTGGAATCCTTGGGCATTCCAGCATCAATGGGATTTAAATGAATCATTACTTTTCAGTCTAACTTAAAGGTTGTGGTTTTAAAATTGTGCCTGAGCTGTTGTCTCTGAAAAGTTTTTTTTCCAAGTTGTTTATGAAGCTGTTCTTAATACACTTTAATTTTCTTCCTTCATGTGTCTCCTGCTGCTCTGTGGTTGTTTTCAGGGATCCCTATCCAAGCACAGGGTGGAATTTGTTGGGGTGTCTGTGCAGGGCCAGGAGCTTTGATATTCCTTGAGGGGAATCCCTTCCAGCTCAGGGTGTTCAGTGATTCTGTGATTTTCCTAGGATTTGAGGATCCCTGGTTTGCAGGTTCCAGTTTGATCCAGCTTTTTCCATCTGGGAAACATTACCTGTGTTTGACAGGTGGGGGGGAGTTTGGAGCAGGGCTGAAATGTTTTATTTAAGGAACAAATCCCAGCCCTAAATGTGGCTCTGCAGTCACTTCCCATCACTTGTGTGGCCCTTAGCCTGGCATGGAGGAGCTTGGGTGTCTTCATCAGTTCTGGGAGCTTTATTTATCCATGATGGGGATGAGGGGGAGTTGAGATGTGCTATCATGACACACTTTTCTGTCTTAATTTGGGAAACATTTTCTTCTGGCACTTGGGCGTTTTGTACAGTGCAGAAAGCAGAATACTTGTAGTAGATACATGGGATACAGCTGGCCTGGAAAAGCTTTTCATTGGTTTACCCTCTGAGCCCCAAAACTGTATTGCTGCATTGCTTCAGAAAGGCTAAAATCAGGGAAAAGTGCCATCTCCAAGGGGGACAGCAGCGAGCCAAGTGATTTGTGTGATGGAAATTTGGTTTTCTTGTAATTTCCACAAGGTTTTTGGGGCTGTTGCAGAGGTGGCCACATCTCCAGCACCCTGAAATCAGCAAACTTCCCTCTTCTGCCAGAGACAACACAGAAGGCTTCATTCAAGGTGTCTTGTTCAACAGGAATGACTCTTAAAATATTAATCTGAGAATGTCCAACCCCCCTGAATTCTTGGCTCATAACGAGTGAATCCTCCAGGGAAAACCAGCACTGCTGTCACCTTTAGCAGAGTTGGGAATTTTGGATGATTCAGTTTCCTTCTGCCAGTTTTGTTGTTGTGGTGTTGTTTTTTTCCCCTCTGTCCTTTCCCAGTTTAACAGGATCGTCTGATAACTTCAATAAAACACTGCAGCAAAAACAAGCAGTGTTACATGCAAGAGATGATTACCCAGGGAATTTTGGGCAGTGATGTCTTAATGGGATTCTTGCCAAATTGAGGTCTCTGAATTGTCTTGCAGTGCAGATGTGTGCAGATGCTGCAGATACTGCTGGACTTCTCTTAGAGGAATATTTAATATCGTATTTAATATCATATTTAACATTATTAGTACTTCCAGTGTAGGGAGGCAGAACAGGAAGCTTCATTCTGCAATAATGTTTTTTGTTGAAAACAGTGCTTCAAAGCAAATCCATGTGTTTGAAAAACAAATCTAAGGGTTTGCTTTCCTTTGCCTGCACTTTAGAAATACCAATATTTACCTTCCTTTTTCCTACCCTGTCTTTAATTTACTGTAACTGTAAAAGCCAGGCGGTGCAGCTCTGCAAGAGAGGGACAGACTCAGGCCATGTGAGCAGACTTAAATGCAAAATTAATTTTACTTCAACCACTTCTTTCCTGTATAAGCACCTACTCTAGATTTGCTACTTTTAATAAGGGATGGGCATTGGGATTTGTTCATTTAACTCTTCCTCAAATTAGTTGCAAGTCATAGAACAATAGGACTTATTTCTAGGTTTGGACTTGATTTTTTTTTTTAGCAATGAATTTGCCAGCACGGCATTATCTTTGGGAAATGTTGTTGCAACTTGTTTTATGCTTTCCCACTTTTACCTTTTATTGCTTTTAGTTGGAGTTAGAGGAGAAAAATCCCTTCAGGAAAAAGGGTGATAAAAAGAAGAGTTAGTGCAGAATTCTGCTGATTTCTGGTGTGCTTGTGGAAAAGGGAAAGGGATCCTTGAACCTCTGCCTCGAGGAGAACAGGACGAGACTGAAATAAAGGTAAAGGTGTTTGAATGGACAGTTCTGACTCAAGAATGCAGCACTGAGCAATGAAATTAAAATAGCTTTGAGGGCTGCTGGTTCTCAGTGTCAGGGAGGGTCTGGAACACCCTTGTGGAGGGAGTAGCGGATGCAGAAAATCCACTCACACAAAATGAAACTTCCTTTGCAGGGAGATGCAGTAATTGTATCAAAACTGGGAGGTTTTTTTACTTGCAGGAAGGAAACTCCTGGGTTATTACACTAAAAAATGGGCACCGTGTTCTGTGACTTAGTAATTCTTTCATTATAGCCATTTTTAATTGATTTTGCCCGCTTTGATCAGTTCTAAACACTGGAAGCTGCACAGGGGTGCAAAGGAGCTTTTTTCCTTCCAAAAGCCTTTCCTCCCTAAGCCTTTGGAAGTCGTGGGAGTTGGCTCCTGGTCCTCTGACAAAGCCTCCCTGAGCAGCCCCATCTTGTTAACAGTGGGATTGGTGGGAGTTTGTCATGATTAAACTGCAGATAATCATCATTACAGCCCTTGTGGCAGCCTGCTGATGAGACTTTATGATTATTGCTCTCCTTAATGAGCAGGTCTGCCTTAACTCAGTGCAGAAGCAAAGAGGGAAAACACGAAGTTAAAAAAAGGAGAACTGTCCCGTTGGGAAACGTGCCCGGAGTCTCCCAAGCTGGATTCCCACAGGAGGCCAAGTCCTGCCTCTGCTCCTGAGATTTGGAGCCCTGGCTGAGTTAATTGGGAGCCACAAACCCCCTTTGATATTTTCCTTTTTCTTGCCATCCACCTTCCCCAGACCGCTCTGCTTTTGGGGTGGATTGAAAGCCCTCTCATTTTTGGGGCTGCATTTGGAGTCCCCTGTGCTTTTGAGGTGGGTTTGAAGCCCTCTCATTTTTAGGGCTGCATTTGGAGTCCCCTGTGCTTTTGGGGTGGGTTTGAAGCCCTCTCGTTTTTAGGGCTGCATTTGGAATCCCCTCTGGTTTTGGGGTGGTTTTCCTGTTTTCCATCTTCAGCCAGACAGAGCCCCCAGATCCCATCCAGCAGTGGGGTTGGGTGTCCAGGGAGCAGCAGTGAATCCAGTGACTGCCTGGCCATTCCAAAGGGAGCTGTGTCTGGAATAAAAATGCTGTAGCTCTTGTAATGAACCTATATCTTCTTGTCCTCTTGCAGTGTGTCTCCCCACACCCTGGCAGGGGAGCCTTTCCCTGCAGACAGGTGCATTTAACTCTTCAGTGTCCTCTGCATAAACAAACTGGACTTTTCTTTGGAGACACAGCATTTCTTCCTTGCAGCCATTTCTCTCACTGTGTTTTGATTTATTGCAGAGCAAATCCCTCTCCGTGTCTGAGCTCATGAAAGAGTTCCTCAGTTCTTGTATCAGCAGTGCCATAGAAATTTGGGATTGCAGGAAGGCATTTGGTGGTTCCTGCTCTGGGGAAGGCTCAGCCCAGTGGATGGGGCTGCTCTGTTTGCCAGAGCCAGGCTCTGCTCCAGCCAAACAAAGTCTCCTGCTCCGCAGTGGCCTGAGCAAACTCGATACCAATTCACAATACTTTAATTATTTCTCCAAGGATTTGAGCCTCCTTTTCATTTTCTTCCTGAAAGGCATTGCCTAAATTGCCTCTGTGCCCAGCTTTCCTTCCTGGTGGAAAACTACTGCACCTTGTGCTGGCCAAACATCCTGCCTTGGTGGTCAGGAGCAGTGTGGATTGTCCCAGGATTTTTTGGGGTGTGGGGGAACTGGAGCTCCTTTCTCAAACCCACCTTTCCCAAGGTTGCTGAGGATGACCAGAGGATCAGACTGTGTCAGAACTGTCTGTTCTTTGGGAGTTTAAAGCTTTTTAATTTTTACAAATACAGAAAAATCATCACTTAATGATGTGCTAGGAAGCAGAAGATTGCTTTGAAGCGCTGGAAAGTTTTACTCGGAGTTACCAAATTGAAACAAAAAAGTTTTGCTGGGCTTGAGCAATTTAGGATAGTGACAGTGTCCCTGCCCATGGCTGGGGGTGGATCTGGATGGGGTTTAAGGTCCCTGCCAACCCAAACCATTCTGTTATTCCATGAAAAAAAACCAGTGGGAATCTGGCAAAAATCACCATGTGCTGCAGCCTATCACTGAGATTTTGGGATGGGCATTTGGGGAGCCATGGGGTTCATGTGTCCCAATTCCATCTCCTTCCCTTAATTCCATCTCCTTCCCCTAATTCCATCTCCTTCCCCTAATCAATTCCTGCCTGAAGGAGCTCTGGCCCTGCCTGAGCCGAGCTGCAGGGCTGGGGGTGCCTCACCCCTGCACAGCTCGGTTCAGTCGGAGTCCCCAGCTGAATCCTGCAGCAGGGACCCAACAAACACGCTGCTTTTTATTCAGGAGGAGCTTTTTAACCTGGATTAGCTGAGATCAGAAGCTCCAGGCATGCGAGAGAGAACAGGCTGCACGGCTGGCTCAGCTCTCGTGCCTGTGGGGTGACATCTTGATGACAGTGGAGTTTAATTGCTCTCTGCTTTGCTGATACAGCCTATTGTCCATTTAGGGCCTGGCTTTCTGCTGTACAGGGCAGGACAAAGCGTTTCCATTAGGCTACAGTTTGGTTTTTAACTTAATCATGTGTCTTACTCTCTAAACTTTGCACAAAGGTAGAGTTTTTCTGCATTTCGTGTGGGATGATAGCTGAGATGCTCAGTGTGTGGTGATGTCAAAGCCTGCTCGTGGTGCTTCCTGGTAAAATTGGTAATTTTGTTAGAATGGTGAAATTCTGTAACTCTGAGGAGCTGGGAATGGTGAAATTCTGTAACTCTGAGGAGCTGGGAATGGTGAAATTCTGTAACTTTGGAGCTGGGAATGGTGAAATTCTGTAACTTTGGAGCTGGGAAAGGTGAATGAAATTCTGTAAGTTTAAGGAGCTGGAAATGGTAAAATTCTTTAACATAACCATAAATTTCAGCAAATCAATTTAAGGGTTTTTTTTGAGCTGACACTTTAAACTCCTTTATTTTTGATCTTATAGAAACCCACTCGATTTTTAACCCTGGAAAATTAAACTCCTGAGGAAGCAACATTTGTGCTGTAACAGCCCGCTTTAAATGATGCAATTATAACCAAAGAAGCCAGTGTGCCTTTTGCAGTTTAGCAATTAAAAACTTTCAAGCATGCAGCCTAGCATTTTGGCTGACATAAAAGCTTTTGAGCATTTTATTGCTGCTTGTACTTCTGGGCAGGATTTGTAGGTGCTTTAATATTACGGTGATAATATGCCCATTAATGCCTATTAGGCAAATGATAAATAATAAATACAAACTACAGTTTAGAGTAATTGGTGACAGTCCAACCCTTAAACCTTCATCAAAAGCACCTTTTTAATAATTATTTGTGTTAAAAGCTTGAATGTTCACTTCTGCCCAAAATAAATTCTTTTAAATGTTGGGGAGAGGAAAATGAGAGGGGTCTGTGGGAGCACTGGATCATCGAGGTGATAAATGGGATTATCTTGGAGAGGAGGAGTGAGCAGAGGTGTCCATGGGGTAATTTGGGGGTTGCAGCCTGAGGAGCTCCTGTCACTCCCTGGAGTGTGCAGGATGCCATCAGCATCCCTGGAAGGACGTGGGTGAATCCCAAATCCTCCAGCAGCATCCCCATGGCTCACCTGGGCAGCTGGCTCCTCTCCTGAGTGGAAAGCCTCAAACACTGCTGGATTTACATGGAATTTCCAGGGCTCTTTCCATGAGAATGTTGGATTTGAATAGCAAAACTGTAATTTTCGAGTCACAGCCGACTCCAGCCCATCTGTGCTCAACTTCAAACGGGATCCTTGAGAGGCCCCAAATTGCAGATGGAAATTGTGTTGCAGGGGAGACTGTGTTTTAATTCCACAAGTAATAGATGGGACATGAAAAAAAGGAATATTCAGGAGGCTTTTTTGGCTGCTGAGTTTCTGGGAGGAGGTAAATACAAGCCTTGGGATAGTGGAATGTCCTGGGAGCAGCCTCGGTGGCTCTCTCCTGGGCCAGCCTGGGCTAATTGGCTGCCAGCAAACCTCCCACAGGCTCACTGGGAGCTGTGGCTCTGTTCCAGGGGGTTCCTTTCCCCTGGGATTTGGATTTCTTGCTGCTAATGAACTCAGGGACTCACAGGTGTCTCCTGGGACGGGATGGATCTGCTCTGCCTTTGGACTCTGGTTTGCTTTGTAAGCTCTTGGGGGGTGTTTAAAACAAAAATATAAATGGAGAGTGAAATGTGGGTGGCTCTGCAGGAGCTGTTTGCAGGTGTGCTGAAACTGAGGATCCTCCTGGATTTGGGATCTTTTTACCCCACCCTTGGCCCAGTTGTGCTGGGAAGCCAGAGGAAACAGGGGAGGGAGCCCTGCCTATATTTGGACCTTGCTGTGTGGGCTAAAGAAACATAAACCAGTCATAACCAAAGAATTAAAGAGGAACCTGGAGTTTGGGGCATTACAGAGTCTGAAATTGGTGCTTTTGAAGCAATTTCTTGTTGTTCCCATTTTTGTAAGTGTTTCCTGAGGTGCAGCAGCTTTACCTGGGCACTGGTTTTACCTGGAATTGCACATGATGGTTGGAAACATCCCATTAATGCCAGCCCTAGTTAGCAGGATTTTATAGTTTCTCTGTATATTTATTGGAATTCTTGCTACTAATTTTAACTGTTTGTAAGAAGCTTTAAATTCTGAAAATAATCCCCTTGTTCCAACACAAATAAGGGTAAATTTTCAGTTGCACTCTGGGCATTGGTGGCTCCGAAGATCCAACAAAGCACACAAACACATCAACACTAAGTTTAGGCAAACATTTTCCATAGAACGCAGCCTGCAGTATAAGTTCCAGTAAATACATGACAGAACTTCCCAAAATGATGTCTTCTTTAATTATCTGTATTTCCCTGAAGAAACAGAGAGGCTTCCAGCTGGCTCCTTGACCTGAGTATTTCCAGTGTCCTTTCTGATGCTGGGTAGGAACATCCCGTCCAGCTTTTCCTCTAAAGGTGTTGAAAACCTTTTGCCAGCTTCAGTCAGCCCTGATAAAATCATTCATTTTACATTCAATTCTTCCATATTTTATTGATACTTTCTTATTCTTGCCTCAGTTTCCACGTTCAGACCTGGAATATTTAAGTGGGAGGAGCTGTTTGTGCGTTGCCACCACCTCCGAGAGCTTTCAGAGCCTCTCTTTAGGGTTTCTTGCTCTCCTCTAGCCTGGGGAAACTAAAGGATGAGCAGAATACTGTGATAATAAAAACCAAATATCCTGTGGGAGCTTTGGGGATGAGTTTTGGGGTTTTTCTGGTTTAATCTCATGACTTTTGAAATAATCTTACGGTATGTGGAGGACTGACAAAAACCACTTGGGTCTGTGGGGTTTTATTCATGTTGGCATCCCAGAGCAGAGCTTTAAGGGTTTTATTTCTCCATCATTCCCAGGGAATGCAGCAGGAGCTGTGGAAAGCAGGGAACTGGGCATGGATGTGAGAAAGTTCTCTTTCCAGATGGCAAATAAATGAAATTTTATGGAGTAAGTGCCAGGGTGTACCCAGGCTCTTTCTGAGGGTCTGTTTGCAGTCAGGAGCAGAGGCTGGAGCTGGTAATTCCAGTTTGGGTAGATCTCAGAGGTGCAGCTGTGGTTTGGATGTTCCTTTGGGAGTTATTCCTGCAGAGCTTTGGGGCCCGGCAGCTCCTTTGCCTTTCCAGAGGAAGTTTGACGCAGCTCCTTGTGGCACCTGGCAGCCTCTGGAGCTTTGGGAATGCTCTGCCAACCTTCCAGCTGCTCAGGAGGCGTTCAGCTGGAACAATGGCAGGGCAGGAATGGAATTCCTGCATCTGAGGAGTGTTTGAAGGGGCTTTGCTGCCTCTGGGAGCTGTGGCGGGTTCTTGTGTGGGGTTCCCCACAGATCCCAGGAATTGTGTTCTCTGGCCCCACAGATCCCAGGAACTGTGCTCCTTCTTGCATGTTCTCTGGCCCCACAGATCCCAGGAATTGTACTCCTTTCCTGTGTGTTCCCTGATCCCGCAGATCCCAGGAAGATCCCAGGAATTGTGCTCCTTCCATCCACCCTCATGGATGAGCTGCAGGGATGAGTATCTGGTACCTGGCAGCAGCACAAAACCTGCTGCAAAGTACCTGAACTGTGCTTTTCTTCCTTAGATTTTTGTCTTTAACCAGCTGCTTTTTAAACTCAGAGGGTGTCCTGGAGGGGTAAAGCTGGAATTCATTGGAAGGGGGATGAGGTTGTGCCCCTTTCCTTGGACAAATCTGCCTTGTTTTCCTCTTGTTTGAACACAAAGCTGAGGTTTCATCAGCGTCCTTGATTTGCCAAGGATTTGCTGCATCCAGGGCTGAGGAGGTGCCTTGGTTTAATTGGAAAGGCAAAGTTCCCCCTCAGGAGGGATGGAATGGCATTTCTGGGAGCTGTGGCACAGGAAGTGCAGTCATGGCATCACTGAGGAAGAGGAATTGAGTGACTCTGAGGTGACTCCTCAGAAAATGACGCAGGGATTTTGGAAAGGGCAGCAGGAACTCTTGATGGTCGGGGCTGTTCGTCCAAATGAAGATAAAAATGGAAATGTGGTTTTAATTTGGTTTCATGTCATTCATCTGTTCTTTTTATTCTGAATGAAGGTGTCCATGCAGGGATTTAATTTCACCTAATAAAGGTACTTAGAGTCACATCCTTAATTAGTTCAGGGTGTGCAGTGTGCTCTCCTCTTCCATGAACCCCCTGAAGGAGCTGGAGCCAAGGAATTGGGCATCAGGGAGGTTCAGGGATGGTGCTGCTGAGATCCCAAAAGTCCTTCCCTGCCTCAGAAGGGAACTGGGGTTTGCAGTGTCCATCCAAATCCATCTGTGATCCCCTCTGGAGCCTGGCTGGGTGTTCCAACACTGATTTTCCTCCACAGGCACAGACAGAAATGCTGAATTTTGGGAAATACATCTCAGCTTTGCCATTGAATTGCATAAAGCCGATGTTACCCGCTTAACTTTAGAGCAGTTTATTTGTAGATTGTGGGATTTAGAAGTTCTGTAATTAAACCACGTCTGATTTGTGCATCAGGACTTTTGCTCCTACCTCCTTATTCCACATCCATCCTCCTTACCCCCTTTTTATTCCCTTTGAACAACTTTGCAGACTGAAGAGCAGAACTTCCCAAATCTGTAATTTGCTGTACAAGAACCACATGGGTTGGTCTGATTTTTTTTTTTTCCTTAATTCCAGATTTTTATCATGTTTCAAATGCTTGTTTGCTCAAGTATGTTCCTATGAATTTCTGGACACGGGGAACAAAAAGCTGGCCAGGCTGTCCATGAACAGTGTGCTGTGGAATGCAGTGTCGTGGCACTCGAGGAATTCAGTGATCTCTGTACCAAGAGCAAGATGTTGTTTATTGGTGCTTTTCTAAAGGTTGTTCTGGGTCTATAAAATCCTTTATCCAGCACTCAGGGAGTGCTGTCAGCTCTGAGCGTGTTCCTGCTTTCCTCAGCATCATAAATATCCTGTAATGATCCTGGGTGTGATGCAGAGCTGGGGAATCCCATTGGATGGGCTCTTCAAAGGCTCAGACTCTGTCTTGGCCTGGGTTTATCCATCCAAGTTTTGTTAGGTTTATCTGGGCTAAAAGCATTTTTATTTTGCTGGTGAATTTATCCATTTTTTTTGTTGGTGTCGTGCCTGAGATTCTTCACTGCTGGGCTGGAAAAGTTTTATGAGGGATGGTTAACTTAATGAATTTCAAGCTGTTTAACTCTCTTGCTGCTAAAATTTCAATATCTGTTTGTCTAATCCATTGGAAATTGATCCATTGGAGATTGGGTGACACAAACAGCACAATCCAACTCGTGTTTTGGGCTTGTTTTCCCAAATTCCTGGTGGTTTTCCCATGGAAATGTGTCTCCCATGCACATGACAACATTTTCACTCATAAATGATGCTTTGGACTTCTTTATAAACTCCTGTGTCCCTTTGGAAAGCTTCACAATGGGGTCCCACGAGCCCCATGGAGCACAATTCCTGTCTTGGATGCTTTGTATGATTATGAAACATCCACAGCCCCAATTCTGCTGGAATTGTGGAAATCCAAATTCAGCCTGGTTTGGGTCGGCTCTGGTACTTTTTTCTTCAGTTAAAACCTCAGGTGAGACTTGGAACTGAGGTGTCTTTGGGATCTCTAAAATGACAGCGAGGCAAAGAGGCTGAAATTGAGCATTTTAGAGTCACAGGAATACAATTTTTTAAATGTAAGCAGCTGAGCCTGGAGGAAGAGGCCGATTGTTGAAACAGGCAAAGGAACAACAGGATTTTGCAATGGAGCTGCAGTTTGCTTTTCCAAAGGATTGCCAGCTTTCTCCTGGAAAAAATTCGCTTTGCGTCCTCTCAGGCCGAGAACTGGAATAAATTTTCCCCTCAAGTGTCCATTTTTTAACTCCAAACTTACATAAGCACCAGAGCTGAGCTGTTCTGTGCCCAAAATGTGGTGGAGGGGTCAGGAGGAACCAGGTGTCACCTCTGAGCTGCTCCTCTCCTGAGCTCAGGGTGACCTTAGCTTATCCTTTTCCTGCTACAAATCACTGTGTCAGGACTTTTTTTTTTTTGCTTTCTTATTTGAAATACACACTTCCCTGACCTTTCCCCTTGAAAAAACAAAAAAAAAAAAAAAAAAAGAAAGTAAAAAATCCAGGTGAAAAATCAAGCTTGAGTGTGGCTTGGTGAATTCTAAACTTGGCGGAGTTTGGAATTTCTCTGAGGTAATTTTTGTTTTTCCACTTGTTTTTGTAGGATGCTGTGACGTCAAAACCAGTCATCCAGTTTCAAGGAAGCCAAGGGGTAAGTTTGTCCCTGGAAAGTTCTTTTCCGTGGCATGGGATTGGGGAATTTGGGCTGTTCCAGCTCAAGGAATGATGCTGTGGTTGCTGAGATGGAGCTCTAGGTGTGCTCCAGGAAGGGGTTTGCTCATGGGGTCTCTCTCTAAAAAAACCTTTTCCCTCCACTTTGTTTCCTAACCTTGCTAAATCCATGGGAAATTCAGATTTATGAATTGGGTAGAACAGGGAAAAGGAAAGGAAGCAGAAAATCCATGGAATCCTCACCTGCACCCCAAGAAAACCCCCTGCTAAACTCACTGCAAGAATTTTGGGGTCCCAATTCCTCCCAGCAGCAGAGATTGGAGGCTGCTCTGAGAGTCCTGGAGGTTTATTTGATGTAACTGCAGTGCTGTGAGTACCAGAAGTTATTTTAGATTTAGGAGTTTTACTTCCCCAACTTGTGTTCCAGTGACAGAACTCTGGGATATTTTTAGCCCCTTGAACCAGTCTGTCATGCCAGTTGCTGACAACGTTGAGATTTACGTGGTGGTGTTTCTGGTAAAGCAATGCAGCCCTTCAGTGAACTTGAAAAATGTCATTTAGATACCTTTTATTGCTAAAAAAACCTGTGTTTAACTTTTGTCTCTGCATAAAGAAGTGGAATTGAATTTTTTTTTAATTTTTTTTTTCAAGAATCTGAATTCAGCTGTAACTTGTGGTTATTTTTTATGCACTGGCACATTAAAGCTTTCAAAAAGGCTTGGGCTGAGTGGACATTAAACCCAGCACATTGTCCTTGCCTGCATCCTACTTTGTGATATTATTCTCACTAAGAGTCCGTAGAAAATGTGGCAGGAAAGACATGATTGTTATTGTAAGTTTAGAAGAAAAATACAAACCTCCTTGTCCTGGGAAATAAAGAAAGGAGCAATTTCCAGGTTTTTTACTTTGTTTAGACTTAAACTTCCCTGAAAGCTCAGCATGAAAGTTGAGATCCAAATCTGCCACTGAGCTTGGGCACAGTCAGGAGAGAGGAGAATGAAGGGTGGGTGATGTGTCTTTATTTGATGAGCTTTGCTCATGGAATGAAGAAGCTAAAAGCACTGGGGATGCTTTCCTTTCCCTTTGGAAGCAGGATCTACACCTGGATTTTCCTGTAAAGCTGTTTTAAGTTTTGGAAATGCCTCCTCTGAATGTTTTTCCTTGAAGGAAATGCAGCAAAAGGGATCAAAACAGCTTAAACTGCTCCTCTGCCCTGAGCCTTTGCTGGTGGTGGGTTCCACATGGATCTGATATGGACAAATATTAATTTCTGGGGCTAATTAAAAATATTTTCAAATGCTACAGTTGCTTCTAGAAATTAAAAATACAAAAATATAATTCTTTAAAAATATAAAAATAGAAGAGTTAATTCTGTTTGAGCCCTGATCTGCCAGGGATGAATTGTTGGTGGAAGAGCTGCCTGGCACCTGCAGTGTCACTCCTTGGAGAAGGAGAGGAGCCAGGAGGGCTGGGCTGGGCTGGGCTGGGCTGCAGGAGGATGTGGCAGCCAGAGCTGACCTCTGCCTGCTCCTCCTCAGGGCTTAATTAATGGCACTGACGAGGAAAGGCCAAAGGTAGAGCTTTGAAGAGAGCTGCAGCTCCATGGGAGCACAGAAAGAGCTCTTTGTCCCTTTATTATTATTTTTCCTGGGTATGACAGGGAGCTGGCAGCTGGGGAACCATCTGCTTTTAAGGGTAGGACTCTGCCTGTCAGGATTCTCCTGCTTTTCAAGGAGCTGAGGCTTGAAATGCTTTCGAGGGATCCTCCATCAGTTGGGCTGGAGAGATAATTCCAGGAATTTCCCAGGCTCTCGCATCCAGAGGATGCCATTAAAACATATTTTACTTTTAAACATTAAAGCATATTTTACTTTTTAAAATTATTTCTTCCACTCTTCCTCAGTTCCCCAATTTGCTACCTTCCTGTTTTGCTTCCAAAAAAAAAGCAACTGTGCAGAATCCCCAAAACTTTTTTGGGTGGGAAGGTTGTGCATAGCACAAGTGTCAGTGTGATTTGAAGCAGTGAGGTTTTAATAGTGGGAATTTTCTGTGCAAGTATTCCTCTCTCAAGAGGGAAAAGCTTCACTTGATGATTTAGGGAGGCAGGACATAAAATAAGAATTTAAACAAACTGCTGCTTCTTGAATTTAATTTTCTAGAAGCCTTTAAATTACTGTGTCCATGTGTTTTCACCTATTCCAGTGTTACTCTAAAAACTGTCAAAGAAACTTTCAGTTTCTAATACACAGAAAAAGAAACTTCCACGTTTGAGACACTAATTAACCAGGGAAGGGAATTGTTGGAATAAAACCCAGGGTCAGCAAGGTGGCAGCAGAAAGGAGGAAGTCAGTGGTTGTAAAAATAAAATATAAAAATAAAACAGCTGTTCCAGTGACAAGGGACAAAACCTCTCCTGCCTGGACCCTGCTCTGGATCCAATGTCTGGATTCAATGTCAGGAGCTGATAAAAACTTTTGGGATTCTGCCTTGAGATGTTTCTCTGTGGTGATGCTGCTCTTGTGAATGGCTCTCATTCTGTGTAATAATCAGAATTTCAGTTGTAATAATCAGGTTGTCTTTACCAGAGTGTTCCTCTAAAGTGGGACCGTGGATATTCCTCCGGAGCAGCACCTGGCTGTCACTTTTTCCTCGTGAATTTTGTTGGATAGTTTCATAAGTTTTGATGGAGATTTGAGCATTTTGCTCGTTTCAGTGTGCATGTAAATTAGACTTTAAGAACTGGAGTACCACAGCATTAGAAATTGTGTGCAGAACTGTGCTAGAATTACTGAAAATGCTTCTATTTTGGTGGAAAGACATGCAGAATCATTAGGCTGGCTGAAATTTGCAGGTGCTTGTGGGGTGATGAGAGCAGGGGCAGAATAAACTGAGGGGGAAAAATACCCTTCAGGTGCCAAAGCCACGTGTGTGTGCAGCATTTTTAGAATGACTGTTGGGAGCAAAACACCTTTGCTCTGTGATTGGAAAATACAGCATTTCCCCTGCTTCTTGGGATGAAGTTTTGGTATGAACAGAGGGAGGTGAAATCTCAGTTCAGAGCGAGCTGTCCACAGATGAATGTTACTTGAAAGAAGAAAACAGAAGTTACATCTGTACCAGGCTATTTTTAAGTGTCTCTGGTTACTGGTGCAGTACCCAGCACCAAAATTAGGCCTCCCTCAAAGCAGTCACCATGCTGATTTGGTGGCTTGAGAAACCTTCTGTTTTCAGCTAAAAATAATTCCTAGATAACGGCCGGCTCGCACATGAGACACTTTTCAGTACTAAAGTGACTCTGCCTCATTTTACAGCCTCTGGAAACGCTGCAAAAACCCTACAAAAATCCAAACCTGAGGCTTTTGGAGCAGTTGTTTTTTCCAGTGGGTGAAGCAGGAGCGAGGAGAAAGTCCTTTGGTGTGTGGGGATGTGATTTGGTGACATCCTGCAGGTTTTATTTTCCAGGCTCAGGTGCAGCACAGCTCAATCCCCCTGTTGGGTTTTCCTCTTCTTCCCTTCCCATTCCCACCAAATTTCCAGTAAAATCCCCCCAAGTCTGCTGCTTACATAACTCTGCCTTTTTGGCTTTTCTGGTAAAGCAGAAGGGAATTTTCTTCCCCCTGCCTGGGTGGGGGCAGAGGATGCCAGGAAAGATTAAAAGGGCTCAAGGGCTGCGGCGCGCGTTTGGCAGGGGAGATAATGAGGCTGCTCAGGGAGGGTCCAGCAGCACCCAAAAAATCTGCTCCCAGTATTTTCAGCCCTGGATCCTGGGGATAACTTGTCCTCCTGTATAAAGCAAGGCACAAGTCTGGGTTTCTGGGCTTTTTTTTGGAAGAAGGGAGCTCTGTTTGAGGGCAGGGAAACGCCGTGCACGGGCTCGGCTCGAGAACATGCTGTGGTTTAGCAGAGGGACACAGATCCCTGGGTTTTCCAGGCTGCTGGAGACGTCTGAGGGCTGAAGGAAACCACCCAAAACCCCTCCTGGCCCAGCACAGTCATGTGTGGATGCCACGGGCTGCCTTGCTGGGAGTGTGTATTTTCTGCGTAGATGTGGCAATCTGGGTAAATACAAACCCGTGTGGTAAAGCCTGGCTTAAAATAGGCTGGGGCTGGTGTTCTTTCTGTCTCAGCTTCTGGGAGCCATCTTAATTATCAAATATTGATGTGATAGTAGAGCTCAGATGCTGACATTTATGTTGGATCCTGAATGCAGAGAGGAGACAGTTTTCCCTTTTGAAAAATGAATGGCTGTGGTGGAGGGGGGTGAAAAAAACAATGCAGGCTGGCTGTGGAGTTGTCTGTGGAGCGCACTTAATGCTTGATTAAATATTTAATTTAGCAGCAGCGTCACACTCTACTGTGAGCCATGAAATCTTGTTATGGAATTATAATTTCTTAAAAAAGAATAAGCATGCTACCTAGTGACCTGGCTTGTGCTATGTTTAGTGCTGGATCAGTAATTCTAAAGAAATGAGCCTCGAGTGTTTTACATTGAATATAAACAGTGGGAGCGAGTCTGTTTTGAGGCTGAATCAATAGAATTGGGTCAGATTCCTGGAGCAGGGTGGTTGTGGGCTCTGTTTGAGGCAGCTCTGATCTCTCACAGCCACATCCATCCTCAGCTGCTCTTTCCCTCAGTCACCTTTTCCTTCCCCCTGCACACAGTGCAGATAACTGGAATTCTTCTGGCAGCCTCTGTGTGCAGTAACCCAGGTGTTTTCCTTGTTGCAAAATGCCTCAGAGCAGCCTGGCTGCAGGAGAATGAGCTCTCCTGAGCCTGGGGTGACCCGAGTGACCAATGCTCTCCCTCCTCCTCCTCCTCTCCTGAGCAGCACATCGCCATCCCGAGGCCCGATCGACCGGCGGAAGTGAGGACCTTCACCTTTTATCTCTCCAATATTGGCAAGGACAGCCCCCAGGGGAGCTTTGACTGCATCCAGCAGTATGTATCCAGGTGAGTGGGCATCCAAGGAAAACCCAACCTTTTTTGGATTTTGATTTTTTTTTTTTTTTACCTTCTCTTCTGGAGCATCTTTTCCCTAACAAAGCTTAGTGCACGTTCTTCCTTTTTAGAGCCTTTCTGATCTGTTTTGATGTGGTTTTTTTGGGAAGCATCTGGTTCCCTCTCAGCTCCTCTATGTGCCCCCCACTATTATTCAGCTAACGCCCCCCAGTGCCAGCCTGGTGTCCCTTTGCAGTGCCAGGAGTACCTTTTCCATTGCATTTCTCTTGCAGCAATGGCAATATCCATTTGGATTGCCTGGGAAGCATACAGGATAAAATCACCGTGTGTGCTACTGATGATTCCTACCAGAAGGCGAGGCAGAGCATGGCACAGGCAGAGGAGGAGACTCGCAGCCGGAGCGCCATAGTCATTAAACCTGGGGGGAGATATGTAGGTAAGCAGCCACTCCTTTTGGGGCTCTGCACTCCAACTGGGACTCAGCAGGCTCTGGAGGCACGTCCTGATGTTGTTGGCTTGATTGTGGCAGTCTGAAAAGTTCCTGGTAGTTCTTTGTGGGTGATTCAGGGGGCTGCTCTCCTTGTGTTGTGTTGTCTTCGCTTCCATCGTCACCCCAAGGGAACTGTGGCTGCCCTGGAGGTGTCCAAGATGAGGTTGGAGCAGCCCAAAGGTGTCCCTGCCCTGGCAGGGGGTGGCACAGGGTGATTTTAAAGTGGCACCCAGCCAGCAGCACTGAGGGTTGTCCATGTGCAGTGCTCTGGCCTTAGGTCACGTCTGTCACATGGACCCTGCTGAGCCCTCCCAGTGTCCCTGCTCCTGGCCAGCTCAGCTAAAAGTGCCACCCTCATGTCACAGCTGTGCCCCACGGGACCCTGGCAGGGAGGACAGAGGCAGCAGTGCCCTCTGTAATAAACACAGGCACTAAAGCAGCCTGGCACAGCCCTTCTCACTGTGACAGCAGCGGGAAAGTCTTAGCAGAGGAAATAAAACCATGGCAAATAACACAGGAGGGAGCCTGCAGAGACCCAGGGCTCAGGGCCCTGCTTAAGCTCAGCCCACAAACTTTGGGCACAAACAGTAACCAGAATGCAGTTTCACTATATTTTTTTTTTTTCCTGAGGCAGCTGCTTTTCCTGCAGCCCATGTGATGTGCAGCCAGTCTCTTCTCAGAGGGATCTGTGATGAGAAGGGTTGAGTTGCAAAGTGTAGAACTGACCCAGACTCATTGTCACAGCGGCCGAGTGCTCAAAGCTGAGAAAGGAGATAGTAATCAGGAAGGAAATGCATTGATTTCCCGTAGGCCAGAAGATTATTTTGTTTAGCTCCTCTTTGAGAGCATTACAGTAAGTGCCTGAAGTTAAAGCTTCTGAGGGAGAAGATTCTCAAAGCAATTTGCTTCCTGGAAAGATGGAGCAAAACTTTTTAAAATTAAAAATACTCCTGGCTAAAACCTTTCAGTGGCCTGAAATGGAGACAGAGCCATGTGAAAGCAGCAGGGGCAGAGCTCACAGTGCTCCTAGATAAGATGTCAGTGTTTGAGGAGGAGAGCTCTGCTCCAAGAAGGAAGGGCTTGGAAGGACAGTCCTGGTGTGGGATCTGGAGTGCCAGCAGCAGCATCAGCTGATTCCTGCAGGCTGGGCTGGAGGGACAGGGCTGCCTCTCACATTTCCAGGAGAACACGGAGCTCAGCACTCGAGTGCCAGTGGAGTCGTTCCAGGCAGCTCAGATGTGGAAAAATTTATAGGAAATGTTGAAATAAGAGAGCAGCAGGACTTACAGATGTTTGCTGACACTTGAATAAATAGATATGTAAATAGAGAGCTGCAGGTAAAGCTGCAGGGGGTGTGTGCTTGCAGCCACACTAAACGTGTGTGCATGCAGCCATAGGCACGCACGTGTACAAATATTTGAAAATCCTTTGTGTCCTGGCTTAGCTTGGTTTTTTCTTTTCCTATCACTGCACATTTTGGCTCCAGCCTTTAAATGGAAACCTCCCAACGTGATGTTTTTACTGTTCATGACCTGGCAAGAGTTAAGGCAGTTCTAGAAAGCTGACGAATCTTCTCTTGTCCCATTTCTGGAAACAAAATCCAGTTGACCTCTGGATTGTGGGATGTTTAACGTGCGAATTGGTGTTGTTCCCCCTCTCACCTCCCCTCAGCCCTGCTGAGGATGGGTCGTGCTTCCTCTCCCAGCACTGTGGTGTAGAATAAAAAGCCAGGAAATGGGGCCTGGGTTACGCAATGTGCAGCTCAGTAAAACAAACAGTGCAGACAATCCCCAGTATCTTCAGATGACTCAGTTGCAAACGTTGCTTCCTAGCAATGGAGCAGTGCCCTGCTGGAATAAACCTCCCAAACACTTGCAGTAAATGCTGGATGTTGTTTGTCCTAGTGAAGGTCACTTTCTCCAGCCCAAGTCATTATTGATTGGATCTCCAGGTTTCTAGACCTTGGAACCCACACGTTTTGTTTTCAGCTTTGCTTGGTTTGCCTTTGGTAGCAGGAACCTGCTCCTGTATTTGAAACAGTCCCCATCCTTTGATTTGGGCTCTGCTAATAGATGGTGTGAGGGTTCTGTTTCCCAGTAGGAATGGGAAAAATGAATTGTTGGGTCGTGCTGTCAGCAGCCAAGAACCACAGTGGGGATGGAGCTGAGATACACTCCTGAGGCAGCTTTGTGTTGTCACTTCTCTGCAGTGGAGAAGGGGTTATTCCATCAGCACAGGCAGCACCCTCATGAATAGGCTGATGGCCCAGTGTCAGCCCCATTCATGGGGCCGTGTTTGGAGGGGGAAGGGAGGTGACCCAGCCCCATAAAGTTCCTATTGTTCTAAAAGCAGAAACATCTGCTGGAGGAGCGTTTTTGCTGAGCTCAGCAGCGGGGAGCCGCTCGTTGACCAGTTCTGGTCTTTCCACTCCGTATTTCCCACTCTTCTACACAATAATGCAGAATTTTCCTCTCATAGGGAGGGCAAAAATAGTTCGATTAACCATGGGGGATACGTGCACTTGGGATAAATGAAAAGCTGGCAAACAAAGGGAGCTTTATGTGAGCTGGTGGCCAATAATGCTCAGGTTTCCAGAGCTTGGTGTTGCTGTTTACTCGTTCCAAGCTTGTCATGACCCATAAAGCTCACGGGATGCTCGTTCCGGCGGCGCGTCGGGACCCAGGGGGTGTGCTGGTGGTGTTTGTCCTTCCCTGTCACCTCGTGCCACTTGCCAGGGCTGTGATGGACTCTGGATCGGTGGTGACAGCCCACTGGCCTTTGCGAGGTGACTGCTGCACTTCACTATTCTCATCTCATTTTAGGCAAAAAGGTTCAGGTGCGTAAACCTGCACCAGGAGCTTCCGATGCTGTTCCCTCCAGGAAGCGCCCAACGCCAGTCAACCTTGCCAGTGCAATAAAGAGAGGCAATAGTGCCATTTCCCAGAGACCCTTCAAAGATAGGGTTGTGCACTTACTGGCACTAAAGCCTTATAAGAAACCTGAACTTATTCTCAGATTGCAGAAGGATGGACTTTCTCAGCAGGACAAGGATTTGCTGGATAACCTTCTGCAACAGGTTTGTACTCTGATGAAGGCAACGATTTAGGTAAAGGGAAAAAAAAAAATGTCTTCTCAGCCCCCTCTCCCTCCCGTGGCAGTGGGAGCTGTTATCTCCAGGCTGCAGCTGAATGTGACTCTAAAGGCTGTGGGGGACACAGTTCTCAGCTCCCAGTGCTGCTGCAGAGATAGCAGGAGCCTCCCGTGGCTGCGCCTCAGGTTAGGGGGCTGCAACCAAGCTGGATGGTTTTGGCTCACCAGATCAGTCCCTTTCAGAGGGACCCTTCTGCTTGGTCATGGGGAGGATTCTCTTAACAGAGGATCTGCAAATTATTTGATTATAACCTCTAAATCTCTATTTTATTCTCATGGACGTAAAGGAGCCACGCTCTGTATTGGTACAACTTTTGTATATGAAGGAAAAGATGTCCCCAGTTTTTTTTGGTACTCCTCAGAGCCCTTCCTGCTTGGAAGTGCCAGTGGTCAGGTGTGAAGATCATGCAGCTCCTTGCCAAGCAGATTATTTGTGTGTCAAGTGTGAAAGCTGTCTCCAAGCTGAATCAGTTCCTAGCACTTGGAGTCACATTGAAGAGGTGCCATTTTAGGCCTCACAGTAAACACCTTCATTGCTTTATTAAACACATCATGGCTATTTATTTAAATGCTCCAGCTGCCTTCTTCTGAATTGGAATCAATTCTGGAAAAAAAACTCCTTGTTTTTTTCCTTTTTCACTCCTTTCCATAGAGAGTGAGACAGGAGTTCACTTTGCCCAAGGGCACAGGGCAGGTCGTATTAAAAACAGAGTCACAGCTGGCACAACCCGTTCCTTCCTTAGACTTTAATCCCAGAGCCCTTAATTTCCCAGCAGCTTTTTTTTGCAGCGCTTTTTCAATTCTCTCCCTGAGTTTCAGAGTAGAAAACTCTGTTTCTGCTGCTGGCTTTTGATGGATGCTGTGCCCCGGCCCCGGCGGGCGAGCGGCGCGTGCGGGGCCACCTCACTCAGGCTGCTTTGGCTGTGAACGTGCAGCTCGTAAAGTTAATCCCTCTCAGCCCTCCCAGGGCTCCCATCCACAGGCAGACACAGATAAGCTAAAAATTACAGGCTGTGTTAAAGCTACACAGCTAAATCTGTCTAGGTGTGGGTTTCATTGTGCTCTTGCATCTCTCTCTCGCAGGACTCCGTGTTCCTGGCGGCCTTTTTGCCTCATTTTGCAAGGTTTCTATTTTTGGGAGGGTTGGGGTGGAGCTTGCAGAGTCCCACACGAGCAAAACAAGGAGGTAGCAGCTTCTCAGCCTCTGTGCACAGAAAAATCCAAGTTGTTCTTCCCAGGCTCCAGGAACAGGCAGGAAACAGAGAAATTCTGGGAGAGTTGTTGTTTTTTGGTTTTGGTTTTTGTTTTTTTGGGTTTTTTTTGGTGAAGGAGAACCTGATTGGCTTTTGTCTCCTGGGTGTGTTTACAGGGATACCTCGATGTAAAACACAGCTCAAATGCTTGTTGTATTTTGGCTCAGGATTTTGGAAAGCTGACAGAACTGAAAGGAAAAACAAAGTGTTTGTCATGTAAACTGATAACTGGGCTTTCTATTTTTTGCTTATCAGGAGAGTTTGCCATGGTGGTTGTGCAGCCTTTTGCTCTGAAATGCCTAGATTTTTAATATTTTTACATTGGGTTGAAGCCTCCCTAAAGCAAAAGCAGGGGAATCAGCAGCATCTTCAGTTCATTCAAGACTTCCCACTCCTTTGCTTGTTTTTGAGGCATTTTCCTGCTGTGTGGATAATAGAAATCCCTGAGCACAGCCACGTCCTGAATGGAGAACAGTAATCCCTAAACAGATGCACAAGATCCCCATGCAGTGAATAAAAGCATTTTCCACTTTCAAGGGTAGCAGTCCCTGAGCTGAGGGGCTCCAGCAGGGAATTTGGGCTGCAGCTGCTGCTTTGCCTGGCTGTGGGCAGAGCATTTTGCACCTGGGCCTCCTTATCCCCCTTCACAAACACATTGAAGGCTTTATTTTCATTTGAAACTCACCGTGCTCTGCAAGCTGAGGTTGCCCAGGGAAGCTGCCCCATCCCTGGGAGTGTCCAAGGGCAGGTTGGAGCAATCTGGGATAATGGGAGGTGTCCCTGCCCTTGGAATCTGATGGAACCAGACCATTCCATGGATCACCCAGAGAGTTTTCACTCTCTGTGGAAGCCTCACTGGGGCTCTTTGCTTTCTTCCAACTCTGGATTTTCAGGCGTGTACCAACAGCAAGAAAGATAAATTTTCAGTCAGGCTGTGGAAAGACTGATCCAAGTGGGATAACTCTTTCCCGAATTGTTTCCATTCTAACCCAGCTCTGCCCATTCCAGCAGCTTCTCCTCTCTGTGCAGGCACCACGCAGGGTTTTGTGGGGAAACTCCCCGGGGTAGGGTTGGATAAGATGTCATGAGTGTGCTGAGCTCCCTGCAGTGCTCTGCTGGCTTCAAGCTGGAAATGCCAGGTTCTGTTCTTGCCCTGGAGAAGTTCTCCATAAAATCCAGGTGGTCCCAGGGCATTCTCTCACAGCTCCCTGAGAAAGCAGCTCTCTGTGGCCTGTTCTGTTGGCTCATTAGTGAGAAATTATCTCCTGGCAATTGTTAACCAAGTCATGGCCCCCAGAGTTCCTCTTTGGCCATAAACTGCCCCATTTTGGCTGTGGGACAGGTGTGATAACTGAACTGCCTGTTCCCATTAAGGCTTTATTTCCAGGTGTTTCCATCAAGTGGTATTGTGCTGCTCCAGGCTCCCCAAGCTGAATAATCTCTTTTAGATATGACTTATTTCCCACTCAACTGGATGTGCTTTAGAAACTCATTATGAATTATTGCAGTGACATGGCAAAAGGAAAGGCACACTTTGATTAAATAATCTTAATAATAAGGAAATGAAATATTAAAGACTCTCCTTGTTCTCTGACACTACTAACAGCTGCTAAGTCTGCTCAGATTTTGCCTTCATCTTAGCTCGTTTGGTCGAGGAAGTGAGAAAATGAAACCCTAATGATGGTTTTCCAAATTCCTTCCGTTCCAGGTGGCAAATCTGAGTGCCAAGGACAGCACTTTCACACTGAAAGATTGTGTATACAAAGAAGTGCAGAAGGACTGGCCTGGCTACTCAGAAGGAGATCAGCAATTGTTGAAGAGGATCCTCGTTAGGTAATTACCCATTTTCTTCTCTGTGATGTCATCCAGGGAAGGTTCTGTAAATCAGGGTGACCAAGGGTCTGTAAGTTGAGTGTGTGACTTATTTTGACATCATTTTAAACTGTCCATCACCCAGGGACCTGTAGGAGTGGCTAAAGTTGAATATCCAAGTGGATCCACTCTTCACATCATCCTGGGCTGTCTTTAAATCGTTAGAGGCAAAGCTGGGGGGAAACCTGCCAGGGAGCAGAGCTGCTGGAGTTAATACTGCAGGTCTAAAACCCTGGGAGATGAGGTGATTAAATGTCTCCAGCTCAGCTCTCCTTTGAAACTCTCCTTCCTTTTTTCCACATCTTCCTGTGCAGGCTGAAGTGTTTCATCCCTAAATCTGAGTTTGGGTTGAAATCGTGGATGTGTGGAAAAGCAAGAGGTTGTTCTGTAGGGATAAATCCCTTTAAAATCCTCCTGCTTGGAGTGTGATCTCTGTTCCCATGTTCCCTCCTGGAACAGCCCTTAACTGACTCAGTTCATCCTTATTGCTGACATTTTTTTCCCTCTAGAGATATTTTCCTTAGGTGAAGCCTCCAAGCTTGGAAGCTTCTGGCTGGCAGGGAAAGAAATCTCCCAGTTTTACACAGAATTCTGCTCTCAGTGTTGGTATTTTTCAGTGCCTTGGTTCAGATTTTGTCATGCAGGCAGAGCTTTTACTTGTGCTTTATTTTATTGCACTTTTGGTTAAGCTGAAGCACAACATGCTCTGTTTGAGCACTTCCCATGATGTAAAAGCACAATTGACTTCGGAGATGAGACTTTTAAACCAACAGAAAACTTGCACTCCAAGTGCTTTGGTGTGCTCAAGGAAAATCAAAACTCATTTAAATGGCCTTGATGTAAAATTATAATTAAAAGGAAAAATACAGCTGCCATGCAATCTTTATGACTTTCAAAAAAAAAAATACCCAAAGTGAATTTCTCCCTGTAGAAAAACCATGTTTACTGCTTTTTCTAGAATTGTGGCATTCACTTGGGCTGGGGTCTAAAATTAGACCTTGGGAAGGATGTATTCAACTGTACAAACAAAGCCCTGCTCAGGCAGTGCAGGTAATGAGGCTCCAAAATGGGAAAAAAACATGTTGGGTTGAAGACAGGAGAAAAACAGAAAAAGGGCACAGGAGGCAGCAGGGTTTGCATCACCGACCAATTGTTCAGGTCCTCCTGGATTTCAGGGCCAGTGGCCTCAGCAGCTGCAGTAATTAACACATCTGCAGTAATTAACACATCTGCAGATACTAAAGCTGAGTCTAGCTAGGCTTGGGTTAAACCAGCTCGTTTTTCCCTCTTTTTTTGTTTTCCATCCCTCTGCCACCCTTGGGGACCTGGGCTGTGGGAGTTGTCCCAACCTGGGACTGGGTGAGCTCTCAGCTCCTTCCATCCCAAACCATTCCAGGATTGCCTGAAATCTTTCCTCTGCTGAGCTCAGTGCTTTCCTGACTCCTTAAATCCACAATTAACAATTAGAAGATGTGACAGGTTTGCTCAAGCAGCCCCCAAAAGCCACTTTGACTGGGTTATTTGGGCAGTATCAGTGTCCCCGTGCTCACAATCCCCAGGTCCTTTCCTTGAGTTGATCTGTGGCTGCTGAGGTTGTTTAAAATAAAATTAAACAAAGCCAGGACAGTGGTGACACTGCAGATGTCTAAATATTGCTGCAGCACAGCCCAAGGTTCAAGCTCAGGTTAAAAGCCAGATCTTGTCAAGTGCTGGGTGTTATCTTTGAGATAAATCTTCCCAATGTTTGAAGGATATGAGTGAGCTTTAATGCTGATTCCAGTTTCTTGGGAGAATTTAAAAGTGGGGTTATTCAGGCTCCACAGCTCCTGACAAACTGACTGCAGAGCTGCTTTATTAAAACCTTTAACCCTGAATACTATTTTTTTTTCCAGTTTGTCAGCTGCAACTTGATGCAAGAGTGGGTTTTTTTTTTTTGGAATGATTAATTGAGGGGCAGTCTGGTGTCAAAATTGTTGGTCAAAGCTGGTGGGCTGGGAAAATACTCTGAGATCTGCAGAGGAGCAGAGACCCAACCTGGAGGGGAATTCAAGATTCTAATTGTTCTTTTTGTTGCTACAAAAGGTTTTTTTTTTTTAGTTTGTCCAATACCACAAATACAGCCCAGAGTAGCTCTGTTTTGCATGATGCAACTTAAAAGTATTATTGGGAAGCCCAAAATGTAAATCCTGGTGGACCAATAATACCTCAGTTCCTGTTATAGTGCTGCTTTTCCTGGACCCAGAGGAGCTCGCTGCTGAAAGGGCTCCTGTTGCCATAAAATGTTTGTTTTAATGATGCTAATGAGTGGGAGAGTTTATTCCTCAACATCTGAGCTTCAGTTTCAGCCCCTCTTCAGTGAACTTTGCTTTCTGAGTTGTCTCAGAAAGCAAACACTCAGCAGAAATTTGTTTAATTAATGTCTCCCTGAGCTGTATTTCAATCAGCAGGAATAATATCTGATATCCTTTACACCTTCAAATTCAGTGCCACTTTCACTGGTCTCCATGTGAATTATGTTTCTGAGGCTGGGATTAATTTGTTTGAATTCTTACATCACCAGTTCAAGAGAAAAAAGGCGAAATTGTTAAAAAAGGAATTCCAGATTCAACAGGGAGTCCTTTCATGTGTCCAAGAGGTCCAAGGTGTCCCTTCCATTGCCAAAGAGCTGCAAAAATCATGGGAAAGCAAGAAGGAGAATTTGTTATTGATATTTTCCCATAATAAATTCTCCTCCCTGGATTTTGTCAGAGACCAGAGCCTGAAGGAGCCCCTTTCTGGCCCCTCCAAGCAGAGTTGGAGCCCCAGCAGAGGCCAAGGTGTGCAGCGTGTCCCCTTGGCAGGGGTGTGAGCAGCCCTGGTTGTGTTTTGCAGGAAGCTGTGCCAGCCCCAGAACAGCGGCGCTTTCCAGGGAGAAGCTCCTTCCCTGAGCCCTCCAAAGGACACCCTCAGCTCCAGCTCTCCCCCCCAGGTGGGTGATCCCCTCCCAGCCCCTGGGTGCTCCTGATGGATTTGGCTGCTGGCTCTGGGTCCAGGCTGAGCTGTGCCTGTCTGCACCCTGTAATCACCTGCTGCCGGGTCAGGAGGTCCTTGGGGTTTTATTTCTCTTTTATTAACTCGGAGTCTCATTCTGGCTTTGCTCAGCATCTGTTTCTCCTCTGGACGTGGCTCAGCCGGGGCCTGTGGGGAGGATCTCTGACAATGAGGCTCAGGTTTAGTTTTAAGGGCTAAATTCCTTTTGCAGTGCCTCCATCCCTGCTGGAGTTCCTGGGAGAAGGAGCTTGTGTTTTCCTCATTACTAATAATTGAGTGGAACGAAGCTGTAATAAGCAGCTCCCAAACGTGGCTGAGTTATTAAAACCCTTGACCTTTTGCAGCCTAATTGCTGTGACAGATCAGGGGCAGGTTGGGCTGCTCCTGCCTCAGAGATGCCAGAGCAGGGAGCTGTGAAAAGAACATTTTGCCTGCTTTTTCCATGACCATAAACCACACAGGAGCCACGTTTGACGTGTGTCAGGCAGAGCCTTGTCCCCACTTCTCCCAGGATCTCCCAGCACAGGCATTGTGAAATGTTCTGCCTTCCCAATGCTCTGCCTTCCCTTCTTCCAGTGTGGGTCAGCCCAGACAAGTTGAGTATTTATTCTTCTCCTGCCAATGGAATGTGTAATGCCTGCTTGTCTGGACAGACGCACCGAGGATTAGTGGCAAAGAATATTAACAGGTAAAGAAATTATGTGCTCTCTGGCACTGAGAGAGAGGCAGTTCTCTGGTTGAGAACAAGGACTGTGTAACTTGTTTGCCAGGTAGCTGATTCCAAATCCTCTCCTGCTCTGCTGTGGGCATGTTCCTGGTGAATGGAGAATGATCACCTTCAAGTTAGCTCACAAAGATCCTGGTCTTGTGTCGTTTTTTAAGGTTGAAAAATCATCTTGTTTCTCTGGCTGTCTGTATTTTAAAGATTCAAAGGTCTTTAAGGTGAGGTTTTGATCTCTCAGAATGACCCAGCTGAAACTCTGGGTGGTTGGTTGGGTTGGATTTAGGAAAGGCTGGTGAAACAGGGACAATCCAGTGTAGAATATGAATGTTTCCAGCATGATTCTGCCGTGTCAGACAGCAAACCACAGCACTGTGAGCTGTCACTTTTTTAATACTCTGGCTGTAGTTTCTATTTAGAGAAATGGTTTGTAATGGGTGCAGTGCCAGCAGAGGACTGGGATTTGGTAGGCTGGAATGCAGAATATTTTGGGAAGGTTCAGCTGTGGAATGAAGGTGAAGAAGATTGGTCTGGTAATTCTAGAAAATGGATGTATAGAACCCTCCTAACCAGAGGGATGACTTTGGAGAAGCTGATATTGGTTGTTTTTAGAGAAAAGGTTGTAAAATCTGGCAGATTTTTGAGCTGTGTCACCTGTTGAGAGCCCTGCAGATGGAGATGTCCCCTCCTGGGGGAGGTGATGTTGCCAAGCCGGTCGGACGTGCTGTCCTTGCCCCTTGAGCTCAGTGGCAGAACCAGCAGCTCTTCCTTAATTACCCTGACAGGTGGAAAGAATTCCTGGCACTGAGCAGTGTCCTCAAGACCCCTGAGTTAGCAAAGAGAGAGAAAAATCCAGGTGAAAAAGAGGGAATTAGGGGCTGCTCCAGCCACCATGCAGCTGCATCTCAGCCATGGAGCAACATTTCCATTCGCAAACACGTCGCCATCCTGCCTGAGACAGAAAGAAAATAATGGATTATCCAAAAGAAATACCCAGAGCTATCGCTTGTTTTCCTCTGGGCACGGAATAATCTTTGGCTCAGAGCTGGTGCAGCCCCAGAGCTGCCAGGTGGGCACACAGTGAGGGCTGGCTCAGGTGCTGTGGGCTGGGCTCAGCCTGATGGATGGCTCCTTCCATGGAGCAGCTTTGCCAGGCTGGAGGCAGCTGCCTCCAAGCTATGGGCACAGCTGGGAACCACTTCCCTCTCTAGCCTTGCTCAGAAAAGGGTTGCTCAGGTCACGTTGGCCCGTGTGACGTGGCTTTCTAGATGTCCCCTTTTGCCTGAAATTCTGAGAACTGAGCACTTGGCACTTCCTCCCCTCTTCCGGGCAATGCCTCGCTCTTGACAAGAGGAAGGGGTGAAGCTCTTGGCCACAGAGCTGGGAATAAAATGCAGAACTGCTGAATCCCTCCCTG
This sequence comes from Tangara arthus, assembly GCA_035584835.1. Taxonomy (NCBI): domain Eukaryota; kingdom Metazoa; phylum Chordata; class Aves; order Passeriformes; family Thraupidae; genus Tangara; species Tangara arthus. Next base: position 1,246,914 of record JAWMQZ010000119.1, on the reverse strand, counting down.
CTCCAGAGGGCTGAGCACACGTTTTTCCTTCACTTTGGAACTTTGGGGTGCTCAGGACAGATGTTTTCATCCCGGAATTATTTGGGTTGGAAGGGAGCTTAAGGATCATCCAGTGCCACCCCTGCCATGGGTAGGGGACACCTTCCAGTGTCCCAGGGTGCTCCAAGCCCTGTCCAGCCTGGCCTTGGACACTTCCAGGGATATTTCCACTCTCTAATTGGCTGGGACAGGGGCAGGATTTGGGTTCCAGAGGGCTGGGTTTGAAAGAAGCTGCAGTGAGAGCGGGCTGGGGCTGTGTGTGGATGATAGGGGAGGTCAGGAATTGCTGCTGGGATTCTTTCAGCTGTCCCACCAAACCGTGGGCTCTGGGAAGCAGCTTGGGGTGGATCAGCTGCTTTTCCCGGGGATGTTCCCTTCTCCCCTGTATTGCACCACCACCTAGTGGCAACACCCAGCTCCACTTCTGCACCTTCAACGATTTTAATTCTCCTTTTTTTTCCCCCCTCCCTCCCTAACAGAAACGACCCTTACCTGTGGAGTTCATCGACCCCCTGGCCAACAAAAAGCCCAGGATCTCCCATTTGGCTCACAGAACCCAACCCACTCTCAACGGGAAGCTGAATTCCTCCAACGGGAAGGACAGCCTGGCCCCCCCTGCCCCTGCCCTGCCCCCGGAGCCCGTGAGCTCCAGCTCCTCCCTCCCGGCCCTGGAGCTGCCCAGGCCCCACGATCCCCTCTCGGATGTCAGCAACGACCTGACTCACAACGGCAGAGACTGTGAGAGCAGCACGGAGCCTCCCGAGAGACTGAGTCACCCCCTGCCCACAGACTGTGCCCAGAGCAGCAAACACAACTGCGGCTCCTACGTCAAATCCAAGAAAAAATCCAAAAAGCACAAAGACAAGGAGAAGGAGAGGAAGGAGAAGAAGAGCGAGGAGAAGTGCAAAGAGGAGAAGCAGAACTGTGAAGTAATAAAAAACGCTGATTTAGTTAGTGTTGCCCAGGAGCAGGTCCCAGGTGAGTGGGGGCCCAGAGGTGCTTTGGTGTTGGCTGGGTGTGGTGCCAGGATTCCCTGCAGGAATGGGCACATCCTGGGCCACCCCAGCTGCTCTGGGGGCCCAAATGCCAGCGCTGTCCTCCCTCCAAATCACCAGAGGTGCTTCCTCTCCACACACAGGCTATCAGGTTTTTCCTGTTTAACCTTCCGTGCTGTTTGGAGCTGCCTCAGAGCGTGTCATGTTTCTCCTGGTTAAATTAAAAGCTGGGATAATCTGTGGGGATGAAAGGCTGGGAGCAGTGGGAAGAGCAGTGCAGCGCTTGTTGTTGGCTCTTGTGATGACTGTTGTTTGGGTTTTTAATGAAAAGTTACTCACAAAAGCTTTTAAAATTGGCTACAAAAGAAATGATAGATAAACCTGGTGATAAATGCTGTTAAAGCAGTGGAGAACCAGCTTGTCCAGGCTGGAAAAGCTTCCTCACATCCCACTGGGGCTGGAGATTTATTTATCCAAGGACTGACACAGCAGTGAATCTCCACTGAGGTGGGGTGAAAACATTTTCCATCAGGCCACTGTTCCAAAATCAGGTCCGTGCACTCTTAGAAGTCAGAGCAGAGAATATTTCTTGGCTGATCCCATCCATTCCTTTTCCTGCTGTTTCCATGTTTTCTGCTGTTTGTTGCAGCTCCCCAGAGCACTGGGACTTTCCCTGCAACCTCTGGGAATATCTGTTAAATTCCTTTGTGCATTTTCCTTCACCCTGTTACTATTTTCTCCATTCCCCTTCCTCCTTGGTGCATGAAAATCCTCCAGTTTTGGCTCCAGAAGGACAATATTTTGAAATGGAGACTCCTTTGCTGGATTCCTGGAAAGGGGAGCTTCTCAGGGTGTTGGGATTGAGCTGGTCCCAGCCCTCCCCTTCCCCACAGGCTTTGCAGCAGTGACAAAATTCATTTTGGTGGCTCAGCTCTGGACAGTCCATGGGGCACTGCAGAACTGAGAATTCTTCCACTTTTGTGTCAATCCCAGGTTTTTTTCTGTGAATTTTTTGTTACTTCCACCTTGTTTCTCTTCCCCATAAGCCTCTGGAGAGACACTCACACATTCCCTCTTTTTGTCCTTTAAGTACCCAAATTCCTAGGAATGAGCTGAGCCTCCTCCACCACCTTTTCTGCTTCTCTTTGCTGTTTAATTCCTGGATTTTTGTTAATTATTGGGAGTTGGGGTTTGTTCCTGCTGCTGTTTTGAGGTAACAAACGCGAGCTGGGCTGGGAGCAATCATAAACAGGATGTGGTCAGTCCTGCTTGGATCCTGGACAGCCAGAGCTGGGATGTTTTCCTTCTGTGGGTAGCACCAGCCTCATCCTGCTCCTTCCCCACATTCCCCCTGGAGCTGTAGGGAAGCAGAGAATCACAAAAAGTTTGGGTTGGAAGGACCTTAAAGCTCTTCTGCTTCCACCACCTGCCGTGGGCAGGGACACCTCCTGCCACAAGTGGGAGTTTCTCCCAGGAATTTTGTTCCAGAGGCTCTGGAGGGACTTTTGGGGTCCTTTCAGTCAGTAGGTGGCACTCACAGGCAAAATAAACCTCCTGTGTCCCTTCCCTTGCACCATCCTCAAACCCTGCTCTGCATCTTCCAGGCTGTGGTCAGGAGAGGGGGAAAAGCAGGAGGAGCTGCAGCAGGAATTTGGGATTGGGATGGATTCAGAAACCCTGGCTTTGTGCCATTCTCCCATCCTGCTCAGGAAAGCTTTTCCCTGGAAATCCAGAGGAAATTCGGGGTGCTGCTGACTCAGGTTGTGCAGCTGGATGTGCTGAGGGTTTGGAATGTAACACACGATTTGGGGGAATGTCCCTTTCCAAAGGTGGATCCAGCTGCTCTCCCCCTCCCATTTATCCTGCACTGTTTGGTGGATGTGCAGGATCAGTCTGCTTTGGGTTTATTCTGTTCTTCCTCCAGTTTCTGAACATTCTTTAATGCCTGGATTTTGCCCTAAAACCCTCTCTGTGGTGCCCTGCAGGACCCTGGGATATTAATTCAGGAATCTCACCCTGGAGATGCCCAGAGGAATCTCTCAAGTGTAGAAGCAGGAGAACAGAAGGTTCACCTTGCCCAGCTCAGCTCTCTGGGCTCAGGGCTGTGTTTTCCTCCTTCCCAGTGCTGCTCTCAGTGTTATCCCACTCCAGGCACTGTTTATCCACCAATTAAATTCAGATTTTTTTTCCCTGCTCGGTGCACAGGCTGATGTTGGTGTTGTTTTGCTGACAGACAAGTACTGGAGGAGCCTTGAACTTTCAGCCACCTTGTTGTGGCTCCTCTGCCTCTGTCAGTTCCAAGCAAAACAGAAATCCTTTAGAATTCCATAAACTTTATGTTTCAGGCAAGTTTTACGAGTTTGAAGCTGAATTGCAAAGAGCTTTGAAGTTTAAGAGCGTCTATAAACAAATCTTTATTTTTTCAGGTTTAAATGGAACATGCAATAATTCTAGTGTACCAACATCAACTTCAGACATGCCAGATTATTTATTGTAAGTATGTTTATCAGTTGCTTCATCACTTTGGGGTCATGTTTCAAGCTAAGAAATCACAACGTGCTGGGGATTTTTTGTTGGACTTTTTGTGTTATTTGATAGAACTTTGTTAGGTGGGTGTAAGGAAAAGAGTAAACCCAGCTCTGCAGATTAATAGTTGAGACTAAACTTGATATCAAAGCTGGTTTTTACCTCCTTGAGGAGTTCAAGGTTATCTCCTATAAATTGTTTAAGCACTTCAAGAAACATTTCATACCTTAGAGGGGTTTGTGAAGATTAAACATCTCCACGTTCCAGCTGGAAACTTGGTGAGGGAATAATCTGCTGGGGAAGGCAGGGCAAGGAAGGATTTGGGCTGGTTTGTTAATTCTTGCCCTCTTCAGAGCCAAGATCATCTCCATAAAGCACTGAAATATTCTTTCCTGGGAGGCTCTAACCCCTGGGTTAGGATCTGAGTTGTCTCTTAACTCTTTAATCAGATCCCCCCGAGGTTAATTAAACAACCAAAGCCCAAAAATCCCTGTGAAGGAAGCCCAGAATCTGCATAAACTCAAACCTGTTCTAAACAAAGCTTTGGGGTGGGGAAAAACTTGTAGCTGGGGGGGGAAAATTCTCTGTGCATGTCCCAGCCTTGGGGGTTGTTTCCATCAGAGCTGGTTTGGCTGTGCTGGGATTGCTGGGAGGGAAGGGATGGAGGAGGAGGAGGAGGAGGAGGAAGCTCTAGGGCAGATAAAGGTTTCTGCTGTGGTTGTGCTGGATCAGCCATACAAACAACCCCTTCAAGGTGACATTTTTAGGGTTATTCCAAAGAATTTGTGTGGCTGGGGGAAAAATTCTGGTTTTTTTTCTCTCACCCACGTGCTGATCCCTCCCAGAATGGGATCTTGCAGCTCCTTGGGCTCTCCCCAAAGAAACTGGGAGAGGTTTCTGAGCTCTGGGAGCTCTGTGGCCTCACCCAGGGTGATCTGACTGGTTTGTGCCCAGCCCCTCAGATTCTAAGACCTGCCACTGCTGTTTGATGCTTCTTTATCCTGTGGGGATGGTTCTTTATCCCACCCCTGGCAAGGAGTCTGTTCTAGAAGTTTGGAGCACATAAAAAGTTGAAGCACTGAAAGTTTCCCCTTAATTTGAGGCCTAAATCAGCTTTTCCATGTTCAGGCACCACGCTGGCCCTGCTGCAGCCAGAGCAGGGAGGCAAATTTGAGCCATCACCTACCAAAAGATGAGTTTTACCTTCAGAGAGGGCTGTAAAAATCAGCTTTAATGGCTTTTTGTTGAGCAAAATAACTTCCAAAAGGCCCCCAAAGGCACATCAGTTCAACCTGAGCTCAGGACACGTCAAGTGTCTCTAGAAGGTGCTGGAAATAGAGTTGCTGGTGGAAAAATATACTGAATAAAGCTCCTCACCGTGGTTTCTTGTCATGCTCTTGCCACATAATCGCCCTGCCAGCGTTTTGCAACGATGGCTCAATGCTTTTTGTGTTCCTTTAAAGACTCTTAACACTGGAAGCATCATATTCCTGCTGTTCCAATGCCTGGCACAGATGCAGAACTCCATGTTCTGCGGGCCAGCAGGAGTCAGAGAAGCTGTAGCAGCACTATCTGAGTGTCCTCCTCCACCCCCAGCTGCTCCAGGCTGGGCTGTACCTGCCCATTCCACCCTATCTGGCAGAGATAGGAAGTTTTGGGAGCAAACATTGTTTGTTTTACAGGAGGTCAAGGCAACAATCCCCGGTGGTTGCCTCCATAGTTTGCTGCTTCAGTGCAAGTCAGGATGAGAGGAAACGGCCTCAAGCTGCACCAGGGGAGGTTGGGATGGGATATTGGGGAGGATTTCTTCACTGGGACAGGGAATCACCATCCCTGCAGGGATTTGGGGATGTGGTTTAGTGGTGGCCTTGGCATTGCTGGGGTTTGATCTCGGAGGGCTTTTCCAGCTTTAATCCCAGAATGGTTTGGGCTGGAATGAGCTGAAGCCCATCCAATCCCACCCTGCCACGGGCACAGACACCTTCCACTATCCCAGGGTGCTCCAGGGATGAGACAGCCACAGCTTCTCTGGGAATTCCATCCCAGACCCTTCACAATGAAAAATCCCGTCCCAAAACCCCATTTAGATGGTGTTGTGATCCTCAGTTATCCATGATTTTGTTTCCAGGCTCATCCCCCTGTGCTCAGCGCTGCAAAAACCCAGAGAGAATCCCCTAAAACCAATTCCCCCCCTAAAACCAATCTCCCCCCCACACCAATCCTCTCCTCAAAACCCATTGACCTCAAAACCCATTCCTTCCCAAAACCCCATTTAGGTGATCCTGTGATCCTCAGTTATCCACGATTTTGTTTCCAGGCTCATTGCCCTGTGCTCAGCACTGCAACAACCCAGAGAGAATCCCCTAAAACCAATTCCCCCCTAAAACCAATCCCCTCCTCAAAACCCATTGACCTCAAAACCCATTCCTTCCCAAAATTCCATTTAGGTGATCCTGTGATCCTCTGTTATCCACGATTTTGTTTCCAGGCTCATCCCCCTGTGCTCGGCACTGCGACAACCCAGAGAGAATCCCCTAAAACCAATCCCCCCTCCAAAACCAATCCCCCCCAAATCAGTCCCCCCCTCCAAACCCATTGACCAGAGCCTTTTCCCCTGCAGAAAATACGCAGCCATTTCCTCCTCGGAGCAGCGTCAGAGCTACAAAAACGACTTCAACGCGGAGTACAACGAGTACCGGGACTTGCACGCCCGGATAGAGCGGATAACCCGACGGTTCACCCAGCTGGACGCCAAGCTGAAGCAGCTTCTGCAGGGCTCTGAGGAGTACAAGGTAGGGAGAGAGCTGAGAAAGCTCCCTGAGCACGTGGCAGAGCTGCAGGGCTTTGATCCTGCTCTCTTTGGGCTGGGTCGGTGTCTGAATTCCAGCCCCGGAGCTGCTGGGGAACGTGCACACAGCTGACAGCTTTGGGGAACGCTCCTAACCCAGCTCTGTGCTGCTCCTTTTTCAGGCTGGAGCCACATCATGGGACTTGTTGACAAGGAAAGGCCTCAGTGAGACAATTGGTGTCCTTAGCCAAAAGCTGCTGGAAGCTATTAGTGTATCCCAGCCAGAAAAACTCATATTTGCACATATGGGAGCGTATCAGGGCTGGAAGGGGAGTTAGCACGGGGTCATCTGTTCCTCTGCAATCTTTGATCTTAATAATGCAGCATTATTAGGCTTGTCAGAGTGATTTTTAAAGAGTTTTAGCTATTCATTAGCTTGAAGAAGTGAGTCTCGTCGAGGATAATAAACAGAGTTTTACAGAGCACCTATTGTGCTAAGCACAGCTTCCTCCCTCAAACCTCCTGCCCTTCTCCTTGCAAAATTCCTCACTGGATTGTTTTTAGATCTTGGTGGGGGGGAAAAAAAAGATCAGCTGGGGCTTTGGAGATGTGAATTATCCTGGAATCCAGGTGCTTGTCACAGGTGAGGAGTGGGGCTTCATCCTTCTGTGTCAGCTCCAGGATATCCATGGAATCAGAGCTGGTTTGGATCTGCCCAGGGAAGCCATGGAGGGGGCAGATTTTGGTTGGAATTTGGAGGAATTGTGTACATTGAGCCATCAGTAAATACCTACTGCAGAACTGAAAATAATGCCCTATTTTTTTCCTCTTTTTTTTTTAGACCATCCACGATCAAATTTTACAGGAATATCGGAAAATTAAAAAGGTAAGGGAATGTCCTTGGCCACAGAAGGCTTTTGGGTGGTGCCCCTGGTGTGACTGAAAGAGATGGGCCCTTGCCAAGAGCAAACCCAGGCTCTGAGGCAATTCCAGCAGATCTTTGTTCAGCTCCAGCCCGTCCCTAAAAGCAGCTCAGAAAGGGTTTGGGGGGAGCTGGGAGTGCCCCTGGATCCTGGGATCGCTGAGCCGTGGCCCTGGCACAATGGGTGTGTTCACCCAGGGCCTTTATCTCTCCAGGGAAGGAACAGTTTGTGTTTCACATGCACAGGATCCCAGCTGGGATCAGGCTCTGGAGCTCTGGCCCTGGATTTTTGGAGTTTGGAGCACATAAAATTTCAGTATTTTATGCGAAGCATCCACACACCAGTGGGGATTTGGGGTTTTTTTCTTTTAAATAAATGAATAATGGTCCTGAGCCCTGTTGTCCTGAGGGATTTAGGAGCTCTTTGGAGATACTCCCTGCATGTTGGGAGTTCACCTTTGTCCCAGAGCCTCTGAGGTGGGCGCAGAGGGCAGGTGGGGATTGTTGGAAGCCCAGTTAGGCTGAGCCTCACTCAGGTGTGCTCCTTCCCTGTGAGGAGGCTCCTGGAGCTGGATAATGCTGAAAAGGGAATTTATTCTTGGCTGGGTTTGGTCAGAACAGGACTGTTTTAAAGAGGGATCTAAAAAAGTTTCTTTACGTGGTTTTAAGGTGAAAGAGGGGAGGTTCAGGTGGGATATCAGGAGGAAATCTTTCCCTGGGAGGGAGTGGGATGGAATTCCCAGAGAAGCTGTGGCTGCCCCTGGATCTCTGCGAGTGTTGGATGGGTATGGGTGTCCCTGCCTGTGGGATGAGATGATCTTTGCATTCCCTCCAACCCAAACCCATCCCATGATCTGCTCTGTGCTGTCAAGGCTCAGCTTTGATTTGTCCAGAACCTTTCCCACCTCCGCACTTCCTTTTTTTGTTTTGTTTTGTTTTTCAGACAAACCCCAACTACAGCCAAGAGAAGAACCGCTGCGAATACCTCCACAACAAACTGGCCCACATCAAAAAACTGATAGCAGAGTATGACCAGCAGCAGTTTTAGCTGCCACTCACCCCTGGACTGGGTAGGGCAAACCAAAATCCAGTCACCCTGGACGTTACGTTCCCTTTTGTACACCCAAAATCCCTTTCAGAGACGAGCATTAATTCCTCGTGGTTGAAGAACTTGGGGATGACTTTAAGATGCCAGATCTGTCATGTCCACGTCCAGCACGCTCCTCCCGAGTTTTTAAGCCTCTCTGAATGTTGGAATGTAACAAATGGATAACAAAAAACAAACAAACAAACAAAAAAAAACAAACAAAAAAATTCTGCTTATTTGAAGCCAGCGTTTGACACTTAAGGGAAAACTTGCCTAAAGTGACCGAAGCTCCCAAAGGTTAAGAATCTTTAGTTTTCATGGATTAAAAGTTTGGCATGAAGTTGTAATTGCCCAGCTCCACGTGGGTTACAAATTGTCCTACAAATGGTGAGGAACTGGAATTGCTGCTAGGACTGTTTGGAATGAGAGCTGTGTGCTCCCGGCTCCGCGGAAATACACCACGTTCCCTGAGCTCTGCTTGTCTGGCCCTGCTTTGTCATTGGCATCCTCGGGGTGGGGAGGGGTGGTGGCAGCACAGGGGGTCCCCTGGGGCTCAGCACCTTGCCCAGGGCAGAGGTGGATCCCAAAAAAAGGAAAAAACCAAACCCCAAACCCCCTTTTTTTTCCTCTGCTTTGTGCGTTTGGGTGCAAACCTCCTGCCCAGTCTGCCCAGTTCACCTCCAGCCACCAGTGCTGGGAAGATGGAGACCTGTCTGGCTTTGACTTTTCTAATTTTCTACCAAGGCAGCCAATTTTATTAATTGCTAATGAGACTATGGTCTATTTTTGTATCAAAGAAAAAAGCATCTTTTTTCTAAAACTGTGCCTCCCTTTTCCTTTTAGGCCAAGTGCTTGGGACCCTTTGCTTGCAGTATTACTCAAAGTGACCCAGGAGTCACCCAGAGCAGTGACTTTATTCCTTGATCCATGACAGGAGGGGGTGGGGGGTGCTCTGCTTTCTCCTGGGGTATTTTTTTTTTTTGTGTCTGTGTGTGTGTGTCTTTGCAAAGCAGCAGCAAATCCTTGTGAGAGCAGCAAGGTGCTGGTTTCCCACGCAGATCCCTTCCACTGGTGTGCTTGAGCTCAGCCAGCTTCTCCCTGCAGTCCTGCTTCCTGATTTTTTTATTTAATTCTTTACTTTGGATTGAAGGGAACGTTTCAGAGTATGGCCAGGGTGTGAGAAACACTCCAAAAAGCACAAAGGTGTCCTTTAACTCTGCTGTTCCTTTCTTTCTCTCCCCTCTCCCCTTTCTAATCCTGCCAGCCTGTGGGATTTGACTTCTCCCCGCTTCCGTTTATCTCAAAGTAAAGGATTCCTTCCCTGTGGAGTCTCCTTCCCTTGGAGGTGGCACTGAAGAGCCTTTCACCCTTTGAAGGAGAGGAACGGCAGAGTTAAGGAGGGAAACACTTCTTACAACAAGGAGTTATTTTGAGTTTGGTTTTTTTTTTTCCCCTTGCCCCAAACGAAACGTGGGTCCATCTGCTGTATTAAAAATAGGAGATAAAATTACTAATTATTATAATTTCACACAGCCAGGGCTAATTGTTATTATTATTATATTATAATTTCATTGTTGTCACACAGCCAGGGCCACTGCTTTTGCTTTGTCACTTTATTCTGAGGTCTCTCCCTGTGCAGCCAGCGCTCAGCAGGGCTTTGCCATCCCCTTCTCCAAGGGAGAGGTGACAGCCAGAGGGACATGGTGGCCCTTGGAATGCCACCAGTCTTCCACTGGTCCTGGAGAAGGGGGGTGGGAAGAGCTGCTCTGCCCAAGGAGCACAGGGGGAGCACCCCAGAACCCCCCAGGCCGTTCCTGCTGGGAACCCGGGGGTCAGGAATGCTTTGCTCCCATCCCTCCCTCCCCACATCCGAGCTGCAGGTCAGGGAGCGCTGGGGCAGCACCACCTGCCTCGGGTGCTCCTGGAAAACGCTGGGACTTCTGAGGGAAGGAGCTTTGTCTGGGAACCTTGGAGCTCTGGGGATCCCAACTGGGAATTCCGACCGAGCTGGGGGAGCCCTGGGGGTCTGGGAGGGGATGAGCAGCCCCTGGCACGTCCCAAATCCTCAACAAATCCCCAAACCCCGCTCTGGGATTGTCACTGCACAACCCAGCGCCGCCGGCCCTGCCCCACACCGCGATTTTGGGGTGGAAAATGGGAATTTCCCCAGTGCTGGGGTTTGGGGGGGCTTCGTTCCGACTGCGGAGGAGGCGGAACTCGGGATGGCAGAAGAGGCAGCAGCTACAAACCCAGGATGAGTAAATTCTTCCATGGAAACGCTTCTCCTGATCCTTCATATTTTGAAAGGAGGGTTTTTTTTTTTTTGTTGTTGTTGTTGTTGCTTGGGGAGGGGGGGGGATAGAGATGGATCTCAATCTTTATACATCTGCTATAAGATATTTTTGCAAACAGAGTTGTATACAAAGATGTATTGTGTACATTTACATGTATATTCTGGAACTTCTAAAAAATTTGAATATTAAAAAAAAACCCTGAAAATATTTAATTAATTATCCAAACTGTGAGACCCAATTAGCATCCACCAACTTCCTGCTTCACTTTTCTTTTGGACTGTGTTAAAGAATTGTAGTCGAATCTGCCTTTTTTTTTTCTTTTTTTTTTTTTTTTCTTTTTAGAGACGACGAAGCTTAGGCAAAATTTTGTGCTTTTTGGGTTAATAGAAACCAGTTCTAGGTGATTTAAGTATGATCTTAACTTATTGATACTGTGTTTTACTTTGTAATATTGTACTGTGGATAAAAACTATATTGAGCCATGGAGTTGGAGTTTACAAAAGAGCTTTTCACTTTGCCAAAATGTTACAATTTCAAGGCAGCATAGTCTTCAGCTTTCCTAATCTTTTTTCTTAAGAGCTAGTGTCCTTTTTTTGTACACTAAAAAAGCTGAATGCTGATTTTGCAACATATAATAAATTCACTGTATTGGAAAACAAGCAGACAATAAGGTTGTGGATTTCTTTTCAGTGCTTCTCCCTGCAAGGAGACTCAAAAGGGAAAGGTGATAAATGGCTGGCGTGGAGCTTGGAAGCAGGAAACGGGAAGGAACCGGGTCACTTGAGCGAGCTCAAGTGTCAGAGCAGGGAGTAGGTAAGAAAGAGGAGAGGGAAGAGGAGCCTGGAGCGGGGCAGCTCCTTGGAACGCTGTGCTGGGCTCAGCCTCCAGCCCTGGCACCAGCGGGGGCCTTCCCACTGCAGCACCCTCGGGGCTTTTTGGAGGAAAAGCTGCTTTGGAGGAGGCTCTGGATGCTGCTGGGGGCAGCCTGGCGGGGCCCTGGAGCTCAGGGATGCTCAGAGTCCAGCGAGGGGCTGCTGCAGGAGTGAGGCTCATCCCGGGGAGCAGGAGGTGGGAAGAGCCTGGCACGGACCCTGCTGGAGCTCCCACCTCCTCCCACCTGGCTGAATCATCCCAAAAAAGCTCGTGATGCAAAGGCCACCTGGGCCGTGTCAGGAGTGTCCCTTGCCTTGCTGTCACCGTGCATTGCTCTGGCCCTGCCCTCAGCAGCATCCCTGGGGCTGGATGGAGCAGGCACGATGAAACCAAGGATAAAACTACTCAGGAGTGCAGTGGCTTTGGAATTGCTGCTGTGTTGGTGCTGCCTCCCTCCCGGAGCACAGCGAGCAGCACAGACTCGGGGCTGGAGGCCACAGGTGCTGCTGACCCTGCATTCCTGTGCCCATAACGTGTTCCCTTGGGTTAAGCGCTGGATTGGGGATTGTCCCTCCAAAACAGCACACTGTGGAGAAGGTGACAATCATCCAGGGGTCAAATAACGTTTTACAGAGTCTTGGTTTATTTGTTAAAAGGTGTCCTTGTCCTTGCAGCTGACACGAGGAGACACCGGTGGGACTCGGCCACGGAGCAAGAGCTGAGCCCAGGCTCTTGCAAATCCCCAAATCCTCCAGTTTTAGTTTCAGATGTGGCGTCTGAGCCAAGCTCTGCACCCCAGGCCCCCTTTTTACCCTCTGTGAGCCTCCCCCGGGGCGCTGAGCGGCTCCAAGGCCGGCTCTGCCCCGCGGGGACGCTCGCACAGGAAGGGTCCCCGTCCCCTCCCAGCTTTCCTGGGGAATTCCTCCCAACCGCTGGCAGCTCCGGCGCTGCCCGGGGTCACGCATTGAGCTCATTAACTCGGAGCTGCCCCAGTGGAAATTTACTGGCTGCGTTCGCCGTGCCAGAGCCAGCCGGGCTCCTGCCGCCGCCGCCGCCTCCTTATCGGCCCCGCCGGGAGCCGGGAGCGCCGCGCCGGGAGCATCCCCGCGCTCCGCGCCCTCCCGGCCGGCAAAACCCGGCCGGCCGCAGGCTCGGGAGGAGCCCTGGGCTCTGGTAATTCACCGACAACTCAGGTCACGCTTGGGAAAAGTCACTTTGCATCGCATCGTGCACAAACTGCCCCTAATCTGGGGTCACGCAGGCGTGGGAAGGCCCTGGCCAGGTTTTAGGGGTGCTGGAAAGCGGTGACAGCACTGTGGGTTTTTTCCCCGTGTTTTTTTTTTTTTTCCCATGGGTTTTTTCCCCTGTGGATTTTTCCTCCGTGGGTTTTTTCCCTGGGCACCTTTCAGTGCTCGTGCCTCGTTTACAGGAGGAAGCTCATTAGAATAATTTGTCCTCGCCACGGTCCGATGGCGCTGGTCCCTCTCCCAGAGCAGCTGCTGCACCTCCAGCGCCGGGCACGACCCCCAAAATCACCCCCTGCTCCCCCCCTTGCAGGCGTGGGTCCGACCTTGGGCACGCAGCGCCGGGAGGGCGATGGCACAGCGAGAGGGAGGAGGATGAGGAGCTGCCAGCAGGGATATAATGAAGGGCCAGGGCTTGGGATTGTGTTACACGAGGGGAAAAAACCCAACTGTGGAGGAAGGAAAACGTGGCAAGGGAAAGCTGAGGCTGCTGCAAGGCACAAATCCGGGGTTGGCGGGGTCGGCCTCGACCTGTTTTGGGTGGGGGGCAGAGGCAGGACCCCCCAGCCGAGCCCGTCCAGCACTCGCATCTCCGGCTGCCGCAGGAGCGGCCCTTGAACCTGCTTAGAATGAAGCTCGGGAGCCCCCGGGGGGGCTGCGTGGCCTGGAAACGCATCCCGGGGCTGGGGCGGGGGGTCCGCAGGGAGCGGGGGGTGGGCTCCATTGCTGCGGGAGCGGGGCCGGTCGCTATGGCTCCGCTGCGGCTCCGCTGGCCCCCGGCCAGCCCCCGGCAGCTGGGGAGCGAAGGCGCTGGGCGGCCGGCCCGGGCTCCCGGCCCATGGACGCGTTGGGCGAGCGGGAACAAGGGAGCCCCGCTCATGCGGTGCCGAGCGTGGGAGGAGTGGGAAGGGAGTGGGGGAAGGAACAATGGTGGGAGTTATGGGAGGGGGGCGAAAAAAAAAAAAAGTAAAAAAATAAGGAGAAAAAAAAAAAAAAAGAGGAAAGCAGTGGAAAAATACCAGTTCTGGGCCCCTGGCAGCGCTGCCCGGACCCTCCCCGCCCCAGGATTATTGTACAAAGAAATGTTATTTTTGTTTCAATAATTTGCTGAGGCACTGGCATTCCAGCGCGGGGCTCGTTTTGTCCTCCAGCCCGGCACCAAGGGATCATTGTTCCTCCATGGCCAAGGGGCCGGACGCGGCCCCCCGGCACCGCCGTGCCCTCCACCGCCGCCTCTCCCCGCGGCCGCCCGGCCGCAGGTGCCCTCCGGGGTCGGTCCCGGTGGGTCCCGTCCCGCTGCGTGCCGGAGGCTGGGTGGCGATGGCAGCGAGCCCCGAGGAGCGGGGTGGGTGGCGGAGGAGGGCAGAGCTGTCCTCGCCGTGTCTGCGGGGAGCGAGGGTGGGGAGGGGGCCGGGGCGTTGCTGCGGCTCCGGGGGCCCCTTTGAAGCGGGGCGGGCCATTGAAAGGCAGCGGGACCCCGGGGGCCGCCAGCGGGGGGGGCGGCCACGACCCCTTTCTCTGCCCGGCCCCGGGCGCTCCCCGCGCTCCCCGGGCCCGCGCGGGGGTGCGGCCCCACACGGGCTCGGTGCCCCCCGGTAGCGCCCGCGGGGAGCCGGGCTGGGCGCTGGGGGCGGACGGGGCTCGGCGGCGAGTCCGCCCTGAGGGCTCCGGGGTGTCGGGGCTGCCGGGGTCCGGGCCGGGGGCTCCGGTCAGCCGTGACATTTTGGGGTGCCGTGACCTCCGGGGTGTCCACGCCGGGGGCTCCAGGGAGCCGTGGATTTTGGGGTGCCCACGCCGGGGGCGGCAGAGAGAGGGATAACAGCGGCTGCGGGGTGCTGGGTGCCCCTGCCCGGGCAGCGCGGTGCCGGTGCCGGTGCCGGTGCCGGGCTGGCAGCCCCGTGGGAGCGGCGCCGTGGGAAGGCGCCCGCGGGTCCCGGGCGCAGGAAGCCGCCGGCCCGGGGCTCTCAATGGCCGGAAGGCGGCGGCGGGACCCCCGGTCCCGGCCCGGGACCGGCCCCGGCGACACTTCCCCGTCCCGGGTCAGCGGCCTCTTCCCCCTCCCGGCCGGCACCTCCCGCCGCCCCCCGGTACGAGCGGCGAGGTCCGGGGAGCCCCGCACGTGCCCCGGGACCGGGGGTCGGGGGGGTCTGGGGGGTCCGGGGCTGCCGGTGCCGGTGGGCACGTGCGGGGGGCGGGGCCGGGCGGGGGCGGGGCCGGGGCGGGGCCGCGGAGCCGATTAAGCGGCGGGAGCCGGGGCGGCCGCAGCGCGATCGCATCGTCCCCGCGGGGCAGCACCGGACACCGGGCACGGGACACCGGACACCGGGCACCGACACCGGGCACGGGACACCGGGCACTGAACATCGGGCACTGAACACCGGACACCGGCTGTCGGCACTGGGCACCGAACACCGGGCACAGGGTACCGCCACCGAACAACGGACACCGGGCACAACCACTGGCACCGGGCACCGGGCACCGGCACCGATACAGACTCAGACACCGGCTCCGGCTCCTGCGCGCCCGGCGCGGCCCGGTCCGGTGAGCGCCCGCGGCGGGGCGGGACTGACCCCGGAGCGGTTCGGGTTTGCGGGTCCGGGTCCCCCCCGTGCTCTCGGCGCGGTGTCCCCCTGTGCCACCCCCGGGTGCTGGGACACCGCTGTCCCCAAGTGCCCTTTCCCCTGGAGAGGGACAGCCCTCGTTCCCACGTCCCCTGTGCCACCCCGGGCTGCTGGGACAGCCTCTGTCCCCGCGTCCCCCCTGCCACCCCTGGGCAGTCTTGGTCGCGACGTCCCCTGGGACAGCTCTGGCAGTGGGAACAGCGCTGGTCCCCACGTCCCCTGCTCCATCTGTCACCCCAGGGCGTAGGGACCACCCCTGTCACCAAATTCTCTGCATGCCTGGGAGCTGGGACAGCCTCTGTCCCCGCGTCCCCTGCACGCTCTGGCACCCTCAGGAGCAGGGACACCCCTGGTGTCCCCTGTGCGCCACCCCAGGGTGCGAGGTTGTCCCCACGTCACCTGGACGCGGCCTCTGTCACCCCCAGGGGTCGAGGGAAGGCACAATTCCCGCAGCGTCCCCTGCACCCCCAGATCCCCGGCGCGCAGGGACACCCCTGTCCCCGGGGAGCATCCCCGGCCCTGCTGTGCCACCCCCAGCGAGGGGACACCGGGACAGTCCCTGCCTGCCCTGAGCAGCACCGTGCCCCCCTGTGGGCCCTCCGTGAGCTCCTGCGCTGAGGCTGCGCCCCCCAAACCCCCCCTGTCCCCGACACGGGGCCGCAGCGACCGTCCCAGCGCCAGCACCACCCCGCAGGGCAGGGAGCCAAGGTCCCCACGGGCGGCACAGCCACGTCCCAGCAGGGCGGAGGGCCCGGGGAGGGCCGGGGGGGTGGCCCGGCGTGCTGACACCCATTTCCTGCCATTGCAGCTCCAGGAACAATGGCAGAGCCATTCCTCGTGGAGAGCCCCAACGTCACCTACAGCAAGGACTTCATCGAGGCCAAGTACACCTACAGCACCGTGCACGTCTGCAAGGAGAACGGCGTCACCAAGGTGGGCGGGGGCTCCGGGGGGCTCGGGGGGGCTCCGCTCGTCCCCGCTGTCCCCAGCTGTGCCGTCTCTCTGTCCCCAGGTGCGGCCGTGCTCCACCCGCTTCACCTTCCGCACGGGCCGGCAGGTGCCGCGCCTCGGGGTGATGCTGGTGGGCTGGGGGGGCAACAACGGCACCACGGTGACGGCGGCCGTGCTGGCCAACAGGCTGGGGCTCTCCTGGATGACCAAGACGGGCCGCAAGGTGGGTGTCCCCAGCAAGGTGGGTGTCCCCAGTGTGACCTCAAGTGAGAGAGCTGTCCCCAGTGTCACCCCAGCGGCGGCGGGTGTCCCCAGAGTTACCCCAGCAAGGGGGATGTCCCCAGCCTGATCCCAGCGAGGTGGGTGTCCCCAGGGTGACCTGAGGGAGGGGTTTCCCCCAGTGTGACCCTTGCAAGGTGGGTGTCCCCAGGGTGACCTGAGGGAGGGGGGTGTCCCCAGCAGGGTCTCTGCAAGAGGTGTGTCCCCAGTGTGACCCCAGTTAAGGGGGTGTCCCCAGAGTGACCTCAGTGGCATGGGTGTCCTCAGTGTGACCCAGCGAGGTGGGTGTCCTCAGTGTGACCCCTGCAAGGGCCACGTCCCTGGGGTGTCCCCAGAAGGACCCCAGCGAGGTCCTGGGGTCATCCCGCAGGGCTGGGGGCACCGAGCTCAGCTGCTCTGGTGTCCTGCACCCCAAACCCCTCCCTGCCCCTGCGGAGGAGCTCTGCAGCCCCAGTCCCCACTCTGGGGGTGCAGGGACCCCTCTGACCCCCCCAGCCCCTCACCCCCGCCTATCCCCTCCCAGACAGCCAACTACTACGGCTCCCTGCTGCAAGCCTCCACCGTGTGCCTGGGCACCGGCCCCTCGGGTGATGTGTACGTGCCCTTCCGGGACCTGCTGCCCATGGTGCACCCCAACGACATCGTCTTCGACGGTAGGTGGGGCACGGGGGGGCCCCCCCGGCGGCGCGGGGCGCCCCGAGCACCTGGGTCACCCCGTGTCCCCCAGGCTGGGACATCTCCTCGCTGAACCTGGCCGAGGCCATGCGGCGGGCGGAGGTGCTGGAGTGGCCGCTGCAGGAGCAGCTCTGGCCGCACATGGAGAAGATGAAGCCCCGTCCCTCCATCTACATCCCCGAGTTCATCGCCGCCAACCAGGAGGAGCGGGCGGACAACATCCTGCGCGGCCCCATGGCCCAGCAGGTCCGGCCGGGCTGGGCAGGGGAGGGGACAGGGGACACGGGGCAGGTGACACCGAGCTGACCCGCCTCGGCCGTGCCCCAGGTGGAGCAGATCCGCAGGGACATCCGAGACTTCAAGGAGAGCAGCGGCGTGGACAAAGTCATCGTCCTGTGGACGGCCAACACGGAGAGGTTCTGCGACATCGTGCCGGGGCTCAACGACACCGCCGACAACCTGCTGAGGGCCATCGAGGTCAGGGGGCGGCCGGGGAGGGTGACAGCCTCGGGAGGGCGACAGCCTCGGGAGGGTGACACCCTCGGGAAGGTGACAGCCTCGGGAGGGTGACAGCCTCGGGAGGGTGACACTCTCGGGAAGGTGACAGCCTCGGGAGGGTGACAGCCTCGGGAGGGTGACAGCCTCAGGAGGGTGACACTCTCGGGAAGGTGACAGCCTCGGGAGGGTGACATTCTCGGGAGGGTGACAGCCTCGGGAAGGTGACACCCTCGGGAGGGTGACATTCTCGGGAGGGTGACACTCTCGGGAGGGTGACACCCTCGGGAGGGTGACAGCCTCGGGAAGGTGACAGCCTCGGGAGGGTGACATTCTCGGGAGGGTGACACTCTCGGGAGGGTGACACTCTCGGGAGGGTGACAGCAGCGCTGAGCCCGCCCCGTGTCCCCGCAGCGAGGCCTGGAGGTGTCGCCGTCCACGCTGTTCGCCGTGGCCAGCATCCTGGAGGGCTGTGCCTACATCAACGGCTCCCCCCAGAACACCTTCGTGCCCGGCGCCGTGGAATTGGCCGCCCAGCGCCGCGTCTTCATCGGCGGCGACGACTTCAAGTCGGGGCAGACCAAGCTCAAGTCGGTGCTGGTGGATTTCCTGGTGGGCGCCGGCCTCAAGGTACGTGGGGGCTCAATGGGGGTCTGTCCCCACCTGCAGGGGACAGGGGGTGACCTGCCCACGCCCCCTGCCCAGACCAAGTCCATCGTGAGCTACAACCACCTGGGGAACAACGATGGCAAGAACCTGTCGGCGCCGCAGCAGTTCCGCTCCAAGGAGATCTCCAAGAGCAACGTGGTGGACGACACGGTCCAGGCCAACCCCGTCCTCTACGGCCCCCAGGACAAGCCCGACCACTGCGTGAGTGGGGGGCCCGGGGGGGGTCGCACACGCACGGGGGTGGCAGCGGGGGTGACGGGGACGTGCCTTTGGCAGGTGGTGATCAAGTACGTGCCCTACGTGGGGGACAGCAAGCGGGCGCTGGATGAGTACACGTCCGAGATCATGATGGGCGGCACCAACACCATCGTCATCCACAACACCTGCGAGGTGCGTGCCAGGTGTCCCCAGGGTGTCCCCAGGGTGTCCCCTGGGTGTCCCCTCAGTGCCACGGTGGCTGCTGACCCCTGGCTGCCCGCAGGACTCGCTGCTGGCCAGCCCCATCATCCTGGACCTGGCCATCCTGACGGAGCTGTGCCAGCGCATCTCCTTCTGCACCGAGGCTGACCCCGAGTTCCAGGGCTTCCACAGCGTCCTGTCCATCCTCGCCTTCCTCTGCAAGGCGCCGCTGGTGCCCGAGGGCTCCCCCGTGGTCAACGCTCTGTTCCGCCAGCGCAGCTGCATCGAGAACATCCTGAGGTACCTGGGGGCACCGAGTGCCACCAGCCCCGTGCCCGCAGGGGCACCCACAGGCTTGCAGGGGGTCCCAGGGTGGGGTACCCGGGGTGCCAGGGGGTCCCAGTGCCCACCGGGGGGTGTCCAGATCCAGGGGGTGCTGGAGCTCAATGTCTGGGGGCCCCAGTGCTGGGGGTGGGTGCCAGTGGCACCAGTGGGTCCCAGTGGCACCAGTGAGTCCCAGTGGCACCAGTGGGTTCCAGTGGCACCAGTGGGTCCCAGTGGCACCAGTGGGTTCCAGTGTGTGCTGGTGACAGTCCCAGTGCCCAGAGGTCCTGGAGATGCCCAGCACCAAGGTCCCAGCTCGGGTGGGTCCCCATTTCCCATTCACGGGGTGCCCAAGGGGAGCAAGGTCCCAGTGCCCGGGGTGTCCCAGCACACAGAGCCTGGCACCCAGCGGGTCCCTGATGCCCAAGGGGTGCCCAAAACCAGTGGATCCCAGTGCCCAGCACCAGTGGCTCCCAGTAACCAAACCTTGGGGTTCCCGGTGCCCGGGGGTGCCCAAACCTTGGGGTTCCCAGTACCAGTGATCCCCAAACCTTGGGGTTCCCGGTGCCCGGGGGTGCCCAACTCCAGTGGGTGCCAAATCTCACGGATCTGAGCACCAGTGGGGTCCCCGCTCCCATTCCAGCTGCTCCCAGTGCCCAACCCCTGGAGCTGCCACACTGGTGTCCCCCAGGTCCCAAAGCTCTCTGGTGTCACCCAGTGCCTGAACACCCACCCCAAAACCCCCCCAGTGCCTGAAACACCCACCCCAAACCCCCCAGTCCCTGCAAATCCCATTCCCCCCAATGCCCTGAACGCCCCCCAAACCCCCCACACCCAACTCTCCGTGTCCCCAAC
>JAWMQZ010000119.1:1188506-1198683 GCA_035584835.1 Tangara arthus | reverse complement strand
GGGCTTCAGGGCTGGAGAGGGACAGGATGCAGGGCTGGTGAGGGGCCCGGAGGGGCAGGCTTCAGGGCTGGAGAGGGGCACGGAGGGGCAGGATTCAGGGCTGGAGAGGGACAGGATTCAGGGCTGGAGAGGGGCATGGAGGGATGGGATTCAGGGCTGGAGAGGGGCATGGAGGGACAGGATTCAGGGCTGGAGAGGGGCACAGAGGGGCAGGATTCAGGGCTGGAGAGGGGCACGGAGGGATGGGATTCAGGGCTGGAGAGGGACAGGATTCAGGGCTGGAGAGGGGCACGGAGGGGCAGGATTCAGGGCTGGAGAGGGGCACGGAGGGATGGGATTCAGGGCTGTGCCTCTGCTCCCAGCTGGGATGGTTGGGAAGGCACAGCCCGAGTTTTCCCAGCGCTGGCTGCTGTCAGGACCGATCAGCAGAGTGGACACTGAGGTGACCTTTGGATGTTTCTAAATCAAAGCCAACCACGATGGCTCAGCAAGAAAACAAGCAGCTTTTGCGCCGTCACAGCAGGAATCACATTTTTCTCTCCCTTTGCTGCGAGTTTACGGCATCTCCCAAAAATGAGACTTCTGCTCCACTTGGACAAAGAAATTCCTGCCTGGGCTGCACCCACGGTCAAAGATTAACTCGGATTCCCAACCCCCTCAGGCCTGGAAAGGGCAGGAAATGCCTCTGGTCCCACCACCAAAAATGGAAATCTGCCTTGGGAAGTGCTCATCACCCCACAATCACCTTCCTCTCTCCTTGGAGATGCTTTGGCACCGGGATGTTCTGTGCTTCCCAAGGGGCAGCACCCAGGGATTTCCTCCGGGCTGGAGCCGCGGTGCCGGCTGGGAATGGGACAAGAGAATGCCAACCTGCAGCAGAGAATATTGAGAATATAGGTTATAGAAAATATAGAGAATATCGAGAATATAGAAAATAATATAGAGAATATGGAGAATATAGAGAACATAGAGAATATAGAGAATACAGAAAATAATATAGAGAATATAGAAAATAATATAGAGAATATGGAGAATGTAGAGAATATAGAGAATATAGAGAATAATATGGAGAATATAAAGACTACAGAGAACGTAGAGAATATAGACTATAGAAAATATAGAGATATAGAGAATATAGAGAATATAGAAAATACAGAAAATATAGAGAATATAGAGAATACAGAAAATATAGAAAAGAGAATATAGCAAATATGGGGAATATGGGGAATATGGAGAATATGGGGAATATGGGGAATATAGCAAATATGGAGAATATGGAGAATATAGAGAATATGGGGAATATGGGGAATATGGGGAATATGGAGAATATGGGGAATATGGGGAATATGGGGAATATGGGGAATATGGGGAATATGGGGAATATGGAGAATATGGAGAATATGGAGAATATAGAGAATATAGAGAATATAGAGAATATAGGGAATGGGGAATATAGGGAATATGGGGAATATGGAGAATATAGAGAATATGGGGAACGTGGAGAATGTGGAGAATTTAGAGAATAGAATATAGAGAATAGAATATAGTGAATATAGAGGATATAGACGATACAGAGGATACAGTGAATACAGAGAATACAGAGAATACAGGAAATATAGAGAATATAATATAGAGACTATAATATAGAGAATATAATATAGATAATAGAATGTAGAGGATATAGAAGATATAGAGGATATCCATCTGCAGCTCCTGGATGTGGGCAGGGAGGGAAAGGCACACTGAGCAGAGAGAGAAGCCTTAAAGCTGGAGCACAGAGTTCCCATCCCTGGAGGGGGTAAAGGAGTGGATGTGGCACCTGGGGACAGGATTTGGGGGCCAAGGTGTGAATGTGGCACCTGGGGACAGGATTTAGGGTGGACAGGGGAACAGGTTTGTACCAACCACCACCTTTAAAACCAACAAGGATGAGAGGACACAGAGTCAAACTCTTTATTTCCTTTGAAACAGGGGTTGAAATCCTCAGTTACAAAGTCCAGTCTGGCAGTACAAGCTGGGACCCCACAGCCCCTCGGCGCCGTGGGGGTTGTTGGGATTTACAAGGCACTGCAAGAACGCGACAGAAAGCCCAGAGGGCTGGGATTGGTGCTCCAGGAGCCCTGACGACACCTGAGATGCTCACACAGACACTGGGTGGCTTCACAAGGGACACACGGAGGACGCCAGGGCTGGGAAAGGGTCAGGACAAACAGCTCACCCCAAGAGGAGACAGCAAAACCATCAGGAATTGGGTTAACCCAACCAAAAATGAGGATGGAAGAGCAAAATAATCAGGAATTGGGTTAACCCAACCAAAAACGAGGATGGAAGAGAAAAACCCTCAGGATTTGGGTTAACTCAACCAAAAAGTGAAGATGGAACAGCAAAACCATCAGGAATTGGGTTAACCCAACCAAAAATGAGGATGGAAGAGCAAAACCCTCAGGATTTGGGTTAACCCAACCAAAAATAAGGATGGAAGAGCAAAACCCTCAGGAATTGGGTTAACTCAACCAAAAATGAGGATGGAAGAGAAAAATAATCAGGACTTGGGTTAACTCAACCAAAAAGTGAAGACGGAACAGCAAAACCATCAGGAATTGGGTTAACTCAACCAAAAAGTGAAGATGGAACAGTAAAACCATCAGGATTTGGGTTAACTCAACCAAAAATGAGGATGGAAGAGCAAAACCCTCAGGAATTGGGTTAACTCAACCAAAAATGAGGATGGAAGAGAAAAACCCTCAGGATTTGGGTTAACTCAACAAAAAACGAGGATGGAAGAGAAAAACCCTCTGGATTTGGGTTAACTCAACCAAAAAGTGAAGATGGAAGAGCAAAACCATCAGGAATTGGGTTAACCCAACCAAAAATGAGGATGGAAGAGAAAACCCCTCAGGATTTGGGTTAACCCAACCAAAAATGAGGATGGAAGAGAAAACCCCTCAGGATTTGGGTTAACTCAACCAAAAATGAGGATGGAAGAGAAAAACCCTCAGGATTTGGGTTAACTCAACCAAAAATGAGGATGGAAGAGAAAAATAATCAGGATTTGGGTTAACTCAACCAAAAAGTGAAGATGGAACAGCAAAACCCTCAGGATTTGGGTTAACCCAACCAAAAATGAGGATGGAAGAGAAAAATAATCAGGACTTGGGTTAACTCAACCAAAAAGTGAAGATGGAACAGCAAAACCATCAGGACTTGGGTTAACTCAACCAAAAAGTGAAGATGGAACAGCAAAACCATCAGGAATTGGGTTAACTCAAACAAAAATGAGGATGGAACAGCAAAACCATCAGGAATTGGGTTAACCCAACCAAAAACGAGGATGGAAGAGAAAAATAATCAGGACTTGGGTTAACTCAACCAAAAAGTGAAGATGGAACAGCAAAACCATCAGCATTTGGGTTAACTCAACCAAAAATGAGGATGGAAGAGAAAATAATCAGGATTTGGGTTAACTCAATCAAAAATGAGGATGGAAGAGAAAAATAATCAGGATTTGGGTTAACTCAACCAAAAAGTGAAGATGGAGCAGTAAATTCTGTTTGCTGCCCGTGTGAGTGTGAGCACACCTGGGGAACTCAGCGCAGCCTCCGAGGAGCACCCAGGGACACAAATGGGGGTCCCCACCAATCCAGGGGTTTCCAGCCCGATTTCCCCACCCCACGTTGGGTGAATCCATCGCCAGCACCACCCTCCTGCCTCCCAACCGTGAGCCCAGCGCAGGACAAGGCACTCCCTGATCATCAGAGTAAACATTTGTGATTGAAGAGGCTGGTGCAGTCGAGGACCTGAAGGTGGAATTTGAAGTGTTTTCTGTAAGGGCAGCGACAGTTCCATTTCTCATCGTCAATTCCCACCTGTGGGGAGGCATTTCCTTCCCTGTTTTGCCTTAAAAATGGGAACCTGGTTTAAATAAACCTGGTTTATTCCCAGGTTTCAGCGAACACCTTGAGGAATTAACAGCGCCCTCAGCTCTGGAGTTTTGGCAGAATTTCCCTTTCAGCACATAAGACACTCATCAGACAGGAATACAAGATTTTTTTTTATGAAAAAGTGCACTTGATACTGCAAAAAAATTAGGGATTCTGGTGCAAAAATAAGAAATTCATCTAGATCAAGATGAGTATTTATGGTATCAACAAGGGGGGGGGTTTCCTCCAAGTCAATAAATTTAGAAAGAGCCTTTGCAACTCTGAAATTCCTATCATTAAAATAAAATTAAATTGTTAAAATATTATTGGATAAAGTATTAAAGTAAAAGGAGATAAGGGGGGGGGAGTTCCTTTGGGAAAGGATCTGTACAAATTCATTGCTGACAGCTTCACCTGCGCTGTGGGGTGAAATCTGGAAATCAGAACGGAAAAAAAAACACCCACAGAAAATACTTTTTATGCCTAAAGATTCTGATTTTCAGTCAGATTTCGGACACCAGCACTCCCCCCTGCAGCAGCTCCGTGTCTGAGCCTTGGCTGGAGTGAGAAATCCAGGAGAAATCCAGGAATTAAATGGAATTAACCCACAACCCCCCAAGGCCAGCCCATCACCATCACTGCTGCAGCTCCTGTGGGATTCACCCAATTCCCTCCTTTCCAGGCTTTTCCCCACTTTTGGTTTGAAGAAGCTCCTCCTCCTCCTGCAATTCCTAAAAAAAAATCCCTAAAAAAACTCCCCCCACCAGGGCAAGGAGTCAGAGGAGCCCAGGATGCTTTGGGTTGGGAGGCACCTCAAAGATCACCCAGATCCAGCTCAATCGAGGTTATCTGAGCACCAGAAGAAACCCTGTGGATTTTAAACTCATTTTTGAACCTTTCCTCACCCAAACCAACAACCCTGGGAGCCTGTGCTGTGTGAGCAGGCCTGGAATCTCCTGGGACAATCCCAATTTCCAGCTGCTGAGGTGCTGGGAGGGTCAACGCTGGCACGGGGAGGGGTTGGATGCTCCATCCACACCTGGCCCCAGGTGAGCCCGGCCACAAACGGGGATTTCCCACAGCACCAATCCCACGGAGGTGACAATTCCCACATCCCTGCCCCAAGGAATGGTTTCCTGCCCCTGGGCCATCTCCATCCCCACAGCTCCCAAATTTATCCCAAAGCACAGCAACTTTTTTTAGGTTTTGTTTTTTTTTTTTTAAATGATGTCTCCAAGCCTGCAGGGAGTAACTCGGATAACTCTGGGAGCTCAGCAGCCTCTGCCACAACCTCACCCCAAACCCTCTTCCTGACCTTCCCGTCCCTTCCCACCTCTCCCTCTGCTTCGCAGCTTGGGGGATGCTCCAGGGAAGGTGAACGCCAATTTTCACTCCCAAAAACCCCAAAAAAATCCTTCAACCACCCCACAGAACCCCTCAGGCTGGGAGGGATCCCCAAGGATCAAATCCCACAGGAATCCCTGAGGCCAAGAGCCTCCCAGGTTCCTTTTTCCTGGGATTTTAAATCAGATTTCCAAATTTAATTCATCTCCAGGAATCCTTGAGGCCAAGAGCCTCCCAAGCTCCTTTTTCCTGGGATTTTAAATGAGATTCTCAATTTTAATTCATCTCCAGGAATCCTTGAGGCCAAGAGCCTCCCAAGCTCCTTTTTCCTGGGGTTTTAAAGCAGATTTCCAAGTTTAATTCACCTCCCCACAGCAGCATCCCCCAGCTGGGACATTGCTGAGTCTCTGGAGCTCCTCAAAACCCTCTGCAGCACTTTAGGGCTGGAACAATTAAATTTTGTCATCCCAAACACGTGGGCCAGACCCTGCTGCAGGCAGATAAACGACACCAGACCCAACCCAGCAGAACGTCCCTAAATCCTCTCTTCCACACCACAACTCCTCAGCCCCTTTTCCCCCCTGAACCTTTATCCCCAGAGATGATTTTGCACTCACAGCACCCTAAAATTTCAGATGGTTTTGGACATTTTCCCCACATTGCAGGCAGAATGAGCTCCACCTGAACTTCCTGTGCTTTTATTCACCTGCACAAAGTTTTTGGGGGTGGCAGCAGGTCTCCCAGTCAGTGCAAATTAGCAAATTCTGTTAATTGATGATGTGGAAAGCAAATGGGATTTAGTAAAACATCAGCTTTTTGTAGCTCTGCATCAGTTTGATGTCCTATTCCCAAAGAAAAGAGGGATCTGTTTCAGGAAAATAGGAAAAGCTTTGTGAATTGGACAAAAAAACCCAAAAAACAAAAAACAAAACAAACAAAAAAAACCAAACAAAAAATCAACCCAAAATAAAAACAAACAAACAAACCAACAAACCAAAAAAAAAACCAAAAAAAAACCCCACCAAAAAAACCCCAAAAAACCAAAAAAACAAAAAACAAAAAAACAAAAAAACCAAACCAAACCAAAAAAAAAAAAAAAACAAACCCAACCCCAAAGTATTTAATTATTTAATTTAGGTCATATTAAATAAAATTAGTTTAATGCCATTTTTCCCCAGCTGGGCTACAGGAAATTTCTCTACCACCAAGACACCTTTTATAAACACAACCTCAGGCTAACTTCCCAGAACCCCCCTAAAAAAAAAGAGTATAAAATAAATTATGTTTTCTAAAGACCTGATCACATGGAGCTTCCCAAAAACAGATCGGGAGGAAAAGCAACGCCCAAAATCTTCCCCAAAAACGGGATTTTTCATGCTGCCACACCCAAGGCCTGGCACTGCAGCCCCCAGGCCCCAGCGGGCACGGAGCTGGCTCTGGATTTTCCCCTGGAACAGCAGAGAGCAGCCAGAAAAACGAATATTTTTAGGTGCTGAACAGGATTTGACTCGCCAGGCTGAACAAACCCACGCGGGAGCTGCTCTGCCCACGGAGCTGCTGCTGCCTGTGCTCCCTGCGCTGGATCCTGGGCCAGCAGCACTGCCAGGGGAACCCCAGATACACCCAGGGCACCCCCAGATACACACAGGGCACCCCCAGAACTGCCAGGGGAACCCAGAACTGCCAGGGGAACCCCAGACACACCCAGGGCACCCCCAGAACTGCCAGATGAACCCCAGCACTGCCAAGGCAGCCCCAGAACTGCCAGGGGAACCCCAGATACACCCAGGGCACCCCCAGACTCATCCAGGGCACCCTCAGCACTGCCAGGGCACCCCCAGACACACCCAGGGCATCCCCAGACCCACCCAGGGCATCCCCAGACACACCCAGGGCACCCCCAGACTCATCCAGGGCACCCCCAGCACTGCCAGGGGAACCCCAGACACACACAGGGCACCCCCAGACCCATCCAGGGCACCCCCAGAACTGCCAGGGGAACCTCAGAACTGCCAGGGGAACCTCAGACACACACAGGGCACCCCCAGACCTACCCAGGGCACCCCCAGAACTGCCAGGGGAACCCCCAGACCCACCCAGGGCACTCCCAGACCCACCCAGGGGTGCAGACCCAGGGATGGACAGATGGACAGATGGACAGGGAACACCCCACCTGGAGATGCTGATCCCCCCCAGAGCCCACCCCGCCCCTGCTGAGACTCCACCCTTGGAATGTCAGTGTGGCCTCACCAATCCGTTGATTTTCCACCTCCATTTCACCCACAGTGACATCAGAGGTGAATTAATTCAGTTTTTTTGGGTTTTTTTTGGGAATTACTCCACCACCAAACCCTCTGGGATATTTCCTCTTCCCCAAGTTTAGCAGCTAAAAAGCACCCAGGCCAAAAAAACTTCCCACCAACAAAGGAATAATTCCTATGGGGGATAAGGAGCTCAACTAATCACAAAAAAAAAAAAAATTTAAAAAAACTGTGTCAAAGCATGAAGATTTCAACAAAACATTAAATAAAATAAATTACTAATCAGGAAATCTGACAAGTGCTACCTCGGAGTGGATGGGAATGACAACATTTCACTTGAAGGCAAAATTCCTCTGAGCAGGAAGGCCTGGATGGAGAACAGAGGAGGAAATTTCCTCGGGTCTATCCAGAAAAATCCTCCTGCTCAGGTGCCCTCAGCTGCAGAGTTCCTGTCCCATCTCAGGGGTTACAAGGAGTGGTTTTGTCACCAGACTTCTCCTGGCAAGCCCAGGGCAGCTCTCACTGAGAGTTACAATAGCAGAGCCAGTCAGCACCAGAGAAATTCAAAACCACGGGGTTTAAACACCTTTAAAATGTTGGTTTTATAGATATTTCTATCTCTTTGTAAAAGCATCACAGGCCTCTCCGTCCAAGTGGCCTCCCCACGAGGCCTCAGCTCCCAGGTTTGTGTCTGGTCCTGTTCCAAATCCAGCTGGGTTTTTTTTTGCTGCAATCCCAAAATTTGGCAGCAGATCTCCCCACAGGACCAGCACCACCCAGCTGCTGAGATCCTGCTGAGATCCAAGAGGATTCCTGGGGAAATTCCCACGAGCAGCCAGAACCGCTTCTGAACCCTCCCACGGGGAGGGGACGCCAGGAAAAGAGCCTGGAATCCTCACTCTGAGCAAAACTCCTGAATTTCAGATAATCCCCTCTGGTTTCCAGGCAGTGGGATTGGGTTTGAAAATCCGACATTTGATTTTTTGCAGGGATTTTGAAGATCTCCATCATCTGCATTTTTATGCCCCCACTCGAATCCAGGTGGAATTGGGATCTCAGTTAAACGTTGCTCTCCTAACCTGGAGCACGAGGGGGGGATTTGCAGCTGGGGAGATTATAAATTTCTCAACCTTCGCCTCAAAACCAGCATGGAGCACCAGGATAAAGATCTCCCGTGGGGAAAGTGGCCCTCAGCAAAGCTCTTTATCCATCAGTGATTGGTTTTTGACACATTTGAACCGGGGTGTTTGGTACAGGAGGTCCTTGAGGAAGGGAGGTGGCCAGGAGAGAAAAAGAGATTTGGAAAGATTTAGGATCAGGCTCCAAAAATTAAAAAAATCCAGCTGGATTTGGGTTCCAAAAGAACCCCAGACACATCCTTCTACTGCAGCTAAGGAGGCTGAGGTGTCTGGAGGATGTGGAGAGAGGAATCAGTGCCCAAAATCATCTTCCATTCCAGCCAAGCAATTCCAGGCTCCTCATGCCCACCAAACTCTGCTTTCCAAGCCAGCCCCACAGCACCCAGCTGTCCTTCCACATCATCACCTTGAATTTGGGTCAGGAGAGGGGGAAAACAAACCCAAAACCAACGGGAAGCAAACCTTTAAACCTTTCAGGTCAAGGATTGGCCACAAGAGGGTTGGGTGAGCTGGTCCAGGTGAGGAACCTCCCAGCACAAACCCCTCAGGAATCAGGAGCTGCAGGTGTCCTAGAGAAGAGATTCTGAATCCTTTGTTGCTCAGGCTGGAGCTCACAGATTCAACAACAACAACAAAAAAAGTTAATTTCTAAGCAGAATTTGTAGAATTTTCCTTTTTTTTTTCTTTTTTTTTTTTTTTGAAGTCTCCAATTCTGGGTCTGGAACCGTTGCTTGATTATTTTTTTTCTTTTCCCCCCCCAATACTTCATCAGAGCAGGGAAAATTTTGGAAGTGCAATACTAGGAGAGCTCCTGGCCAGGCTGCTCAGTGTTCATGTTGACAATTGATTTTGTCTTCAGAGTGCTCCAAAAAATCCAGCATTTCCTCTATGATGGCCTGCAGGGCCCGGCCCAGCTGTTCTGCAGAGTAAGGTTTCCCCAGAGGAGGCACGTGGACAAATGCTGACCTCCCATGGCTCTGGTACAAGGAGGTGTAGTAGGTGAAGTCACAGAGGTACCTGGAACACAAAACCACAGATTATCCAGTGAAAAAAAAGGGAAAAAAACCAGATAAAACGAGTTGTAGGTTCCCCATCCTTCAGCATCGTGGTGGCATCCTGGGGTTTAGGGGCAGGAATTGTGAGTCCGGGATTGTTTTAATTACATTTAAGACAAAAAATGTCAGGATCTCTCTGTTTTTTTTTTTTCCAAAAAAAGGGATAAAACCAGATAAAATGAGCTGCAGGGTCCCCATCCTTCAGCATCGTGGTGGCATCCTGGGGTTTAGGGGGATGTAAGGCAGGGATTTTAATAAAATTTTATATATACATTTTTATATACATAAATAGATACTAAAATATATATATGAATATATATATATAAATATATATTAAAAATATAATATATATATTAAATATAATATATAATAATATATTATATATATTATATATATTAAATATATACTAAAATATATATATAAAATATATATATTAAAAATATATAAAATATATAAAT
>JAWMQZ010000119.1:1176307-1186520 GCA_035584835.1 Tangara arthus | reverse complement strand
TTATATATATTATATATATTATATATTTATTTATTATTTATATATATAAAAATAAATAAAAATATTTATATATATAAATAAAAAATATATATAAATAAATATATATATATATAAATAAAATAAATATATATATATATAAAAAATATATATTAAAAAGCTGGTTGAGAAGGGAACTGGAGTCAGTGGGCTGCTTTGTGAAGAAGACTCAGTGCTCTGAGGAGCTGCCCACGAGAAAACACCGAGAAGGTGTGAAACCCTCGTGCTAAGGAGACAACACCATGGAACCCCTGTGATAAGATGACAACACCCCCTTACCTGCCAGCGTCCTTGGAGATGGTGACAGTGACATCCAGCCCCAGGGCAGAGACCCTGCTGCTGACGGCGTCCATGTCGATGATGGAGTCGATGCACTCGGGGCCGCCCTCCACGCAGCACTGCGAGCCCGGGCAGAAGCGGCAGTTGTCCAGCCCCTTGTAGCCCACGTTGTGGCCACACTTCTCCAGGGTGACGGTGGTGGCCATGCCCGACACGCCCACGTGGACCACCAGCTGCCAGGGGAGAAGGGACGGGGTTGGGTTGTGCGAAATGCTGCTCACAGAATCACAAAGTCACAGGATAATGAGGTTGGGAGAGACCTCTAAGGTCATCGGGTCCAGCCTGTGTTGGGATGGTAAGAATTGTTTTGATCATTCTCTGAGGTTCAGAGAATGTGGAAACCCAGAAATATTCTTGGGAAGAGCTGTGCCTTGCTTTTCTCTATGCAGAGCAATGTGGGGCAATTTCCTGACAGGCCAAGGAACCCAAACACCATCACTGTGGGTGAACAATCCCCACATTGCATTCTGCTTTGGCACAAACACAGGCACAGAAAATGAGATCAGAATATTCTTTGGAAGAATTGTGCCTTGCTTTTCTCTGTGAAGAGAAATGTGGGGCTACACACCTGGCCCTGACAGGCCAAGGAGCCAAACCACCAACAATCCCCACATTGCATTCTACTTTTGCACAAACACAGGCACAGCAAATGATAAGAATTGTTTTGATCTTTCTCTGAGCTTCAGAGAATGTGAAACCCAGAAATATTCTTGGGAAGAGCTGTGCCTTGCTTTTCTCTGTGAAGAGAAATGTGGGGCTATTTCCTGACAGGCCAAGGAACCAAACCACCCTCACTGTGGGTGAACAATCCCCATGTTGCATTCTGCTTTGGCACAAACACAGGCACAGCAAATGAGATAAGAATTGTGTTTTCTTTCTCTGAGGTTCAGAGAATGTAAAACCCAGAAATATTCTTGGGGAGAGCTGTGCCTTGCAGTGGTCCCTTCACACCCACTGCTCCTGGGAGCTGCAGCACTCTGAGCTGTAAAATCCTACAAATTCCTCACCACGAAAGAGGAAAAGATCCAGCCAGGGACAGCCAGGCTGAGGGAATACATGAAAAAGGAGACTTCCCACAGTGCCCACTGCAGGTTCCAACCCTTTGCTGGGTGGTTTTTCCCTCCTCCCTTGACTCACTCACTTGGGGACTGTGCTTCTTCCACAAGGCAGGAATGAGTCTCTGCACGGTCTGGTACTCAACAGGGACCTCATAGACGTGCAGATCCACATCATCCCTCAGCCCCAGCTTCTCCAGCTCCTGAAAACACCAGCAAAGCACAACCAAGATGGTCAGACTCGGGATGAGCAGGGGATTTACTCCTGGAGGGTTCAATGGCAGAGTGAGGGACTAACACACAGTTCACACCAGGCTGTGTGACCTCATAAACAGCACCTGCAGCGAGTTCACAGCAATGTAAAAAAACCCCAAACCCATAATGGCAACAACAAAGGCATGTTCCCCACCTGCGTGGAAGAAGAGTTTCACCCACAGAACTGTTTGTGTGGCTCTGATGTGTGTGTGACAAAGAAATCAACATTTAACTGACAACAGTTACCAGCAACACCCACGCTGCCGGGGAAACCTTGGCTCTGATATTTATAGAGGGAGACAGTCACAATCCCTGCTTCTTCCAAGCAGTGACAATCTGGGGAAGGTGGGACTGGCAGGATCTTATCCATCACCCAGGGCTGCCGGCCTGCAGAGTAATTTCACATTTATTTCCAGATAAAGAGCTCTCAGGGCTGTGGTGGTTCAGCTAACCCAGTAAATGATTTCTCTGTCTCTGCCATGAAAAAACCCCAAATATCCTGGCAATAAATGGAGCCAATTTCCTCCAAACCTTTTAAAACACAAAGTGGCAGTTAAATACCTTGCAAAGACTTTTTAAAACCAGAGGAAAGGGTTGTTTTGTTTTTTTTTTCTCCCCGGTGTTTCTGTTTGATCCCAAAACTGGGAGTTCCCCCTGCACACAGGTTCTGCCCTGCTCTCTCCAGGAAGGCTCCAGTTGGAGCTTTGCTCCTCTCTGGTATCTCTCAGAGCCACCAACCCCAAAACTTCCCAGAGCTCAAAGAAACACCCACAAGGTCTGAAGCCCCTGGAAAAAAAAGGTTTTTAAAAAAAAACATCAGCTGAGCCTGAGCTTTGGAGCCAGGTAACACCAGGAAAGCATTTGGAGAAGAGACCTTGCCCATCACGTTTAAGGAATTCCTGCAGCATCAAACCCGGACCAAGCTCTCCCCTTGTCATCAAATGTCCAAAATAGCTGTTCCTATGGAGCTGAGGTAGGAACAGGTAAAAGTCATCAAAGGACATTTCAAAATATCCCTGAATTTATCTCCATTGCAGGTTTGGATTTGGGGGACCACAGCCACGAGCTGCTCTTTGAAGCAATGCTCAGGTTTTATTTTCCTCCCTGCAGATCAGCTGTTTTCACTCTCCAACCTTGTATTCCCCCAGGTTAAAAATTAAAAATTAAAGGCACTTGAAAGGAGAAGACAAGCTGAGGTTTGAGGCCTCCCCCATTTAAACGTGAGCGGTGTCTTGCCACCGTTTTTCTGTGTTTTCATCAGCATGAGTGGTTTTCTGCTGAGGGAAAAAACACCTTTCACACTTGTACAGCCAAACCACAGGGATGTAACAAGATTTAAGATAACTAAAACAGCCAGAAAGGCCAAAGTGACACTTTCAGAGAGCAGCAGATATGAGCAAGGATGATAAATCACAGGCTCTGGCTCCCAGGGCAAGGCTGATATTAAAGCCTGGCTGTATTGATTAGTGTCTGGCACACTCAGACATTCATTAAGCACAGCTGGATGGAAGGGATGCACAAATCTGCACAAATCTGCCTTCAAAACCTTACCTGGAGCCTCAATAAAGGAGTTTACAGATGAGAGTGTTCAACCACCAGCCAGCCTCTTCAGGAGGAGAATCAACACTTTTTAGGAGCGTTAATAATAATGAGAAGTGATGCTCCTGAAGGTGAAGGGTGGAGAAGGAAAGAGCTCCTGGGGATGGATTTGATGGTGGGGATGGGGAAGGAAAGAGCTTCTAGGGAATGAATTTTTTGGCGAGGAAGGAAACAGCTCCTGAGGATGGATTTGGTGGTGGGGAAGGAAAATGATCCTAGAGATGGATTTGATGGTGGGGATTGGGAACAGCTCCTGGGGATGGATTTGGTGGTGGGGAAGGGAACAATTCCTGGGGATGGATTTGATGGTGGGGATTGGGAACAGATCCTGGGGATGGATTTGGTGGTGGGGAAGGAAAAAACTCCTGGGGATGGATTTTTTGGTGGGGAAGGGAACAGCTCCTGGGGATGGGTTTGATGGTGGGGATTCAGAAGGAAAAAGCTCCTGGGGATGGATTTGGTGGTTGGGAAGAGAAGAGCTCCTGGGGATGGGTTTGATGGTGAGGATTTAAAAGGAAAAAGCTCCTGGGGATGGATTTGATGGTGGAGACTGGGAACAGTTCCTGGAGATGGATTTGATGGTGGGGAAGGAAAGAGCTCCTGGGATGGATTTGGTGGTGGGGACTGGGAACAGTTCCTGAGGATGGATTTAATGGTGAGGATTCAGAAGGGAACAGCTCCTGGGGATGGATTTGGTGGTTGGGAAGAGAAGAGCTCCTGGGGATGGATTTGATGGTGGGGATTTGGAACAGCTCCTGGGGATGGGTTTGATGGTGGCAAGTTTTGCTGGATGAAAAGAGAACCCTCCAGACACTTAAACCTTAACTTTACCAAGCCACAACTTTTCCTTTAACCAAGCCCAGCGCCCCATAATGAAGATGTTTGTGACCTTCCCCCCCCCTGCCTGAACAAGCTCTGCCCCCCAGCCCTGTCCACCTGACACCCAGAGCACACAGAACATGTGTGACCCATTCCCTGACCCCTCCACAATGCTGCTCTTTGTGAGCCTCTAATATCCTTATCAGGTCTGTCTAGACACCCTGACAGCAATTGTCCTTCCTAATGTCACAATGCACTCTGACCCCTCTCCTCCTCCTCCTCCTCCTCAGCCAGAAGCACTTTTGGGGAGATGAAGGAGCCCAGCAGCTTCACAGTCCACAGGTCACACCTGTGTCCACACCTAAGCCACAGCAGGGAGGGCAGGAAATGAGAAAAGCTCATTTTAGTGATTTCTCCTTGCAAGTCCCTCCCCAGCAAAAGCTGCACCCGTGGGGGGAAAAAATAATCCTGAACTGAAAATTAAAATGATGAAAACTCAAAGCAGCAAACCCAAATTAACACAGAGTGGTTTTGCTGTGAGCCTTAAAATAAAGCAGAAAGGAGTTTTTCTTCCTGCTGATTTTATAGGAAAGCTCTCCCCTGTGAGTAAAAACCCAAACATTTCATTGGGGTTTTTTTTTTTTTTTTTTGGGTGAAATTTCAAAACTTTTCATTTCAGCAGCATTATTAGATTGCTGCTGCCACTATTTAAGGTAGCCATGTGTAAAAATCAGTCAGCTTGCAAAACCAGACAGAAATTCACTGCACTTCCAGGGCAAACTCACCCCGTGCCCGTGTTCTGTGGGAGAACCCAAATAAAACCAGGGGCAGTGAAAGCAAAAAAAAAAAAATAAAATAAAAGGAGAGAATTTTATCCTCGGGATGCAGCACAATAAAAGATGTAATAAACCAGAACTAGCCGAGCCCTAGAGCTAGGAAGGATTTAGAAAGATTGTTTAATTGATTTTTCTGCTATTAAAATGCAGATCACAGCGTCTGGGATTCGGGGACTCAGACACGCCTTTGTGTCCCCTCCGCTCCATGAAGTCCCCGTCTGAAAGTTGCACAATGCCCACCTCAGCCAGGCTCAAAGACATGCTGTTCCTTTTTGTCTGGGCCTCTGGGGGCTGAGACAGGGGAAGGAAAGGCAAATCCTCCCCGCTGCCTCCCAGCTGATGTTTTCACTCACAATAATCCGGGCCCGGAGCCTCCGGTTTGTACTCAAAACATCCCCAGCTCTGGGTTTAGACACTCAGAATATCCCATTTCCACTCAAAACATCCCAAATTCTGAGTTTAGGCACTCAAAACATCCCCAGCTCTGGGTTTAGACACTCAGAATATCCCATTTCCACTCAAAACATCCCCAGCTCTGGGTTTAAACACTCAAAACATCCCCAGCTCTGGGTTTAGACACTCAGAACATCCCAAATCCACTCAAAACATCCCAAATTCTGAGCTTACCCACTCAAAACATCCCCAATCCACCCCAAACATCCCCAATTCTGAGCTTAGCCACTCAAAACGTCTCCAATCCTGAGTTTAGCTACTCAAAACATCCCAAATCCACTCAAAACATCCCCAATTCTGAGTTCAGCCACTCAAAACATCCCCAATTCCAAGATTAGCCACTCCAAACATCCCAAATCCACTCAAAACACCCCAAATCCTAACTTTAGCCAGTCAAAACATCCCCAATTCTGAGTTTGTACACCCCAAACATCCCCAATTCTGAGTTTGTACACCCCAAACATCCCCAATTCTGAGTTTGTACACCCCAAGCATCCCCAATCTACTCAAACCACCCCCAGTTCTGAATTTATCCACCCAAAACACCCCCAGCTCTGAATTTTGCCATCCCCCAAGCCCCTAAAAACAGATTTTACACGGAGGGGATGACTTCCTCCATCAGCCACACAGCTGAGCAGCCACCAGTGCCTCGAGCTGTTTCTCCTTAGGTTTGTTTATTTTTTTTTTTCAAGCAACATCTCAACACCCACCACTCCTCCTGCTCCAAAAACCACCCTTTTGTCTGTCTCCTCTAAAATAAAAGCAGCTATTTACACCACCAGCAAGAACAAACCAAACCACTGAGCCTCACTTCTGATTTTTAGGAACGTCCTGTATTTTTTTTTTCCCGCCATCCACAACCTGCATATTCCTCCAAACTGACCCAAAATTAAATAAATTCATTCCCAAAAAAGCTCTTGGAGGTAAAGGTTTTGTCTTCTCCCACCAGCCAGCATATCAGGCAGCTGGACATTAGTTGGCTGTAATTGATTAGAGTTTGTGATTTAATTTAAAAGCATTTGGAAGAAGATATTAATCTCAGAGCTCTGAAGGGGAGAGAGATGTGGTGGGGAGAAAAATAGATTTAATTCCCTGGGCAACTGTACTAAAAGGTACCATGGAATTCCCAGGGGCTTTGCCACAAACCCCATCCAGAAGTGACAAAGAAGGAGGAAATGGGATAACGTGGCAGCACCATCCCTGTGAAAAGTGTTTTTACAACAAAAAAACCCTTTAATTCCATCAAAAAGAGCTCAATTCCCTGTTCTTGCCACATCTGTGGGATGCCAGCCTCAGCCAGATGAACTCCTGGGCTCAGGGTGGGGATTTTGGGGCGCCCTGTGCGTGGCCAGGAGTTGTTGGGATGATTCCCTCCCAGGATATTCCAGATTTTAGGGATGTGCCCAGGCAGGTACAGAGCTACAAGTGGCAATAAAGCTGATTGTCCTGAGCAGGCAGGAAAAGGCATTTCCCCAGAAACTCTCCCAAGCAGAAAAGGGAGGATCCAGGGGGGGAAATAAGGCAGCTCTGCCTGGGAATCAGACTCTGCCACTCAACTCCACCAAAGTCTCCTCTCAGGGATAAAGGTGAACCAGCTGGCCCAGCTTTAAATCAGAACTGAGAGAAAAGCACCCAGATTCCTCTGGGCTGGTTTGTTTGTTCGGAATTCTTCAGGGCAGAAGAGGATTCCGAGCTCCCTGCCCCATTTAAAAAGCACCCAAAGCTGGGAATTCCTGACTTGCCTCAGCTACATTAACTCAATCTCATTAAACTCCACCAGCTCAGGGATTGTTTTCTGAGCAGGGAATCAAACATTATCCAGCCGACCATCTGGATATCTGCAGAGAGCTCCAGGAGAAGTTGTAAGTGATAAAAAGAGCTGAAAGCCCAAATTCGTAGGGATTTGTCCTCTGTTTTGACACTTCCCAAGAGGAAAATCCAGGGGTTACCTGAACTGCAATCCAGCTGGCGTTCACGGCGTGCTCTCCAAACGGCCCAAACCCTGCAAGAGAGGAAAAATTCACAGATTTGACTCAAGTTGCAAAGAGGTTTGAGCTTTCCTGGAAAAAAAAAAAAAACCCCAAAAAACAAACTCCACTTCTACCTCTCAATCCTTATTTCTTTACACCTGAGTATCAAACAAGACACCTGCACTAAAATATTTCAACTCCAGCCTTGTACAGTGAAGGAAAACAATAACTTGCCTGAAAAGAAACTTGGTTTTTTTTTTTTTTCTTGAGGAGGAGAACTTTCCTTCCTGCCCAGGTTAGAAAAATTGGTTATTACCAGCTAACTTGCCCGATGGCACAGAATTAGAATCATGATTGGATTTTCTATTCCTGATCGCTTCAGCCCACAGCAGATGCTTCCACAAGCCTGCCTCAAATGTTCCTTCTCCACTCAGGGTCCTCTCCAAGATCTTCGTTAGCATTAATTACACCTCCCAAGGAAATAAACAGAGCTGTTGACAGCCCACCCACAGCACAGCAAAGGCTACCAGGGTGTTATCAAAACCACTTCCTTCAGCACCTCCAAATTCCTAATGAATAACTTCGGAGTTAACTGGTAATCCATACTATCTTTTTATTATTTTTTTTTTCCCCTGAGCAAGCACACAAAGGTTGGGCAATTTATCTGGGTGTAACGTCGATACGCTTTAATTTCAGATGTCAGCCTTGCCCTCCGAGCCTGGTGCAATTAGGAGACATAAATTCTGCCCAGCCCCTGAAAGGATCCGAGAGGGACCACAAATTCCAGCTGACACCTTAATGGAAATGTGGGGTTTGCCCTCCCCAGGCAGGCTGAGGTGAGGCTGCACCTCAGCAGGAATTTCCCAAGCGTGGGCTCGTCCACGCCCGCGGAGCTCAGCCCGGCTCGCCAAAATAAATATTCCCACAAAATCCAAAATGCTGGGGGTGTTTTCCTGTGAGCAGAGCTGCAGGGGTGTGAGACAAACCATGGCAGGGGAAGGAGGCAAATGAATGCCTTCCCAGCTGTTTCTGCAAGTCCCACACGACTCCCTGGAGCTGAATTCCCAAGTAAAGCGTGACAATCCCATAAAAGAAACGAAATCCACCTCTTAACAACTCAGCCGGGGAAAGGCTGGAATTCCACAGGTGCCCAGGCACAGGGCAGGATTCCCTTGCTCCAAATTCCAAATCCAAGCGGCACAAACACAGCTGGGGTTATCCCTGCTCTGCCTCATCTGGGAACAGAGGGAACTCTGTGGGCAGCCCCCGAGCCCACGGAGCACATCCAGCCCTGCGAGGCTCATTAGCACTAAAACCAGCGGCAGGGATGGCCGTGGGATTATCTCCTTAACGAGTTCTAAAAAAGAAATTGTGCACAAATAACGTTTATCCTCGGCCAGCCCAGGCTGGGAACCCACAGGGAACACGACACCGTCCCCAGCGCTGAACGGAATTCCTCCTGACATCCCCGGCGTTATCAAACAGGGGCACAGCTCACAAGGCGACTGCTGCCTTTTTGCAACCAGATTTCCTGGAAATTTACAAAAA
The DNA here is from genome assembly GCA_035584835.1 of Tangara arthus. Classification (NCBI taxonomy): domain Eukaryota; kingdom Metazoa; phylum Chordata; class Aves; order Passeriformes; family Thraupidae; genus Tangara; species Tangara arthus. The sequence continues at coordinate 1,177,610 of JAWMQZ010000119.1, read as the reverse complement.
AAAAAAAAAAAAAAAGGGGAAAAAAAAGGGAGCGTGGAGGAGCCTGGAGCAGCAGAACGTCTCCTGACGCAAGTTTTCTGTTTAGTCACCGCCGCTCCACGCTGGATTTGGGGCTGGGAAAGGCAGGATCCGCCACCTGCTCCCAGCAAAAAGGCACTTTCCGCCCGTGGTTACGGCCGCTCTGCTATTCAAACGGCCTCAGCTTCAGCTGCTGGGGGCAGACCTGAATAGTTTGGGCCAGTTTCCCATTTGTCACAGGACGGCCTCACCCACAAATCACCCCGAGCTGCCTTTGTACCCCGGGGGGAGGCTGACACCGCCGGGGCCTCTCGCTCATTCTTCCCTCCGGTGCCTCGGGGCTGCCCTGGGGAGCAGCTCCCACACCTTGGGGGCTCAGGGTGGGCTGCTCAGAGGGGGATTCCCCCCTCCCCGCGCCCCAAATTGGTTTTCCTGCTCCTTGGGAGGATCGATTCCCTTCTTCTGGCAAAGAGCAAACCTTTGGGATGGGGTCGCACATGGAAAAAGGGGATCCAAGTGCCAGCTGGATGGATAAATACTAGAAAAGCCCCTCACTGCTGTACGCCCCCAGCTCTGACACCCCTGAGCCAAAGCCCCCCAGACTCTGCCCTGCACCCCATTTATCGCCCCACACAGGGGACAGCGCCCCAAAACAGCCCCCACTCCCCATTCAGTCCCCCCATGATGGGACAGCAGATCCCCCCCCTCAACTCAGGGAAGGGATCCCCCACTGATCTCAGGGAAGGGGTCCCCCACTGATCTCAGGGAAGGGGTCCCCAACTGCCCCCTCCAAGCCCTGTGGTGAAGGAGTCCCCAAAATTCCCCCTCTGCCCCAAATTCCCCATCACGCAGAAGCGGCTCCTCCAAGCCCCCCATCACTTCGCGGAGGGGTCTCACCCCTACCCCCGGCCACTTTCATCAGCAAAAGGACCCCCAAAGCTGCTCCTCAGCGCGGAGCAGGGGTCCCCCAGCTGCACCCCCAGACCCTTTAACCCCCCCAGCTCTGCCCTTCCCTGGCAGCCCCCGCCTCAATTGGGGAAGGGCTCCCCAAAATTGCCCCCGCAGGGACGGGGTCCCCCAGCAATTCCCCCCATTTCCCCTCTCACCGCCCCGTACCCGTCACCACCACCGCCCGCCGCGGCTTCTCCATCGCGGCTCCGTCCCGTCCGTCCCGTCTGTCTGTCTGTCCGTCTGTCGGTCCGTCCGTTCCGTCCCGTCCCGCCCCCGCCGCCCCGCACTGAGCGCGGCCCCGCCCCGCGCCGCCCGCCCCGCCCCGCGCCGCCCG
>JAWMQZ010000119.1:1160797-1172967 GCA_035584835.1 Tangara arthus | reverse complement strand
CCTGGGTTCTTATTCCTGAAACCCTGAGTTGTTGTTCGGCCCTGGGTTCTCATTCCTACAACCCTGAGTTGTTGTTCAGCCCTGGGTTCTTATTCCTACAACCCTGAGTTGTTGTTCAGCCCTGGGTTCTTATTCCTACAACCCTGAGTTGTTGTTTGGCTCTTGGTTCTTATTCGTACAACCACTTGCTGAAACCCTGCTGGGTTGAGCCCATGGTATCCCAGGAAAAATCCTGAAACTGCCTGAAAACAACACAGGGAAGTGGCTGCTCCAAAACCGAGCACCTGAAGATTTTTATTTTTTAAAAATAAATAAATATATAAAAATATAAATATATATTTATTTATATATATAAATATAAAATAATTAAAATATAAAATAATATAAATATAAAATAATATATATTTAAATATATAATAACGCATTGGGTTGAGTCCTAGGGAAGCCCATGGTATCCCAGGAAAATCCTGCCTGAAAGCAAAGCAGGGAGGTGGCTGCTCCAAAACTGAGCACCTGAAGATTTCTATTTTTATTTTTTAAAAATAAATATATAATGTGTGAGTTCCTTACTGGGTTGAGTCCTAGGGGAGCCCATGGTATCCCAGGAAAACCCTGAAACTGCCTGAAAGCAAGGCAGGGAGGTGGCTGCTCCAAAACTGAGCACCTGAAGATTTTTATTTTTATTTATTTTTATTTAAATAAATTTTTAAAGTGTGAGTTCCTCATTCCCCTCAGCTGCTCTGGAGGCTCTCATCCCACAGCCAGCTGGCTCCAGAGCTGCCTCTCTGCTCCCTCCACACCCCAGAGGAGGGAAGGAGTGGGGTGACTCCCAGCTGGACAGGAATCCTGGCCGCAGCTGCGTTTTTCTTACCAGAATTGGTTGTTCAGCACCATTTGAGCTCCTGCCTCTGGTCCCACTTTCAATTCCCTTCTGGTGTGAGAAGGGAAGAAGGGCCTGGTTCCCTCACCCTCGTCTTCTGACATTTTCTGTAAGTGTTTGAGGAACAAATCGAAATTGCAGCTGTTTGTGGGGCTCTGTGCTCTGGGGAGTTAAACCCCCCATTTTTCACAGCTGGTTACAGATAATGCTCCCAGCAAAGACTGCTGCAGCTCTCCCCCTCTCCAGAAACGCTCAAAATCCCTAAAAGTGACCCAAAAGCAGCAGGTTTTGCTCATGGCCTCACATTTTGCTCCCCAACAGGCTGGGAATAAGTCCAAAATCCCTAAAAGTGACCAGAAAGCAGCGGGTTTTGCTCTTGTCGCTCCCTAACAGGATGGGGACAGAAAATCCCCAAAAGTGACCCAAAAGCAGCAGGTTTTGCTTGTGGTGACAAATTCAAAATCCCCCAAAAGTGACCCAAAAGCAGCAGGCTTTGCTCATGGCCTCACTGCTGCTCCTCAACAGGCTGGGGACAAAAAAATCCCTAAAAATGACCCAAAAGCAGCAGAAAGCAGCAGGTTCTGCTCGGGTTACTCCCCAACAGGCTGGGAACAAATTAAGAATCCCTAAAAGTGACCCAAAAGCAGCAGGTTTTGCTCGTGGCCTCACATTTTGCTTCCCAGCAAGCTGGGAACAAATTAAAAATCCCCAAAAGTGACCCAAAAGCAGCAGGTTTTGCTCGTGGCCTGACATGCTGCTCCCAAAGAGGACAGGAACAAGTTCAAAATCCCCCAAAAATGACCCAAAAGCAGCAGGTTTTGCTCGTGTTGCTCCCCAACAGGACAGGGGACAAAAAAATCCCCAAAAATGACCCAAAAGCAGCAGGTTTTTCCTCCCGTTTCTCCCCACCAGGACGGGGACAAGTTCTGGAGGATGCCCGAGTGCTACATCCGCGGCAGCACCATCAAGTACCTGCGGATCCCCGACGAAATCATCGACATGGTGAAGGAGGAGGTGGTGTCCAAGGGCAGAGGCCGCGGGGGGATGCAGCAGCAGAAGCAGCAGAAGGGCCGTGGCGTTGGAGGAGCTGGACGAGGTAAAAATCTGATTTTTTTTTATGGGGTTGGAGGAGCTGGACGAGGTAAAAATCTGATTTTTTTATGGGGTTGGAGGAGCTGGATGAGGTAAAAATCTGATTTTTTTTTTTCCCCCATCTTGGAGAGGGGAGAATGGGATCCCTGCCTTTAAAATTTCTCCTCTTGTGCAAGGAGCAGCTCCTGGTGCTCTGTGCTAAAGCCAGGGCTGCGTCTGGGAGAAGCTGCAGCAGCTCCTGAGCAGGATCCAGTCGAGCAGGCAGCCCCTGCCAAGGAACGGGGAGGATTCGTGCCAGGGATGGGCCTCCCTCCTTCCTGGGGCTGGGCAGGAGCTTCAGAGAGTCTCAACTTGGCTGTTTCAGCTCCTCCTGGCTCCTTTAGGAGCCTGGCCCTGCAGAAATGCAGCTCAGCAAGGCCCAGGGGGAAAACAAAAGGGGTGAAAATAGTGAAAATAAACCAGGCTCTGCCCGTGGCAGTGAGGGGGAAAAAATTCATCTTCTTCTCCTCCCTTTAAAATGGGGGTTTGGATTTCCTGATTTGTTAATGTATTTATGTTTAAAAAAACAACAACAAAAAAAAAGAAGACAAAACTGTGTGAGGGTTTGAGCTGCTCCTGGAAGATGAATAATTCATGTTCCTGATAAAGGGCAGGTTGCCGCTTCAGAAGAAATAGGTCACCCAAACAACCCTTCCCATTTCTTCTCGGGGTTAGGTGATCCCAGGGCACTCCAGCTGGGGGATTTGCTGCTCCTTTTTCCCAGATTATCCCTCTGGAAGCCTGGGAGCTGTTCCTGCGCTCTCCCCTCGTGCCACATCTTGGGGATTTGGGGGTTTGTGGTCACCCCACAACCCCAGGGCTGCTCCGGGCCGGGCTTCACCTGCAGCCTCAATTTGCTGATGGAATATTTTCAAGGGAAGCTTCAGCGTTTGCTAATTAGCTCAAAGGTTTGGCTCTCGTTACCGAGACGTGAAGGGACGAGGGAAAGGAAAAAAAAAGAAAAAAAAAAAAAAAAAAGAAAAGAAGGCAGGACAATTTTGTTGGGAGGCCACGGGGCAGGAGGGAAGCTGTAATTGTGCTCCCAGTTGAAAGGATTATTGTTTCTGACACTCCTAATCCTCCTCCTTTGACTTCTTGCTTGCCAAACTCTCAAGTCCCCAGCCTTTGCTCCAGCAGGAGCATCCCCAGCACTGCAGGCTTGGGAATAATTTAATAATTTGTGTTTTGGGCATCTCCCCTCCTCTAGAGCAGCTCTGGTGCTCGGGTTGGGTCTCCTTTGGGCTCTGCCTTTGTGTAGCAGGGTGGATCCACATCCCTTTATCCCTAGGATGGGATTCTGGGGGTAAATCTCAGGGCTGGGCTCAGCAGCTCCTGGTTTTGGGGCTGAGATCTCACTGCAGCCCCCAAATCAGCCCCTGCTGTCCCGTGCCCTCTCAGAACCAAGGATTGCTCTGCCCAGTCCCTGCGTTACCCTCACGGCTCTCACTTCACAACCTGGATTTTACATTCGTTCCTTCCCTGGTTCCATTTTTTTTGGGAGGAAACCTGAGTTTTACCACGAGCTCAGCATTAATCACGAGATGGACACGCCAGGCAGGTGCTGCTGAACGTGCTGAGGCGGGGGGTGAGTTTGTGCACCCCCTAAATAAAGCTCTGGGGCTGCAAAAGGAGAAGACGGAAAGTCACATTTCTGCTTCTAAGACTCCAAAACAAGCAAGTTTTTGGGGTGGAACGTGGATGAGTGAGGCTGTGAGGCATTGCTGGCTCTCGGGGTGCTGATACCTGTCCCTTTCTGCTCCACAGGTGTGTTCGGTGGCCGTGGCCGAGGAATCCCAGGCAGTGGAAGAGGCCAGCAGGAGAAGAAGCCAGGCAGGCAATCAGCCAAGCAGTGAGGGCCAGGGACGCTTTGGGTTTTGTCACCTCAGGGCTGCCACGTGTCCAAAAAACGTTCCCTGTCCCGCTCCTCCATCAGAACCAGAGCCCAAATCATGCTCCTTTGCAAGCCCCTCACGCGGAGTTTGCTCTCCTTTTAGTCAGCAAATCATTGGAAATATTTTTAAAAATTCGTTCATGGTTAAGGACCGAGGTTCTGCCTTCCTCTGAGAGTGAATTTTTCAGGCTTACCAGGTTTAATTTAAAATATTTTCCTGTTCAGAGGTACCAGTATGAAGGCAAACACTTTCTGGATTGCTTGGATTTTTTTTTAATATTTGAAACTTGGGAAAGTTGTTTTGTTTGTAACAGATGTGTTTTGGTTTAAAAACGCTGAACTTGAGGATGTTGTGTATGTATATGAATAGTCCTAAAGGTTTGGGGGTTTTTTTAAACCAACAAACTTTGAAGCTTTGCTTTTCTTCTCCTGGCCAGTGAGTTCTGTTTCTCCAGTGGCTCAAAGGAGGGATGAACATTGGCCTCCAAGGCTTGTTCTCAAGAGAGCTTTGTGACAAATGAGCATTTCCCAATTAGTTCATTGCTAATTTGACTTCAGATCAGAAGTTTCCTTCAAAGGAACAGGGTTTTTTTCTGTGGTTTTTGGGTTTTGGGTTTTTTTTTTTTTTGCATGAGGCTGGCGCACCCCTTATTCTTCATGGGGGATTTAAATTTATTTTTTGAAACATCAACTTGATTTACACGGATTTATTTTTGAAAACTCTCTCCCTTCTGCTGTGACACCGAGTCCTGAGCTCTGACAATGTTTCTCAACCTAATTTCTTCCAGCAGTGGCTGGTGATTGACCTCACTGGCTGTACCTGTCACTTCCTCCCCCAGCCACCAATTATCCTCCCTTGGGGACAGCGTGTGAACGTGTCCCTCCTGCAGGTTCAGAAAACTCCTGGGAATTCCCAGGTCAGGTTACTCCAGTCTTCCATCCCATGAGCAAAACACACCCTCAGAATATCCTGGCTGATCCCAACTGGGCACACTGAGGGGAAGAAACAGCTCTGGGTGTGCCTCAGCCCCCCCTGGATGGATGAAACGGCTGAATTTTGGGGGGGAAAAACTGATATTGTGACTTGTTTTGAGCAGGTTTGGGGTTTGTACAACTGGTTCTCATATTGGAGGCTCTGCCATCGCCACTGTACTGAAAAGGAGTGAAAAACTTGCTTTTATAGACTTATTTTTTTAATGTTTGTAGAACTGGGCACAGCGGTGAGTGAGAATAAATCTCCAGCCTCTCCCAGCCGCCTCCCTCTGTGTGTCTGTGATGCTGCTGGGCCCTGCCCGGCCCAGAGCCCTTCCCCGAGCCCTGGAATTGGGGATAAACCCCAAAATATTCCATTTCCAACACCAGCCACGTGTTCTCCATGGAGCTGTTCCTCGCCGAGGCCGTGAGCACCACTCCATGCTCATCCCAGGGAGCCAATTCCAGGGGATGGGGTGATGTGTCCTCCCTCCTGGAAAACTCCTGTGGCATTTGAACAAAGCCCAGGCTGTGTCAGACTTTCCCTTCCCAACCTGCTCCCTCCCTCTGGATCCCTCCAGCCACAGAGGCTCCGTGTGCTGTGGCTTCCCTGCTGGAAAGGGAAACAGCTCCAGCCCTGCTGGGATTCGAGGGCTTTTCTGGCAGGAGAAATCCTGACTGCAACAATGGGACCTTTGGCTCCAGCTCGGGGTAGAGTCCTCCAAGTGCTCCTTATCTCCTGGCCAAGCTCTGGGGTCAGGTGATGGAGCTCGTTAAGTTCTGCATTTGTTTAATTACCCCACTTTAGCAGCATTCCCTGCCTGCTTCCCCCTTTTCCTTTTTTCCCCCTCTGCCAGGAATATTTTTGTCCCCCCACAAAGGACAGCTAGGTGGCAGATGGCCCCGCGGAAGGGCATTGATCCCTTTGGGCTTTTCTGTCCCAAAAATCAACCTCTGGGGCTGCCACTGCCCCGTGGCAGCGCAGGGAGGCTGAGAAAAAACCGCACAAGAAATGAAACAAAACAGGGAGGAGCGAGATAAAAGCAACAAGCAGAGAGAGGAGGAGGAGGAGGAAGAAAAGTCTGAGCCTGGCTGCGGGCGTGGGTGGGTGCAGAGCCTGGCAGGGCCAACGTGTCCCCACGGAAAAACCCAGCAAAGGCCACCCTGGAAACCCTTCCCGGGATATTTTGGTGGCACTGGAGCTGGTGGCAGCCCTGGGTTGGTGTCTCTGGCTGCCCCACGGTGACTCAGAGCTCCTGAGCCCCGCCGAGGAGGCAGCACAGGAATAGTTACACGCCAGCGACGCGGAGGGAGTGGCTGCCGAAATATTTCAGGGCTGTGCTAAGCAACTAAAAATACACGTCAAACCCTCCTCCTCCTCCTTTTTCCTTTTTAAATCTGTTTTCTTTCTCTCTTTCTTTCTGGTTTTTTTTTATTTTGTTGCTTTTTTTTTTTTTTTTTTTTTTTTTAATTCTTGTTTTTGGTTGTCTGAGGCCCCTGGGGGTTCCTCGGGGACAGGGCAGGTTTGGGGACAGGCGGTGGCAGCTGTGACTTCTTGTTTTCCCGGCTCGGTTCCTCTCTCCCTGCCTGTGGCAATGACTAAGAGGCAGCTTCCCCTGCGTGCCCAGAGCCTGTCGTGCCAATCCTGGGGTGCAAACCCTGCTTGTTCCCTTTTCCAGGGGGAGCTTGGCATCCCTGGCAGCCCCTGGGCACCGCTCAGTGTCCAGTGCTGCTGACCACAGCAGGATCAGGCACCTCTGGTGTCCTGGAGCTGGTGGCACCCAGGGAATGGTCCTGGTGGCACTGTTGGAGCCAGGGTGGGGACAGCAGGAGCGTGAGGGTGCTCTGGTGGCCGTGGCCTTGCTCCAGGCTCATCCCAAATCCTGCTCCGGGGTCAATCCAGCCCGGCTGGCAGCTGGCAGGACACTGAGGGAACAGCGGCTTTGGCCACCCCGCCGTGGGGACGGTGGCACTGCCACCAGCTCGGGCCCTCCCCGCGGCTCTGCAGGCGGAAGGGGTCACTGATTCACGCCCCTCATTAAACGCTCATTAAGGAAATGAAGCCGCTGGCTCGCTGCAGGCATCGGGTTCTCGCTTTGGGGACAGGGGACACGCGGGTGGCAGTGGGAGCACAGGGGGGACACGGCAGGACGAGCCCCGGGTGCCGCTGCCCTGGCGGGGCTGTGCCGGTGTCCGGTTCGTGGCTCCCGTCCCCGGCCACCGGGAGGCCCCGGGACCGGCCGGTTCCCCGGTGGAACCGTGAAAGCACCGCCGGCCAAAGCCGGTTCTGCGTGCCCCGCTTTCCGTGGGGTACCCCGGTGCTCACGGGGCGCCGGTGGCCGTGCCCGAGGTGTGTCCCCAGCCTGGGGACCGAGTTTGGCCGGGATGGAAAGTCTGAACCTGCCGGTCCGGCCGCGGCCGCGCCCTAATGAGGGGTTTGGAGCGGAAAGGGGAACGGCGGCTTCACCTGCGAGGTGCTGAGAGCCCCGGGACACCGGGCCGGGCACTGCCACCGGCTCGGGACACCGGGGGACACAGAGCCGTGTCCGCCCTGCTCTCTCACTGCTGAGATTTAATAATTTATTTATTCGGGCTTTAATTAACAGCAGCTGTTGGGAGGAGGGCAGGGTAGATCGCAGTTGTTCTCTCAGTTGTGCCTCAGTTTCCCCAGTGCCAGCACCGCGTGTGCCAGCCCCGAGCGCTGCCCAGCCCTGTCCTGGGTGCCACCCGTGTCCCCTGCAGCCAGGGCCGTGCTGTGCCGTGCTATCCCCACACACCGTCCCCGCCGGCAGCACACAGCACGGAGACACCGGGGCGGGAGCTCTTGGCACCGGGAGAACCGGGGGCCGCGGTGTCCCCCGAGTCCCCCCACGCCCGCGGCGCTGACGCCGCTGATTTATCGCTCTCGTTAGCGCAGCCCGGGGAGCATCTGGCCGCAATTAGCGCCGGCTCGGCGTCACCCGCCCCGGTGTCCGGGGCCCCGCGTGTGCCCGGGCTCTCGGCGGCGCGGGGGCCGCATCCTGCCCGGTGGGGGGGGGTTATCGGCGGCCACCGGCGCTGCCTCCCCCCGCGCCGGTGACGTCAAGCGCTGACGCCGATCCGCCCCCTCAGCCGCCCGCGGGCTTGGCCGGCCCGGTGACGTCCGCCACCGCCACCGCCGTTAACTCCTTCCCCGGTGCCGCCCGCACCGGGCTCGTTGTGCCCCTGGCTGACCCGCGGGGCAGTGATGGTGGAACCCCCCCCGCTCCCCGGTGAACCGCGGTTGGCCGGAGGGAGCGGCTGTTCCCTGGGCGAACCCCGGTGCCACGGGAGGTGGGGGGACACGCAGGAACGGTACAGGCCACGCAAACCCGGCTGTGCCAGCGGCCTGTCCCGGGCTGACCCACACGGGCGGTGGGCTGGCTGTCCCCAGGGGCTCCCGTGAGGTCCCGTGGCGGTGCCTGGCCCGGTGTGCTCATTTATTTATTTATTTGTTGCGCCCTCTTTACAGCCGGTGTCCGGCTCGGTGCCAGTGCCCGGTGCTGGTGCCCAGTGCCCGGTACCAGTGCCTGAGTCAGCGCCCAGCGCCCATGTCAGGGACAGCTCTGGTGCCGGTACCGGGAGTCCAGTGCCAAGTGACCGGTTCCTGGTTCCCGTGCCTCGTTCCCAGTGCCCAGTGCCGTTCCCGGTTCCCGTGCCTCGTTCCCGGTGCCCAGTGCCGTTCCCGGTTCCCCTGCCCCGTTCCCGGTGCCCTGTCCCGTTCCCGTGCCCGGTTCCCGATGCCCAGTTCCCGATGCCCGGTTCCTGTGCCCGGCTCTCGGTGCCTGGTTCCCTGGGCCCTGTCCCGTTCCCGTGCCTCGTGCCCGGTTCCCGTGCCCGGTTCCCGCCCCTCCTTTTGTGCCCATCAGCCCCGGCGGGGCGCGCGCCGCGGGGCCACGTGACCGCCCCTCCCCCGCGCTGACGTCATCCCAGGGCCCCGCGCGCTGTTGTCCCGTTTACCCGCCGGTCGCCGCGGCGACGGGGCCGGGGCGGGGCCGGGCCGGGGCGGGGCACCGCCTCCGCGGGGACGAGACCACGCCCCGTATGCAAACGACGGCGGGCGAGGACGTCATCTGCAGCCAATGGGGACTCGACGCGGTGAGGTCACCGCGGCGGCGCCGCTTATTTAACGCGGCGCGGGGCGCACGGCGGCGGCAGAGCCGTGTGCGCGCGCGCAGGAGCGGGGCCGCGGCCGGTGCGCACCGGGCGCCTCCCCCCGCCCTCCCCGCCCCGCGCTCGCCCCGGTCCTCCCCCCGCCCCGGCGCCGTTTCCCCCGCAGCCGGGCGGGGGAGGAGGATGGAAACACCCTTCTACCATGATGATGTGTTGAGCGGCCTCGGCAGCGGCTTCGCTCCGTCCTCCGGCAGCAACGGGCTCCTCCTGCCTTTCCCCGGCGGCAGCATGATGAAGAAGGACGCGCTCGGGATGGCCTTACCGGAACAGGTGGCGGCGGCGCTGAAAGCCCCCGGCGCGGCCAGCGGCGAGGCGGCGGGGCTGCTGGGCTCGGCCGAGCTGGGGCTGCTCAAGCTGGCGTCCCCGGAGCTGGAGCGGCTCATCATCCAGTCCAACGGGCTGGTCACCACCACCCCGACCAGCGGCCAGTTCCTCTACCCCAAAGCGGCGGCCTCCGAGGAGCAGGAGTTCGCCGAGGGTTTCGTCAAGGCGCTGGAGGACTTGCACAAGCAGAACCAGCTGGGCGGCGGCGCGGCGGGGAGCGGCGGCGGCGCGGGCGGCGGCGGCGGGGGAGGAAGCGGCGGCGCGGGCGAGCTGCCCGCCGCCGGGATGGCCCCGGAGCCGCCGGTCTACGCCAACCTCAGCACCTACCCGGCCGTCAGCTACGCCACCGACCCCGGCCCGTTCGCGGCGCCGCCACCGCGGCTGCCTCCGCCGCCGCCCCCGCCGCCGCTAAAGGACGAGCCGCAGATCGTGCCGGAGGTGCCGAGCTTCGGGGAGAGCCCCCCGCTGTCCCCCATCGACATGGACACGCAGGAGCGCATCAAGGCGGAACGGAAGCGGCTGAGGAACCGCATCGCCGCCTCCAAGTGCCGCAAGAGGAAGCTGGAGCGGATCTCCCGGCTGGAGGAGAAGGTGAAGAGCCTCAAGAGCCAGAACACGGAGCTCGCCTCTACCGCCAGCCTGCTCCGCGAGCAGGTCGCCCAGCTCAAGCAGAAGGTGCTCAGCCACGTCAACAGCGGCTGCCAGCTCCTGCCCCAGCACCAGCACCAGGTGCCGGCGTACTGACCCCGGGCGGGCCCCAGCCCGGGCACGGACCGAGGGGTCCCGGGCGAGGACCCGGGGGAGCGCCCGCCCTGCCCCGGCCATGGACCGAGGGGAGCGGGGGAAGCGCTCATCTCGCCCCGGGAACGGACCGAGGGGTCCCGGGCACGGACTGAGGGGAGCGGGGGAAGCGCCCGCTCTGCCCCGGGCACGGACCGAGGGGTCCCGGGCACGGACCGAGGGGAGCGGGGAACGCGCCCGCCTTGCCCCGGGAAGGGACTGAGGGGTCCCGGGCACGGCCCGGGGGGTCCCGAGAGGAGGAAGAAGAGCGATGATCGCCCCCCTCCCTCCATCTCTCCGGACACGGACCGAGGGGTCTGACGGGGGGACCGGGACCGGCTCCGGACGGCGGGCACCGAGCACGCCCCGCTCCCCGCGGAGGGAGCGGCCGGGGGGGTTTCCCGCCGCGCACGGACTGAGAGGGGCCCGGGCCGCCCCCCCCGGGCCCCTCCGCGCCCCACACATTCCAGTGAGGTCCCAGTAAAACCCCGCGACACGGAGAATTGGCCTCTGGCTGTTTGCTGCGCCCGGGAAGGGACGGGAAGGGGCGGCGCGGGCAGGAAGTGGCGCGGCCGGTGCCATCTTGGGCTGGGGGGGGAGAACGGCCAGCGGGGGGGATCGGGGAGTTTTGGGGGGCGATGGGCACTGGGGAGTGAGACCCCCCCCAGGGCTGGCCAAGAGGCTCTGGGAATCACGGGTGGAGGGCGAGGGGGTCCGTGGGGCTGTGGTTATTGGGGAGGGGGAGCTGGGGAGGGTGGAGGGTGTTGTGGGGAGGGGGTGGTGAAAGGTTGGGGTGTTGCGGGTGCTGTGGGGTTATTTGGGCTCTCTTGGGGGGGATATGGGTGTATTCGGGCTCCCCCTGGGGCTGAGGGGTCTCCCATGTGTGAGGAGGTGGGCGAGGGGACCCCAGTGCCGGTCCTGGCTGTGGCTCTGCCCTGCCAGACCCTCTCCGTGTTGGGGGGTTCACCGCCACCCCCCTGTCCCGGCCCCCGGGGGTCACCCCGATGCTCCCAGCGAGGCCGGGCCTGCCCTGCTCCTCCCCGGCTTCGGCAACAGCCTCGGGCTTCCCGGCACCGCTCAGGCTCCTCCTTGGCGTTCCCCACCTGCGGGGCCCCATCCCGGGACAGCCGCACCGGGGCACCGGCCCCGAGTCCCGGGGACGCTGCTGGCGGCAGCTCCAGCCCGTTCCAGCGGCGGGATCGCCCCGTGTCCCGGGAAACGGCTGTGCGAGAGCGTGGGGTGCCTGGGGGGCTCCCCGGGGACCCCACGTTCTTCCCCGGGCCGTGGGTGGATCCCCGGGGATTGTTCAGCACCGGTACCGGGCCGTGCCGTGGGTGGATCCCCGGGGACCCCACACTCGGGGCCGTGCCGTGGGTGGATCCCCGGGGACGCGGTGCCAGCCGGCTGCGGTTTCCCGGAGGAAGCGCCGTCCCCGCCGCGCGGAAGCGGCGCCGTCCCGGCGCGGTTGAGCTGCTGCGCCCCGGATGTGCCGCTGCCTCCGGAGCGAAGACGGGGTGGGGGGGGGGAGCACCTGTCCGGCCTCAGTGGCCCTGTGTCACCAGATCCCTGTGTCCCCAAATCCCCGCATCCTCGTGTCCCCAAATGCCATTGTCCCTGCATCTTGATGGTCCCTTTGTTCCCACATTCCCACGGTTCAGCGTTCCTGTATCCCGATGCCGCCACTTTCCCAGATCCCTTTGTCCCCAAGTCGCCACATCCCGGTGTCCCCACATCCCCCGATCCATTTGTGCCCGCTTCTCGGTGTCCGCACGTGTCCGCGGAGATCGCGGCAGGGCCGGCTCCCGGTACCGGGGCCGTTTCCCGGTCCTGCCGTTGGAAGTGGGCGGGGGAAGCGGCCGGGATGGGGCGGGGGGGGGGGGGGTTCTCCCGGTGCCTGCCGGATCCCGGCGCTGCGGTGCCTCCCGGTACCGACAGGGGGCGCCCCCGCCTCCCCCGGGGCGGGTAAAGGCTGCGGGACCGGCACCGGCACCGGGCGGGATG
>JAWMQZ010000119.1:1146394-1160697 GCA_035584835.1 Tangara arthus | reverse complement strand
GGGCGGGCTGGCCCGGGGCGCGCTCCGCCTGCTCTGCTGCGCCGCTGCCCTGCTCGCTGCCGCAGGTACCGGGCCCCGGGGGGGTCCGCGGGGTCCCAGGGGCACGGGGGAGAGGCGGCACCGGGGGGCTGGGTGCTTCCCGGTACCGGCGGTGGGTGCGTCTGGGGCCTCCCCCCGCCCAGTTCCAGGTGTGGGGAGAAGCGCCCGGGTGCTCCGGGGCACCGGGGACGTTCGGGGAGGTCACCACGTGTAGCGGCCTCCAGTGGGGCACTGGGAGGGTTCCGTGTCCCCTCTGGGGCTGGGGTCACGGGGGGCTGCACCCGGTGACCGGAGCACCCTGCCCCTCCCGGACCATGGGCTGCCAAACCGGCTGCTCCTGGCACGGGTACCCTGGCACCGCATCAGCACTCCCGGGGCAAAGGGCTCCCCGGTATCCGGGGCCACCGTGGGCCCCCCGCACCCTCCCTGCACCCCGAGGGGCCTCGGCTCACCCATCCTGGCACACACGGGCTCCGTGCCATCCTGGCAGAGGGTGGCAGTGGGTGACAGCCCATCCCAGTGCGGCTGGCAGCTGTGGGGACCCCCAGGCACGCTGTGCCCCTGGGTGCCGGCTCTGCCACGGGGCATTTCTGTCCGGTGTCCCTCTGGGGCCAGCCTGGACTTGCTCCTCCTGTTGTGCAAACAGGATTCGGGCAGATAAGCGGCACTGCCAGCGCTGCCCGGCAAACCTGCTCTGTCTCACGTGGCCACGGGAGAGTCCCCGCCACGCCTGGCCCTGAGGGTGTCCCTGGCCCTGAGGGTGCCCGGTGGGTGCCACCAGGGCTGGGTCAGCGCGTGTCCCTGTGCCCTGGCACTGCCCGCTGCTGCCTGTCCCCAGCAGTGCTGTGCCCGTGCCACCACAGCTCGGGAAGCTCTTTCTGGTTCTGGGTTTCTGGGGTTTGATGCTGGCTAAATCCCAGATTTCTGTGTGATCAAAACCAGCTGGGAAATGATCCCTGTGAGGCTGGGAGGTGGGGCAGGTGCTGCTGCCCTGCCAGGACCCTGCCAGGGTCCTGCCATGTGCTTGCTCAGCAGATGTCTCCTCCGAGGTCTGGAGCCGGGATGTGGCACTGATCCTGTCCCCACAGTGTCTGAGAACAGCTCAGGGACAGCCCTGTCACCATCTCTGTCCCCTACAGCCACCAGCCAGGGTGCTCTGAGGCTGAGTCCATCTGGCCCTGATTTGGGAGCAGTCCATGCAGCTCCATCCAACCAAAGCACAGCACCAACCCCACCCAGTACCTCGGGATCAACAGCATCTTCAGCATCTCCATCCAACCAAACCAGAGCACCAACCCCACCCAGCACCTCGGGATCAACAGCACCTTCAGCATCTCCATCCAACCAAACCACAGCACCAACGCCATCCAGTACCTTGGGATCAGAAACATCTCCATCATCTTCATCCAGCACCACCACAGCACCAACTCCATCCAATACCTCGAGATCAACACCTGCATCATCTCCATCCAACACGACCACACCAACAACTCCAAGCAATATCTCAGAATCAACACCTGCATCATCTCCATCCAACACCACCACACCAACAACTCCAAGCAATATCTCAGAATCAACACCTACATCATCTCCATCCAGCACCACCACACCAACAACTCCATCCAATACCTCGAGATCAACACCACCTCCATCATCTCCATCCAACACCACCACACCAACAACTCCACACAACATTTCGGAGTCAACACCTCCATTATCTTCATCCAACACCACCACAGCACCATCTTCAGCCAGGACGCCCTCATCCAATGCCACCACCACGGCACCAACTCCATCCCACACGAGCGTGTCCAGACCCACAGAGCATCCATCCAGCCCAGCCCCCTCCTCACCCAGCCCCTCTGGGCCTGCCTCTCCCCCCACAGCCACCGTGAGCCCAGGTCCCAACAGCACCAGCGCTGTCACCACCAGCTCCAGAAGGACAGCAGCCTCTGGGAGCTCCGGTGAGAGCCAGCCTGGGAGGCACTGGGCAGCTGGGGGACCTGGGGATGGCCATGGACCCCCTGGGTCCCCCACCTGGGGCTGCACTCACAGGAGGGCTCAGGGGTGCAGGTCCCACGGTGAGCCCAGAGCCCCCCTGGCTGCTCCCCCCTCCTTGGGGGGGTTGTTGAGGGCTCCCCTTTCGTCCCCCAGTCTGTGCCAGGGGGGTCAGGAGGTGACACAGGAGCTGGGTGCCAGCTCTGTGATGGGTGGGGTGGTGGCAGTCGGGTGACTGGAGCCTGAATTGAGCCACCTCTTTCTCCGTGGTGCTTGGAGGCTGGGCATGAGCCTCAGTGGGGGGAAACAACGGGGTGCCAGGGGGAATAATGGGGTGCCAGGGGAGAATAACAGGATGCCAAGGGGAATAACGGGGTGCCAGGGGAGAATAACGGGGTACCAAGTAGGGAATAACGGGATGCCAAGGGGAATAACAGGGTGCCCATCTCGCCCCACAGAGCAGCACCCCACCGAGCTGAGCCCTGGCGTGGTCGCTGTCATCTCCCTGGCCGTGTGCCTGCTGCTCGCAGGGCTGGCCGCGCTGCTGGTGCGGCGGTCCCGGCGCGGGACCCCCCCCTTCCAGCACCTGGATGAGGTGCCCATGGTGCGTGGGGGGCCGGGGGGGATTTGGGGAGGGGGTAGCAGGCCCGGGCTGCGGGCGCTCACCCCGCTCTCTTTCTCTTCCTCCCCAGAGCAAAGTGACCGAGGGCTCCCCTGCGCCCACCCCCAGCTGACCCCCCCACTGCAGCCCCCCGGGCTCCCCGCGCTGCTCAATAAAGAAGCCGCTCCCTGCCTCTGCTTTCCCGTCTGCCATGTGCTCTGCAGCCTACCCGGGGAAACCCCCCCGCTCCCGGGGGATGCCCCGGCCGCTTTCGGGGTGCCCCGGGCCGGGCTGGCGGCCGCGGGGTGTTCCCGGTGCGGCGGGGCGGGTGCGGGGGGCGCGGGGCCCGCGCAGCGCCCCCGGCGAGGTGCGATGGGAGGGAGCGAGCGGCCAGGCACGCACGCCGCCTTCCTTCTGCTCCGCTGCACTCGGCCGGGGCCGCGCTCGCCGCGAGGACCGGGCACCGGTACGGGGCTGCGGGCGGGGCCGGGGGGCTGCGGCCGCCGGGGACCCCCGTGCTGGGCATCGGCGGCTCCGGGGGTTGGGGTGAGGCCGCTGCCGGTGCTGGCGAATCCCGGGGGGCTCGGTGGTGGGGGTTCTGCGGGTGCGCCTCGGTGTGCCCCGGTGCTCGGGGGCGGTGGGTGGCAGGTGGCCGGGGTGGGTCATTAACGTGGCACCGGTGGGTTCGTGACTTGGTGGGTGCTGCGGGCTGGGGGCCACCCCCCGTGGCCTCAAATCCTTGTCGCTGTCCCCATCCAGCCCACGGGAGTACCGGGAGTGGGGCGGGGGGGATCCCGAAACCCGAGGCAGGGGCTGAGCCCGGCCGAGCCCCGGTGGCCGTAAATCAGGGCGGGGAGGAGCCCGCGCGTCCCGGCCCCGGGGTGTCCCCAGCCGCGGGAGGGGGGTCCCCGCCGGTGAGCCCCTCCCGGCCGCGGCTCCCGGAGCTCCCCCCGCAGGGACGGCGATGAGACGGAGCCGGACAGCGCTGCCCTTCCTCGGCGCGGAGGTGAGACCGGCACCGGGAGCCACCGGCAGGGTGAGGGGTGTCCCGGGGGGCGAGGGGTGTCCCCGGTATGAGCGTCCCAGCGCCGGGCCCCCGGGCAGCAATAACCGGGCTGGCGGCGCTGAGCGGGAGTTAATTATCCCCTTAATGGGCGGTTAATTATTATTCACCTCTGCGTAATTGCGCGCCGGCTCCGGGGGTTTTTCCGGCGGGGTCCCGGGGGAAGTCAGGGGGGCCTTCTCCGGTGGCGGCGGGAGCGGGAGGAGGAGGAGGAGGATGAGGACGGGGGGGGGAGTCCCGGTGGCTCCGTGCGCTGCGGGCGGAGCCGCTCCCGGTGCCCCGTTCCCGGTGCCCCCCTGGCCCAGGTACCACCCGGTACCCCCGCCTGCAGCGCCGCACCGTGTCCGGCAGGGGGCGCCGGCGCGCTACCGGCGCTCGGTACCGGCGGGGGGGGGGGCGGGGGGCGCTGCCCGGGCGGGACCCTCGGGCCGGGATCTGCGGGGACCCCCCCATCCCGGGGCAGCTCCCCGCGCCCCTCACCGCTGCTCCGTTTCCCGGCAGCGCTGCCGCGATCCCGCCGAGGCCGCCCCGTCGGGCCCGGGCCCGGGAGCGGCGGTGGGCGCCGTGCGCCGGCGTTTCTCCGGGACCCCGCTGCTGCCGCCGCTGGGCTGCCGCTTGGCGGAGGCGGCCCGAGCCCCCGAGCCCGAGGCTGCCCGGGTGGTGTTCACCATCGAGGAGAGCGGCCCCAGCAGCGGCGATGAGTCCGAGCCCCCCCGGTAAGGGCGGCACGGGGAGCGGGGAGGCGATGCCCCGGTGGCACCGGGAACGGGTTACCGGGCAGGGCACGGCTGGCGGGGGACGCTCCCGGGTTCAGCACCGGCGGCCGGACAGCGGCACTGGGGCAGAGCACCCGATGGGTTGGGGACAAACTCCTCTGTCACCGACCCCGCCGTGCCAGCCCCGGGATGTGCATTGTGATCACCGTCTGTCCCCGTCACCCCCCAACACTCCTGTCCCCCACTGTCCCTGTCACCCCCATCCCTGTCACCCCATCCCCCTTTTGCCACCGCCCATCCCTGTCCTCACCCTCCTCACCCCCTCCCTGTCCCTATCCCGTGTCCCAGCCAGAGCCACCACCGGGCTGGCCTGGCCCTGCCCGAGGTGACCTCTGTCCCTCCCGCAGTGGCTCGGGCCCAGCTGTGCTATTTTTGGGCCGTTCCCCCTGTCCCGTGCCTCTCCCAGCCCGGCTTGTGGGGACAGCAACGAGCTGGCACAGCCGAGGGACATGGCTCTGGTGTCACTTGTCCTGCACAGACACGTGGGGACAGTGACACTCCGATAAGGACTGCCTGTCCTGGGGACAGGGACTGGCTGTCCTGCGGCCAGCCCAGCCCTCGCTGCCAGCCGGCACAGGGGGCTCTTCCCTCTGTCCCACATCCCCCGATGTCCCTGTCCCACACCCCTCTGCCCTGATGTCCCCACGGACAAGCCAAGGTGACCCCTCCAGGACCCCCCTCCGGCGGGTTTTGGGGTCCCTCCCTGGCAGGGGGGCTCTGTTGCTGTCCCTCCTGGCTCCCTGCCAGCCGTTGGATATTTTTGTGGCCATCAGGAACAGCCGGGAGCCACATCCCGCTGCACCAGGCTGGGCAGGCGCCACCTCCCACGGCCACCTCACGGTGGGTCCCCCACAGTGTCACTGTCACCAGCTGGACCTCACCCTGCTCGGGAGTGGCTCCAGGAGGCGGCAGCCCCAGGGAGGGGCTGGGGCACGGTGTGGGGTGGCTTTGGCTCTCACAGGTCCCTCTTTGGCACCACGGCATGTCCACACCACGTGTCTGGGATGCTCCAAGCTCAGCTGTGTCCCTCGGTGGCACCATGGCACCGCCACACTGCGAGTTCAGGATGCTTCGGGCTCAGCCACGTCCCTGTGTCTCTCGGTGGCGCCATGGCAGAGCCACACCGTGTGTTGGGGATGCTCCAGACTCAATTATGTCCCTCAGTGGCACCATGGCACAGCCACACTGCATGTCCAAGCTGCTCCAGACTCACTTGTGTCCCTCAGTGGCAGCATGTCACTGCCACACTGCATGTCCAGGACGCTCCGTGCTCAGCCGTGTCCCTCCGCGGCACCGTGGCCCCGTACCTCCGGCTCCCTGCGGGTTTCGCGGGCCGTTGTTCCGTGTCCCCGGGCAGAACACCCCTGCCCTTTGGGGAGCGGCTGCCGCCTCGGGGACAGCAGGGTGGCCGGTGGCACCGGGCCAGCGAGGGGCCACGTGCCCGGCCCGCCAGGCACACCGGGGGGGGACCGGCTCCCTGCGCCGCTGCCGGAGCCAGACAGTTGTTTAATTTCCCAGGCGCAGGGCGGGAGGGGGATGGAAAGTTTCCCGGGGCTGCCGGGGCCGGGACGGCCGCGCGCTTCCTGCTCCGCACCGGGGGCGCCGGGGCCTCGCCGCCCGCCCGGGGGTCCCTGAGCGGGCCATGCTGCCCAGCGCGCCCCGCTCGCCGGGGGCTTCACCGGCCACGTCCCCCCGCGGTTCTCCCCGCCATTCTCCCGTGCTCTTCAGGAAGCTCCTGATGAACCAGAGCATCCGCCTGCAGCGGCGCTTCACCGTGGCGCATCCCCTCTGGTAAGGGGGGCACGCTGGAGGGTCCCCGCGGGGGGGTGGCACCAGCCTGTGCTGCCGCCGTGGCGGCACGGCTCCCCCCGGAGCTGTGGCACGTCCTGGGGGCTGTGGGGACGAGGAGGGGACAGCGGTGTCCTCTCAGGGTCAGGGGGAGCCGCCGGACGAGAGGGCTGAGCACGGACACGCTCATGGCAGGGACCCGGCGGGGTGGCCCGGTGGGGACTTTGCCCCCCAAATCAAGGCACCGACGCACCCACCGCGGCTCCTCCGTGCCCTCCCCGCCTCGGAGCTCTGTGGGGTCGGTTTTGGGGTGCCAGCCCCACCTGCGGGGCGCCCTGGGGCTCAGCACATCCCTGCTAAGCAGCGACAGCAGCTATTTATAGCGGCCCCGGCCCCCCCGGCACGGACACCGCTCCGAGGTCATTAGCGCCGAAACGAGGGGGGTTAATTGGGCACCGACCCCGTGGCAGGGGCTCGTGTCCCCCGGGGCTGTCCCCTGCGGTGGCAGCGGGGTCAGGGGTGGTGGCACGGGGCCGGGAACAGACGCGGGCATCGCCCCGCGGGGCCGTCGGAGGGACAATGCGGCTTTGTGTGGCCGGTACCATCGGGGATGGGAAGCCGAGGCAGGAAAACAAGGGGGCTGCGGGATGGCATGACGCGGTGCCGGCTGGCACTGCCACTGCCACCGCCGGGGACGGCCGCGCCACAGCCGCCGGGGCTGCCGGAGCGGGACGATGCTGCCGGGCAGCCGGTGCCCGTCCCGGAGGCACTCCTGCATCGGGTACGTGCTGGGACACGGTGGGGACGCGGTGGCCACAGTGGCATCTGCGCTTTCCCGAGCTCTGGGGTGCCTTGTCGCCGTCCCCGCGGCGGTGGCGGCTGCGGGAGGGGACAGGCGCTGCATGGCCCTCGCTGTGTCCCTGTTGCGCGCAGCCTTTCCCATGACCCCGGGGCCAGCAGCGCGGCAGGGTGGGTGAGGCGGCCGCGGCCGGCTTGGGGACACTTCAGGGTCACCATGGCTGTCCCCTGTCCCCCCTGGATGCGCACGGCTGCCAGGTGAGTCCGGTTGGGGTGCCCCTGGGCTGCCGCCAGTGTGTCCCCAGGGGCCAGGGCTTGGCTTCTGCGGCGGTTTCTGTCCTTCGATGTCCCCTGGCTCTGTGCCGTGGCTGGGATGTTGTCCCCTCCATGGGACGCGGCACCTCCAGACGGGGCTGATGGAGGCTTTGGAGGACTTGGGACCGTGGTGACAGGTAGGGGGAGGGACAGGCAGGAGGCAGCCCTTCCTGGGGGTCCCTGGAGCTGGGAGCTTCAGGGCAGTGGGTGCTGTCCCAGCTGGGTGACATGGGACAGCCCGGCTCTGCTGGTCAGGGTCCCAAGTGCCAGCAGGGAGCGGAGAGGGTCCCTGTGCGCCGAGCTGTGCCCGTTCTCAGCAGGTGGAGGAGCCAGCAGGGCCACACTGGGCGCCGCTGTCACCACAGGGTCACCACGGGAGAGTGCGCTGGACCCAGCGGGATGGTGGCACAGAGAGCCCCACAAACCTGGCAGCACCCCCGGGGCTGAGGTCCCCGTGCCAGCCCTGTCCCCTCTCCCCTCACAGCTTTGACCTGGAGAATGGCCCCCCCGGGCGGGGCGCCCTGGACCCCCAGGCCAGCCCGGGCGCGGGGCTGGTCCTGCAGGGCTCCTTCTCGCACGGCCAGCGCCGCGAGTCCTTCCTGTACCGCTCCGACAGCGACTACGACCTGTCCCCAAAAGCCATGTCCCGCAACTCCTCCATCGCCAGCGACCTGTGAGTGCCCCCCAGCCCGCATCCCCCGGGACCCCCTTTTCCCTTCCCTCCCCTCCGCGGGGCTCACGCTCCCTGTGCTCCCGCAGGCACGGAGAAGACATGATCGTCACACCCTTTGCCCAGGTAGGTGCCAGGGGGACACGGGAGGGGACAGGGCCCGCAGCCAGCAGCGGGGCGGGTGTCCCGGGGGGGTCCGCAGCCCGACCCCAGCCCGCTGTCGCCCCCCAGGTCCTGGCCAGCCTCCGCACCGTCCGCAGCAACCTGAGCCACCTGCAGGACCGCGCTGGCATCAAGTGAGCGGGAGGGGGGTGGGAGGGCGAGGATGTCACCCGAGTGGGGACCCCAGCCCACGGCAAGGGGGGGCACCGCTCTGGGGGTCACAGCTACTGAGCCCCCCGTGTTTGACAGGCGAGGATCGAGCAGCAGCCTGCCCTCGGGGAGCAAGGCCAGCCTCTCCGGTGAGTGCCGGGGGAATGCTGGTGGGGAGATTTTGGGACGAGCTGGCTGTCCCCGTGTCCCCAGGCTGTGTCCTGCCGTGCCCTGGGGGTGCAGCCGCCTCCCCCAAGCCGAGGCAGAGCTGCGGCTTTGCCCTTTGGGATCCATGTCTGGTTTTCGGCAGCTCCTCCCGCCCTTCGCGGCGGTGGAAAAGCTCCCGTTGACGTCAAACCTTCCATTAATAAAAGGCCGGCGGTGAGCGGGGCCCCGCGGGAGCCCGGCTGCCCCCGGGGCTGGCTGTCACCCCACGGGACAGCGTGGCACGCCGCGTGCCGGGGCTGCCAGGCCGCGGGGACAGCGCGCCGGGGCTGAGCCCCGCTGCCCAGGCATGCCCGACCCCCCGTGCCCCCCGTGCCCCCCGCTCGGGGGGTGCTGGGACCCCCCAGGCTGGCCAGCCCCCGGGTTTGGGGTGGCACCAGCCCCCCCGTGCCGGGTGGCCGCGCTGCTGGCGGGTCCCTTGCCAAGCTGGCGGGTGCCCCCAGCAGAAGATGCCCACCAGAAGCTCTCGAGGGAGACCCTGGAGGAGCTGGACTGGTGCTTGGACCAGCTGGAGACGCTGCAGACCAGGCACTCGGTCAGCGAGATGGCCTCCAACAAGGTAAGGGACATTTTCACGCCCACCCTGTTGGGCATGGGGAACCCAGAGCCCCCCGGGGTGTCCTGCCAGCCCCCCACACCGCTGACCCTGCCACCCACCCACAGTTCAAGCGGATGCTGAACCGGGAGCTGTCCCACCTGTCGGAGACCAGCCGCTCTGGGAACCAGGTGTCCGAGTACATCTCCAGCACCTTCCTGGGTGAGGACCCCACCCCAGGGTCACCTCCTGCTGGCAGCAGGGTGGGCTTTGTGCCCCAGAGAGCTGGGGTGTCCATGGGGATGATGCCAGCAGAGGGTCCCACATGTGGAGGAATGGAATGAGGGGACCAGGGAGGTTTTCCCAGGTGTCCCCGTGGGATTTGTCCCACAGATGTCACAGTATTTGTCCTGGCTGGGAGTGCTGGCTCATAGTGGTGTATACTGGTGCACTGGGGCTGTTGGGGCCACCCCTGTGTGCCTGGAGGAGTCCCCTGGTAGATGTGTGGCCTGTGGATGGGGGTGAAGTAAAATGCTGCAGCCCCCACATTGTCACAGTGTGACCTGTGCCTGTCCTGGCCGTGACCCGGTGAGATGCTGGCAGTGACATTTGGCCTGCCCGTGTCACCCCAGACAAGCAGCACGAGTTGGAGATCCCCTCGGCGCTGGCGAAGGACAAGGAGAAGGAGCGGAGGAAGCGGCCCATGTCCCAGATCAGCGGCGTCAGGAAGCTCAAGCACAGCTCCAGCCTGGCGGCCGCCGGCATCCCCCGCTTCGGGGTGCGCACGGAGCACGAGGCGCTGCTGGCCAAGGTGGGCCCTGGCAGGGGTGACCCCCACGACCGAGGGGTCCCCAGCACCAGCCCGCCATGGATCTCTGTCCCTCTGCTGCCCAGGAGCTGGAGGACACCAACAAGTGGGGGCTGGACGTGTTCAAAGTGGCCGAGTACTCGGGGAACCGCCCGCTGACCGTCATCATGTACAGCATCTTCCAGGTGAGCCTCCCGCCGCGGTGTCCCTGTCCCCGTGCCCGCATGGGGACGAGCCACCTGCGCCTCCCTGCAGGAGCGGGACCTGATGAAGACCTTCCGCATCCCCGTCAACACCTTCATCACCTACATGCTGACGCTGGAGGACCACTACCACGCCGACGTGGCCTACCACAACAGCCTGCACGCCGCCGACGTGGCGCAGTCCACGCACGTCCTGCTCTCCACACCCGCCCTGGAGGTGATTCCTGGTCACCTGAGGCCACCCAGGTGTGCCTGGCGGGGCTGGCACGTGTCCCCAATGCCTCTTCCCACCATTCCTAGGCTGTCTTCACAGACCTGGAGATCCTGGCTGCCATCTTTGCCAGCGCCATCCATGACGTTGACCACCCCGGGGTCTCCAACCAGTTCCTCATCAACACCAGTGAGCTGGGGTTCAGGGATGGACCTGGGGGATATTGGGGGACCCCAGGGTCACCTCGGGGTGACCAGTGCTGTCTCACAGACTCAGAGCTGGCCCTGATGTACAACGACGCCTCAGTGCTGGAGAATCACCACCTGGCCGTGGGCTTCAAGCTCCTGCAGGAGGAGAACTGCGACATCTTCCAGAACCTCAGCAGGAAGCAGAGGCAGACGCTCCGTAAAATGGTCATCGACATGGTATGGGGGGCTGCACCTGCCCAGGGTGGGGTCTGCGCTGGGGGACCAGGTTGGGACCCCTTCCCACCTCTCCCTGCCCAGGTGTTGGCCACGGACATGTCCAAGCACATGAACCTGCTGGCGGATCTGAAAACCATGGTGGAGACCAAGAAGGTGACCAGCCTGGGTGTGCTGCTGCTGGACAACTACTCTGACAGGATCCAGGTGGGGACACACCTGGGGAATCCTTCCCAACGCTGCAGGTGTCCATCCCAGCTCTGGCCTGCCGGGATGTCCCATTTGGTGCCACCACCATCCCATCCCAAACCCATCAAGGGGGCCAAGCGAATTCGTGGCCCATTGTGGGTGGCCCTGGGGGACAGAGGACACGCTGTCCATGCCCGCAGGTCCTGCAGAACATGGTGCACTGTGCCGACCTCAGCAACCCCACGAAGCCTCTGGAGCTGTACCGGCAGTGGACCGACCGCATCATGGTGGAGTTCTTCCACCAGGGGGACCGGGAGAGGGAGAAGGGCATGGAGATCAGCCCCATGTGCGACAAGCACACCGCCTCCGTGGAGAAATCCCAGGTGAGACACACCTGGGGACACCTGGGGACATGGGGACACACCTGGGGGCACCTGGGGACATGGGGGGAACAGGGAGATCGGCCCCTGGACAAGCACACCGCCTCCGTGGAGAAGCCCCAGGTGGGGTGGCAGCCCGGGGACAGGGCAGGGTGGCAGGGCCGGGCAGGGGGCTCAGCTCTGCCTCCCCCCAGGTGGGATTCATCGACTTCATCGCCCACCCGTTGTGGGAGACCTGGGCCGACCTGGTGCACCCCGACGCGCAGGAGCTGCTGGACACGCTGGAGGACAACCGCGAGTGGTACCAGAGCATGATCCCGCGCAGCCCCTCCCCGCCGCCCGCGGCGCCCGCCGCGTCCCCCGCCGCCACCGACAAGTTCCAGTTCGAGCTGACGCTCGAGGAGGAGGAGGAGGAGGAGGAGGAGGGTGAGTCGGACACGGAGCTGGAGGGGGCCGAGAGCCCCCTGGACGAGGACAACAGCGGCTCCAAGACGCCGGGCACGGATGACTCGGAGTCTGCCGACACCAAGCGCCTCTCCCCCGGCCCCGGGGACCGCGGCTCGCCCGTGCCCCGCCCCGGGGACGTGGACAACCGGCAGGCGCTGGAGGGGACGCTGCCGAAGGACGGTGGCAGCGGGTGCTCCGTGCCAGGGCCCGAGGGCAGCCAGGGGCTGTGCCTGGACACTGAGGGCAATGTCACATTCCTGTCCCTGGGCACGTAGCGGCACCGGCCCGCGGGACGTGGGACTGGGCACTGCCCTGAGCAGTGCTGCGGACACTGGGGAGCACCGGCACTGCGGGGACTCGGGGGCACCCAGGATGTGTCCCGGTTTGGGAGCTGGGCAGGTCAGGACAGGCACGAGGATGCTGCTGGATTTCTCCCGGGAAAGGTCCCTGTCCCCCTCAGACAGGGCGTGGGGACAGCCCAGCCTCTGCTCCGGGCCCAGCCCAGCCCTGGGGACATCACACCCCACAGGGCTGCAGGAAGGAGCATTCCAGCACCTTCCCAGGTGTGCCCTGGCAGGATGGCACTCCCGCGGTGGCACCAGGTGGGCAGAGGGTGCAGGTGACCCCCCCAGCACGAGGCACCCCCAGGCATGGCACGGGCACGGCTCAGTGGTTTATTTATTTGGGGGATAAGTTCACTTTTTAAAGCTTTTTGTAGCTCACTTTTTACTACGAGCCTCCCCGAGGCTCACACACATTTTTTGGGGGGAGGAAAGTTCCATTTCTGCTCTGTCATCACTCCAAATGCCATTTGTATTTCACATTTCGGACCCTGGCGGGTGCTGTCACCACCCCCCCAGCCTCATCTCCGTTATCCTGCCTGGGGCAGGGTCCTTTGGGATTCCCCCTTCACCTTCCAGAGATTAAACGCGGTTTGTTCCACCCTTAACCTGAGCCTTGCAAGCGCCTCTTTGTGTCACGGGAGCCGCAGGCAGTGTCCCCAGGGACTGCTGCGGTTGGTGGCCCCGTCTCCCGCCGGGCACCGGGCAGGGCCTGGCTGTGCGCTGGAACAAAAGGCGGCTCCTCCCTGGAAACGCCGATCCATCACTGGCAAACACGACCCGCTAAGGTAAATATTTAATCGCCGGCTTGGCGCGGCGCGGAGCCCGCTCCCGGCTCTTCCGCATTGCTCCCCACGGTGATTTCTCTCCACAAACACGGCCCCACCCGCGGCACCGCCCTGGCACGTGGGGCCCTCGCCCCCTGCCTGCCCTGGCAGCAGCAGAGGAACCCCTGGAGCTGACGGTTCTTCCCCAGCCCAGCCGTTCTCCAGGGTTTGGCCGGCAGTGCCGGGTCCTGCACGGGGTGGTGGCGGCTCGGTGCCATCCCTGTGGGTGCTGGATGTCCCCCTGTCTCTGCAGATAGGGACGGGCTGAGGCTCTGTGCTCTCAAATCCGGATCCAGCCCAGACTCTGCCAGGCTGGAGTGGGGCAGGTGGAAAAAGCCCTTTTCCCCCCCCACTTCTGGCTGGGGGGCTGCAGCATGAGGGGGGCAGTGGGGCTGTTGGCTGTGGAAGGTGATGGAAAATGGCCACGACAGCCTGGATCCAGCCCTGAGCCTGGATCCATCCCTAATTCTGGTTCCATCCCACAGCTGCCTCCATCCCTGACCCCGTGTCCATCCCCGTGCCTGGCTCCATCCCTAATTCTGGATCCATCCATAATTAATTCTGGATCCATCCTACAGCTGGTTCCATCCCCATGGCTGGGTCTATCCCTGGCCCCGTGTCCATCCCCATGGCCCGGTGTCCATCCCCATGGCTCCGTCCCCGCTGCCCACCCGTGCCCACCGCGTCCGGCTCCGTCCTGCCGGGGCTGTGGGTGTAGGATGAGCCTGGGCAGGAGCCAGGAGCTGCACGGGCACGGAGAGCACGGAGCCCCCGGGCGGGGCAGGGCAGGGCAGGGCCGGCGGGCCAGGGCGGTGCCGCTGCCCTCAGGCCGCCATATGCTGCCGGTCCTAATCCCCGCTGGAGCCGCAGGGCGAGGGAGGACATGGCCGCCCACCTGCGCACCAGCCCCGCCTCAGCGCCAGCCGCCCTGTCACGGCAAGGATCAGCCTGGCCGCCACTGCAGGCCCAGGGAAGGCGTCACGATAGCGTGCCATGTCGCGACAGGGAGGCTGTCAAACCTCGTCCCCCCCTTTGAGCGGGAATGGTTCGCCCTACACCCCCGCCGGCTCTGGGGTGGTTCATCCCGCGCCCCGCGGAGCGCGGCCGGACCGCACCACTGCGCGGTGCCGGAGGGGGAGGCGGCGCCCACCACCGCGCCGGGAGGGGGGGTCTCCTCCCCCGCGTCCGCCCGCTGTCCATCAAAACGCGCCGCCGAGCCAATCAGCGCCTCCCTCAGGGGTGTGCCCGTGACGTTCGGACTCATTTGCATAGCGAGCCCCGCCCCTCAGCCGACGTCACCCGGGCTCCGCATCTGCTGCAGTCGCTGCGAGGAGGAGGCGGTGGCGCGAGCGCGG
>JAWMQZ010000119.1:1117401-1129920 GCA_035584835.1 Tangara arthus | reverse complement strand
GTGGAGAGGGCGGGAATGTACCGGGGGATGATGGAGGAGTTGGGAATGTACTGGGAAGGGGATCGGGAATGTACTGGGGGAATTATGGAGGGACGGGGCAGGTACTGGGGGGGTCATGGAGGGGTCAGTGACGTACCGGGGGGGTTCATGAAGGGACCGGACACATACCAGAGAAGGTTATGAAGGGACCGAGCCCGTTCTGGGGGGTTACAGAGGGGTGGGGCACGTCCCGGGGGGTTCAGGATGGGCCGAGGCCCCGGTCCCGCACTCACCGGGCTCGAACCGGCGCCACACCGGGCGCCGCCGCCGCTGCCATGCTGCCGCGCGCGGCGATGACGTCAGCGGCGGGGCGGGACCACGTGACCGGGCGCGCGGGGTATAAAAGGGCCCGGCTGAGGCGCGCTCCTCTCAGAGCGGCGGGAGCCGCGGCCGAGGGTGGTGTTTTATGTGACGTTTGTACACCCTTCGAGGCCGCTTCGGGGGCTGCCGCAGCTCCCTCATGAGTGTCAGTGTTGCCCAAGCAGGGAAAGAAGGCCGTTGTGCAGCCCTTGTACCTTGGGGAGAGGTGTTGTCCGTTGTGGCAGCTCCTTAAGGCTCCTCTTTGGGGGCACCTGGGTGTGAGGGGGTCACAGGTGCTGCCCCAGACCTGGCCCTATAATGGCCCCTGAGGGTGGGCATGGCTGGGAGGACCCTGAGACCACTGAATTCAACTTACAGCAGAACAGCGTCATGTCAGACAGACACACAAAGTGCCGCTTTGTCTTTTCCTTCAACAGCTCCCTGGTTTTGGGGGTGCCTGTCTCTCCCTCCTCCTCACAGCTATCAGGGGAGAGGATGGAGCTCTACGGAGATATGGGGTGCTTGCTATGTCTTTTTGTCATTTTAGGGTTACTTTTAAGCAGTAAAGGCACAGGGATGAACCAGCTCTTGCTCATGAGCTGCCTGGAGTGCTCAAGCCACCCTTGCCTTTGGTCCGTGGGTGGAAGTTTGGGCTAAAAACCAAAAAATGCGTCAGGCGTGGTGTGTCTGACCTTTCCTCCCTCCCCTGTAGCTGCCACGTCTTCCTCGTGTTTGTGCCGCTTTTTTCACCTCTCCTGGTCTACAGCCCCTCCGAGATCCTCCGAGCCTGGCGTGTGTGGAAGATGCTGCATGAGGGGGCTGATGTCTCGTTTGGACCCTCCTGGATGATGTTTCCTTTCCAGCCCATTTGACTCACACTTGGCCTGGGCTGCTGAGAGGGCTGAGAAAAGGCTGCGAAATCCAAGCGCAGCAAGACCTGGGCTCCATCTTTCCTGTCCCACGCCTTGTGCTGAATCCAAGATTGTTTTAGCTGGGTTCAAACTGTCCGTGAGGCTGGACGTGGGGTCAGCCCTGCTCTGTGGAGGCAGCGTAATTTGTGGGTTTTGTCCTAATTTAGGAGCTGCTGGAACCTCTGCTCGTGGTGTTGGGGGATTACCACGAGGTTGAGATTGTGTATGGGCACTGCAGGGCTGTGTGTGCACATGGGGCGGAGGTAAAAGTGCATGTGGGGCTTGAATTCTGGTGTTTTCCTGTTCTAGCTCGGTTCTTTCCAGATGCTCCATCAGAAATGGCTTTTGGGAGGACCTGGGGGCCCGGTGGGTGCTCCTGCTGCTGCCAAGGGTGGGCAGGTTGCAGCACGGGGCCAGGCTGCTGTGGGAGGAGCTTTGGGCTGATTGGGTGTTAATTAGTTCTGGAGTGAAATATGAGGAATGCAAAATACTATTTTAAGCTTCAGCTTGGCCGGGGGAAGGAAGGAAGGGAGGAAACGAGGCTCTGGGGATGAATGAAGTGATTTCACTGCTGTTTTTTTGCGGCAATAAGCTCAAAGTCAGAGCTCTTTGGGCCGGCTGCACCCGGCTGAGGTCAGATCTCAGCATCTAATCCCTGCTCAGGACTCTGGCTCGGCAGCTTTACGAGGCTGAGCCTTGGATGAGCTTCCCAACAAAGCCTTTCCCAGGCTGGACAGAGCTTGGAACAACCTGGCCTAGTGGAAGATGTGCTTGGCCATTCAGGGGTGGGAATGGGTGAGCTTTGAGGTCTCTTCCAACCCAAACCATTCCATGACTCTCTGCTAGGTCTGGAGAAGTGCTGGCTCTTATCTCCTTCATCTTCTCACCCCTTCAGGTCATGCTGAGGTTGGGAGAGGAGCCAGGGGGATGAGGAGCTGGATAAATGTGGGGTGAACACAGAGCTTGGAAGGCCGGAGCTGTCACTCCCACATCCTCCAGCAGCTCCAGAGAAAACCGATACCAAGGAACTCACTGGGAAAGGCCAAGGCAGGAAAAAGGGAAAGGTTGATTACAGGAAAGTGGGATATAGATACAGGGAGAGCTAAGTCAGGAAAAGTTCAGATCCTTCAAGGTCCAAGTTAAACACGTATTAATGAACCTGCCCCTTCCACAGGCTCCCACACAAAAGTCGGATGTGTCAAGCCCTGGGGTCTGGCTAGCACGGCAGGAATTGGCCAAAAATGAGGCTCTGTAGCAGCCTCAGGAGCAGCTGCCATGGGGGGAGAGAGCTTTGTGCTGGTCACACTGGTCTGGAGCTGTGCTGAGTGTTGTGACAAGCTCTGCTGGTCTCTCCTGCCCCAGGTGTGGCCTTGGGGGGGACCTCGGGGTCCTGTCCTCTGCTCAGCCCAAATCCATTGCTGCTGTGTTGTCTCCCCTTTTATCCGGTCTGGTTTCAGCAGCACAGCTTCCAGCCTTCTGCAAAGGAGACAATTCCCATTGCTCATAAATCTCCTATCAGGAAGCTGTTTCCAAGATTAAAGCTTTAAACGTTTCCCCTCTCTGGTTTCACATCCCAGCTCCCAATTCCCTCCGTGCTGTAATCAGCAGCTCCATCCCCTCCATCAGGGTCTCCGTGCCTCACACCAAGCTCTGTCTGCTCCAGGAAAACCTGTGCTGGGACACTCTGGAGCTGGGCTGTGCTCCTCCAAAGCCTGGAAACGGCCACTGCAGGCTTTGTGTCATGCAGTTTGGAAACTCTCCCTGCTGCAGGTCCCTCCTGGCTGGTGGGAGAGCTGGCTTAGCCTTTGGAGGAGCTAAAGGTCATTATCTGGGCAGGGCCCTGGGTTTGGGATGAGCTCTGGGCGGGCTGGAGCTCGGGGCCTGGTGTGGGTATCGGATCACCGGGAGCATTCCTGGAGCTGGGAGAATTATCCCTGGTGAGGAGGCCTTGGGTTGGTGTGGCTGTGGTGTGTGGGCAGGGGAGGGGATGGAGCTGGTAAAGGCAGGGAGAAGGGAAAGGCAGGGGAAGGGATGGAGCTGGGAAAGGCAGGGAGCAGGGAAAGGGATGGAGCTGGGAAAGGGATGGAGCAGGGAGTTGGGAAAGGCAGGGAGCAGCAGGGGAAGGGATGGAGCAGGGAAAAGCAAGGAAAGGCAGAGGCAGAAGCAGGAAAAGGGACGGGGCAGGGAAAGGGATGGAGCAGGGAGCAGAGAAAGACAGGGAGCTGGGAAAGGGATGGAGCAGCAGGGAAAGGCAGGGAGCAGGAAAAAGCAGGGAAGTGCAGGGAGAAGGGAAAGGGATGGAGCAGGGAAAAGCAGGGAGATGCAGGGGGTAGGCAAAGGCAGGGAGCAGCAGGGAAAGGCAGCGAGCAGGGAAAGGGATGGAGCTGGGAAAGGCACGGGACATCTGGGCTCACGTGGGAGTGCTGTGGGATCCCGGGGCTCTTGGCCGTGGCACTCAGCCCTTTGTTAGGAAAGCTTGGAGGAGACCCCAAACCTTTTCATCACACCCTAAAATTAGAGGCAGCCCAAGGCCCCAGCGCTGGGAGAGGCGGATTCCTGGCAGAGGCTGCGGCGCTGATGGAAGAGCAGGATGTGGCTGTTCCCAGTGTGCTGGGCATGGCAGCAGGGGGAAGCTCCCAATTCTCCGCTCTGGTGGCTCTGGGGGGCATCTCTCAGCAGCCTTTGTCCCTCTCAGCCTTCATCACCCTCAGCCCTGCTGTTCCCAGGGCTGGTTTGGGGCAGTTCCATGGGAGGCTCCCCAAAGGAACCTTCTGTCCTGGCCTCTGTGTCACCTGAGGTCACCCTGTCCCCTTTCCTGCAGGTTGCCTAATCCCTCGTGGCTCAGCCTGTTGGGAATTAGGGGAGTTGAGGATCTGGGCAGGAAAGGTGCTTGCCTTCAACCCTTTATCTCTCCTTTTCTAATGCCTTGTGTGCCACCAGATAAAACCTCGTGTGCATTTTGAATTTTTATTTTTACGCGAGAAAGCAGCAGTGAAATTTCCTCCTGACATTTAACTCAGTCAGTCAGTGACAAACTGAATAAACATTCCTGTTCTGCTGGGATAAAGGCTCCAAGATCCTGCTGGGACTAAAATGTTTCATCATTTCCGAACTAAAACGTTTCAGTTTAAATAAAAAAAGATATAAGAACAACAACTAAAAATGACACGTTTCAATGTTTTTCTAATTATTTTCTCCACTTTGGCTGGAGCTATTTGTCAAATCTGGCCTGGCTTCTCAAGTAGCGTTGGAACCTTCCAAAACTGCTATTTTGGGCACTTTTCCTGCTATTGATGAATAATTTGATCCCTGCCCTGCATTCCTGTTCATTCCAGGTGTTTTCTGGGCTGTCTTACAGGTGGATGGAGCCTTGGTGCCGTGGGCAGAGACACTTCCCACCATCCCAGGTGGCTCCAGCCTGGCCTTGGGCACTGCCAGGGATCCAGGGGCAGCCACAGCTGCTCTGGGAATTCCATCCCAAAATCCCATCCATCCCTGCCCTCTGGCAGTGGGAGCCATTCCCTGTGTCCTGGCACTTCATCCGTTGCCCAAAATCTCTCTCCACGTTTCTTGTGGCTCCTTCAGGCACTGGAAAGTCACAGTTAGGTGACTCTGGAGCTTTTCCAGGGTGGACAATCCCAATTTTCCCAGCCTTTGCTCCCAGCACAGCTGCTCCATCCCTCTGATCATCCTGGTGCCTCCTCTGGGCTCTCTCCCTGTGCTGGGCCCCAGGGCAGCTCTGCAGGTGGGGTCTCACCTGAGCAGAATCATGAAAAATAAACCTCCCTACATTTTAATTTAGCTCTGGAAAAAAAAAACCACGAAAACAAAACAAAAAAAAACAAACCAAAAAAACAAAACAAAACAAAAAAACCCAACCAAACAAACAAAAAAAAACCCCAAAAAAACCCCCCCAAAAAAACCGCAAAACCCCAAAAAACCCAAAATTAAAACCTTGGTGCTGTTTTTATCCAGAACTCTCCCCAACACAGGATTTTTGCAGACTAAGGGTCGATGATTTTTTTTTTTCCTGCTCCTGACTGAGAGGTGGAGAGGACTGATGCAATGCCATCTAAACTTGGAGCAGCCCCTGCTGCAGCAGCTGAGGAGGCTTTGCAAAATGAGAACCTCATCCCCTTTGGATGGGGCTGGGCCAGTTTTCCATCCTGTCTTTCTTCTGGAAGACTCACCTTGCCTTAAAAATGCATCTCGAGGATTTTTTTGGGTGGGAGCCACTCCTGGCGCTGTGACCTTGCTGGTGGGGAGTGTCCCCTTTTCCCTGGGGATTTATATCCAAATGATTTTATCTGTGTCCCACCCAGGTGGTTTAATCTGTGTCCTATCCAAGTGATTTAATCTGTGTCCCATCCAGGTGGTTTAATCTGTGTCCTATCCAAATGATTTAATCTGTGTCCCACCCAGGTGGTTTAATCTGTGTCCTATCCAAGTGATTTAATCTGTGTCCCATCCAAGTGGTTTAATCTGTGTCCAGTGCAGCTGTGCCACTCCAGGTTGTGCCTGGGCCATTGTGCTGTGCAGTGACCTGCATTCAGCAGCACTGCAGGGCACCTCTCAAGCCAAGATCTGGCACTTCAAGCCTACCTCAGCCCTCTGGTGACAAAAAGGCAGCTGTCCCTCTGCTGTGGACATGGTTCTGTGTAAATCAGGGCAAGAAGAGGCAGGGAAACAGGTGGTGCTGTCCCTGGGAAATCGTGAGGGGGGAAGATGTCCCTTGGCACAGGGCAGGGAGGGACCCAGCTGCAGTTTATCAGCCCTGATAAGGATCCTGTGGGATTTTTGGGGTGCTAATGCAGGATAAACCATCCCCTCTGGCTCCTCTGCACTCCCACAGCTCTGCTGAGGCTCTGGGGGGGTGAAGGAGCAGCTTTGTCCTTGGCTGTGCCTGGGGTGTGGGAAGTGCAGGGAAAGCAGAGAGGCCTCAGGGCCTGGATGTGAGCAGCTCCAGCAGGACTCGGTGTGCTGGAGGGGCTGAGGAGCTGCTCTGAGCCCTGCCACTCCCCTTCCTGAGCTGCAAAAGTCCCTCCCCAGCCGTTTTGTCCCCCTCTGTCCCCAGATCCCTTCTCAACAGGGCCTAATGCACTCGCTCTCTAGGCTGGCTTAGCTCTGACACGAGATTACATCTGTGTGTGTGGGTGCTCAGCTCCTTCCCCCTGCTGAGTCCCAGCTCCTTCCAGCAGCTTTGGACAGAGAGGAAATGTCTCCCACCCACTGAATTCCTCCACAATTCGTGTGGGGGGCTGATCTGACGGAGGACCCAGATTTGTGCCCCCTCTGAGGGGGCTCCTGGCTGTGATTTGTGGTGTGTGAGGATGTGGGAGCTACAGCTCATCATCCCACGGGGGTTTTCCTGCTCCCAGCAGAGCAGGGGACACATTCCATATCCCAGATTGTCCTGTCACTCCAGGCCCTTTGCCCAAAGTCTCTTTCCATGGTTTTTGTTGTTCCCTTCAGGTGCTGGAAGGCCACAGTGAGGTCACCCCTGAGCAATCCCAGCCCTCCCAGCCTTTCCTTGTAGGAGATGTGCTCCATCCTGCTAATCCTCCCCCGGACTTGCTCCAACAGGTCCCTGTCCCCAAAAACCACCCTAAACTGGGTCAGGGAAGGGCAGCCAGAGCTGTCTGTGCTCGTTTTCATCTGCAAGGATGGCAGCAAAGCCCTGCCAGAGCTCCAGGAGCCTTTGGAGCAGGCACAGGGGGGGAATTTTTGGGCTCTGTGCAGAGCCAGGAGCTGCACTCTGACCCCCGTGGATCCTCTCCCACTCAGGATATTCCATGATGGATCCATGCAGGGCTGCAAAATGCTGCTCCACAGAACCACTGAGCTCTAAAAGCAGGTGACAGCTTTAGGGCTGCCCTTTCCTGGTTAAACGTGGGGTCCTGCTCTCCTGAGCATGACTGAACAGCTTTATTGTATTTGCTGGGTCCCTCGTGGCAGGAAGGAATGATGAATCTGACTCTGTGTTCTCAGAAGGCTAATTTATTATTTTATGATACTATATTATAATAAAGAATGCTATTCGAAAAAATACAGAAAGGATACTTACAAAAGGCTAAAAAGATAATAATAAAAAATGATAATTTAAATAATAATAAATAGAAAAAGAATAAAAATAAAAACTCATTACTCTTTCCAGAGTCCCAACACAGCTTGGCCCCAATTGGCCAAAGAGTGAAAACAACCCACAGCAGAAACCACTGAAACGATCACCTGTTGGTAAACAATGTCTACACACATTCTAAAGCAACAAAACACAAAAAACCACCAAATCAGATAATTATTGTTTTCCTTTTTCTCTGAAGCTTCTCAGCTTCCCAGAAGAAAAATCCTAAACAAAGGGATTTTTCAAAAATACAGAAATGTAACACAGCTTGACCTGGTTTTCCCCCACAAGATCTCCCTGTCCCCTCTCCTTGCCCTGCCCCGGAGGTTTTTACACTGGGCAGCATTTGCTGAACTCGGAGATGCTCCTCCTGCAGCTCTTTCTCTCTGCAGATCATCAATATTCATCAGCAGAGCCCCTGGGAGCAGCTCTGGCAATCCAGAGCGGGATCCGGCTCTAGAAAATCCTTTCCTTGGCCTCTGGGAGCCGAGGGTTTGCCACGAGAGGGGGGTGTGAGCCCGCTGGGCTGGCTCAGGGTGCTGCTCCATCCCTCCTGCCCGGGGGTGGCAGCTTCAGGTGGGAAATCTGGGTCAAATATGTGAAATCTGGGTCAAATATGTGAAATCTGGTACCTCCAGCCAGGTCTCATAAGCTCTTGGAGGTCTGTTTACACACCTAAGATAACTCAGCTACCTTAGAAGGCATAAAAAATCAGCAGGATGGCTTTTGTGGCAGTGTTGGAAACAAAAAAAAAGTTTTAATAAAAGGCAAAATAACAAAACTCTTTACAGAGAAAAACTGATCCAGGTGCAGGAGGTCCTTGCTCCTGGTAAAGCACCTCACAAAAGCGATGAGTTCCTTTGTTCTCTTCTTTTTCTAGTAAATTGCTCAAGCAAGACTTTTAGCTTCTATCTCTATTCTTTTTAGCTTCTATCTCTATTCTTTTTAGCTTCTATCTCTATTCTTTTTATCTTCTAGCTCTACTTTTTCTAGTAAATTGCTCAAGCAAGACTTTTTAGCACCCAACCAATTAGCTATCCTTAAGTCTGAACTGAAGTCCCCCCGAATCCTATCAAATGCCTTTCCACCTAATTGCAGAAAGAAACTTCTGGGCTTATTTCCTTTTTAAGGGGACAAAAAAGAGTTTTGTCGCTGTGTCAGCAGGAGGCACATTCCTGTCCAGGTGTGCTGGGAGCTCACCTGGGCAGGGATGGGCTCAGCCCACGGGATTTGCTCAGGGATGAGCCGGGGTGGGGGAGCTAAAGCAGGAGGGATTGTCCTGCTGCAATCTGGGCCAGGAGTGCTGAGCACAGCCCCACTCCTCTCTGGGCTGGCTAAAAGCATCCTGTTCCTTGGATGTAGCTGTAGTTTCTACACATATCCATGTTCTCCCCATGTATCAGTGTTTTCTGCACGTATCTGTATTTTCCCCATGTATCTGTTTTCTGCATATATCTGTATTTTCTCCATGTATCTGTGTTTCCTGCATATATCTGTATTTTCTCCATGTATCAGTGTTTCCTGCATATATCTGTATTTTCCCCATGTATCTGTTTTCTGCACGTATCTGTATCTTCCCCATGTATCTGTTTTCTGCATATATCTATTTTCTCCATGTATCAGTGTTTCCTGCATATATCTGTATTTTCTCCATGTATCTGTTTTTCCCATCCATCTGTGTTTTCTGTATCCATCCGTGTTTTCCGCATATATCTATGTTTTCTCCATATATCTGTGTTTTCTGCACATATCTGTATTTTCCCTATCTGTGTTTTCTGCATTTATCTGCATTTCCCCCATCTATGTGTTTTCTGTATCTACCTGTGTTTTCTGTATCTGTATTTTCCCCATCTCTCTGTATTTTCTGTATCTATCTGTATTTCCCCATCTATCTGTGTTTTCTATATCTGTATTTTCTGTATCTGTATTTCCCCCATCTATCTGTGTTTTCTATATCTGTATTTTCTGTATCTATCTGTATTTCCCCCATCTGTCTGTGTATTTTCCCCATATATCTGTATTTTCCCCATCTATCTGTGTTTTCTGTATCTATATTTTCTGTATCTATCTGTATTTCCCCATCTATCTGTGTTTTCTGTATCTGTATTTTCCCCATATATCTGTATTTCCCCATCTATCTGTGTTTTCTGTATCTGTATTTTCTGTATCTATCTGTATTTCCCCCATCTATCTGTGTATTTTCTCCATATATCTGTATTTCCCCCATCTATCTGTGTTTTCTATATCTGTATTTTCTGTATCTATCTGTATTTCCCCCATCTATCTGTGTTTTCTGTATCTATATTTTCCCCATATATCTGTATTTCCCCATCTATCTGTGTTTTCTGAATCTGTATTTTCCCCATCTATCTGCGTTTTCTGTATCTATATTTTCCCTATATATCTGTATTTTCCCCATCTATCTGTGTTTTCTGTATCTGTATTTTCCCTATCTATCTGTGTTTTCTGTATCTGTATTTTCCCCATCTATCTGTGTTTTCTGAATCTGTATTTTCCCCATCTGTGTTTTCCCCCAGAGCTGCCCCCACTGCCTCATTCTCCCCTCTGCACTGATGCAACCCTTTGTGGTTGTGCTTGCAGAAAACCGGTTGGAGGAGCTGATCTGGCTCACCCTAAATGTTTTAATTGTTTATTTCCCCTTTCCCAGGTCAGGAACATTTCTTTCCCAGGTGTTGCTTGAGCGTGTTGTGTCCTGGGGTCTGGCTGTGAATTACCCCGGCTGCTCTCTTGTGCTGTGCTGTGACATCAAAAACCCAGATTGCTCCTGCTGGGTGATCTCCAGCTCATCAAGGCAGATCCATGCACAGAAAACTTGGAGAAATTGTTTGATTTCAGCTTGAACTCAGGCTGGGAATGGAGAGAGGTTTTTTTTCTGGAGATTTTTCTGGTCTATGTGTTTTCTCTGTTGATTTCTTCCATTATTTTGCAGTCCACATGCAAAGACTTAAATGCTCAAGGAAGGGCTTGGATGTTCAAATATCCTCCTGTGTGGAATATTCCCTCCCACATCAGAGAAGGAGGGAAGGAAATACAGAAAAACAAATCTTCATCTCATTTTTTTGAGGAGGAAAATCCTTAACATTCACTGGACTTTAAATTTTGAACTCAGTTTTGTGATTGGGGCCTGTTATGTACCTTTATAAACCCAATTATTTTTATCCAACAAATCATTTTATAGCAAAGCTGACTCCAGGGAGGGACTATCCATGGGATCCAAATCCTGCTCTCCTCATTTTGGGGCTTTTTCCTGGGGATTTGAAACCTTGGGAGCAGGTTCTGGGTCTGTGCAGTTGCAGCCTTTGCATTCTTGTGTGAAA
The DNA here is from genome assembly GCA_035584835.1 of Tangara arthus. NCBI lineage: Eukaryota > Metazoa > Chordata > Aves > Passeriformes > Thraupidae > Tangara > Tangara arthus. The sequence goes on along the minus strand of JAWMQZ010000119.1, from coordinate 1,119,211 downwards.
TATCCTCTCTGCTCTGGCTGCTGCAGGGAGATTAGGAATAATCCCCAGTCCCCATCCATCAAACTTAATTAGGGCCATTTCCTAACGAGCCTTTGGGAAGACTGAGCACCTTGTCATCACTTCCAGGAGGGAGAAGGACCCAGATCCTCCTGCCAGGGCTGGGGCTGACTCCAGGGTGGGCTGGAAAATCCCAGCAAACATCAGGAATCTGCTCAAAAAGCAGAAAATCCCCAGATTTTGGGGAAACCAGGTACTGACTGATGTTGTGCTCAGTGCTCTACTCCTGACCTGGTTTCCTGTCTGTGCCTCCCAGAAAATGGGAGATCCTGGGCAGTTCTTCCCCTGTTTTTCTCTGAAGTGGCCAGGGTTTATTTTTCCTGAGAAAGGCTTTGTTTTTTTAGAAGATGTCAATTGAAATAGAATCTGAATCTGTTCCAGGGAGGGTGTTGGTTGGATGAGCGTCTCGATTTATTTATTTTATTAGTATTTGTTAGGTTTTACATTGTTTATGCATCCCTTAGGTCCCATCCCAAGGAAAACATGGAGGGGAGGGGTTAAGCTAAAGCAACTGTCTTTTGAAACGTCCATTAATCTCCATTTGTACAAGAGAAGCTTTTTCCAGAGATCACCATCAAAACGTGTCCCAGTTATCCTGGTCAGTCGTTCCTCCCTCTCTGATTTAGTACCTTGACAAAATGTCCTGGATTTGATTTTTTTTCCCCTGTGATTTGGGGTTTCCTGGGTTGGTTTGGGCTTTTAAATGAGAGATCTGGGCTCCAGGGAGAGCTCAGAGCCTCTCCAGGGCCTAAAGGGGCTCCAGGAGAGCTGGAGAGGGACTGAGGACAAGGCCTGGAGGGACAGGACCCAGGGAATGGGCAGGGATAGCCACTGGTCATGCTGGTTTAGGCTGTGCTTGCATTGATTTGAGCACTTTGTGCCACCAAACAGCCCCTCAGTGCCACACCTGGCAAATTCTCCAAAATGCCCTGGTCCTCCAGGTATTTATTTTTTTCTCAGGATACATTTTAATGAGCCTGACTTTCCCTCCCTTGTCTTTGGCTGGCAGAGCCCTAATTACCAAGGGCTGGGATTTGTAATTCCTGGCACAGAAGCAGCATTAATGGATTTGTTCAGTCCCTTTTTTATCAGCCTTTCCAGCCTGCCTCTTATCTCAGCGCTTTGGGGAGGGCTGAGATGGGATTAGGAGAAGTGCAGGCCTGACAAAGGGAGGCAGAAACCCTGGAGCTGGGGTGGATCAATACAGATCCATCAATCCAGGAGGGGTTGCAGGGATGAGCGGTGGGGTGGACCAGCCCGGGGGGAAGGAATGGCAGCTCAGGGACTCAGGAATGAGTCAGGACCTCCTGGAACCTGTTGGGCTGGGTGAAAGTGAAGCACACGTGGAGGCATCTGAGGCTTGGCTTCCTGCACATCCTTGTCCTGACTCAGCTCCTTGCCCTGGTGCTGATCAATATCTGGGTTGGATGAAACTTTCCCAAGAGTTGTTGGTGCCTCCTGCATCCAGAGGAGCCTCTGGGTGCTCTCCCTTTCCCCGAGGGGCACTGGGAGCTGTGGGATGTGCTGGGCACTGCCTGAGGGCTCAGCATGGAGCTGGAGTTTGGGTTGGGAGCCAGGATGCACAGCCTGGAAACTTCTCCCTGTGGGATTTGCAGGCAACCCCGACAAGGGAAGAGATGAGAATCTTGACTCCATGTTTCAGAAGGCTGATATTATATTGTATTGTATTGTATTGTATTATATTATATTGTATTATATTATATTATATTATATTATATTATATTATATTATA
>JAWMQZ010000119.1:1103363-1117301 GCA_035584835.1 Tangara arthus | reverse complement strand
TTATATTATATTATATTATATTATGTTATATTATATCATATCATATCATATCATATCATATTATATTATATTATATTATATTATATCATATTCTATTCTATTCTATTCTATTCTATTCTATTCTATCATATTATATCATATTACATCATATTACATTATATTACATTACGTTACATTATGTTATATTATGTTATATTATGTTATATCATATTTAAAATGCTATACTAACACTATACTAAAGAAAGAAAAAGGAGACATCAGAAGGCCAGCAAAGAAAGGAATGAAATAATAATAAATGGAATAATAAAACCTTGTGACTGCTCAGAGTCCCGACACAGCTGGACTGGGATTGGTCATCAAGTGAAAACAACCACATGAAACCAATCACAGATGCACCTGTTGCATTCCACAGCAGCAGATAATCATGGTTTGCATTTTGTTTCTGAGGCCTCTCAGCTTCTCAGGAGGAAAAAAATCCTGAAAGGATTTTCAGAAAATGTGTCTGTGACATTCTCTGAGCCCTGGAACGCCGAGGTTCCCCAGGGAGGGAGAACAGGTCCTGTGGGAGCAGGTTTTTCTGCACCTGGAGCAATCCCAGGACAGTGACCTTTCCCCTGGTTTTTTAAGTTTTTCTAAGCCTTCCGATGTTGACATTCTTGTAACGAACTTTCTCACACACTTTCTGTAAATAACTCATTGTTTTGCATTCTTTTACGGAGGAGGAGAAATTCGATGGGCTGTTGGTTTGTCCAGTGGCATTGGAGAGGTGGCACTGTCACCCTCCAATCCACTGTCACTTTGGGAAATCTATAAATGTCGGAGGCAGAAATTTAAAATTCTCTTTGTACCCTTGAGGGAGCTGCGTGTCCACACCGTGACAGTGACAAGTGACTTTTCCCTGAATGCTACCAAGCTCCTGGTGCATCCTCCTTGTTTCTGACCTTGTGGGCAGAAGGGGAGGATGTGCTCAGGGCAGGGGTTGGAGATGATCCCCTTGTCCTCCTGGGGACAAGGAACAAGTGTCCCTGTTGGGCACAGAACCATCCACTGACATTTGGGGTGGTTTTTGGAATTTTCTTGCAGCACAGGCACTGACACAACAATGGGCTCACGCTCTGGAGCAGGAGAGGCCTGCAGGGTCCTTCCCTCACAGGGCTACTCCCTGTCTTGCTTTGCCAGGATTCCTGAGGCTGCCAGCCATGGAAAAGGGTTTTTTTATCCTTCCTTCCATCCTGCTGGGGTCAGCATGGGGAGGACTCTGGTGCTTGTGGGCACTGAGTGATTTCATGTTCATTTCATTTCAAATTTCATGGCATGGCTGCTCTCCAGCCTGGGGGGAAGATGCAGCTTCTCAGGTTGGCTCCTTGGCCCCAGTTTTCCTTTAATCCAGGTCTTCCCTTCTGCCTGGAAGCTCTGAGGAGCACCCAGGACTCTCCTGGGGACCCCCTTTTCTGGCACCACCTCTGCCCTCCACACCCTTTCTCGGGCTTCCCCTTCCCAGTAAAAACCTGGGAAGAATTTTCTCTTCACCTGGCACTGGGCACAGCTCTCTGCTCGTTCTCTCTCTCCTCACTTCTGTCTCTCCCTTCCCCTAATTCCCTCCTTTAATTTGCCTTTGCTTATTTTGAATACAAAGCTCCTCCATCTCAGTGTTTATAGTTCATAAAGCCTTGGGCCCGTTGCTTATTCTCCTCCTTATTTCCCTCCTGAGCTGCCTTGGCTCCCTGTGCCCTTTCCCTGCTTCCAGAGCGCCCAGGATGAATCCCAGTCCCTGTCCCCAGCTGGCTGCCTGCTCAGTTCCCATATCCCAGCAATCCTGTTCCCAGACACTGCAGTGCCTCAGCCACAAATCCTCCTCTTTCTCATCCCTCCAAAATGCCTTTTTCTGGAGCCAGCCTCTCTCAGAGCCCCCCGAGCTCTCACAGCCTTCAGGAATGTCCCTGTCACCTGCAGAGCACCCTGGATATTCCTGGTGTGGGCTCAGAGGGTCCCCACCTGCTCTGGGAGCTGTGGAGGTGCTGCCTGGCACCTCCTGGGCTTTATCTCCCTGGCACCAAGTCAATGCCAGCAGCTTTTCTCCATATCAGCCGCGGGCACGGTTTCCCTTTGGCTCTTCCCAAAATAGGTCAGAAGCACAAATGCCCTGATTCCCATCTCGCCAGGGGTGTGGTGAGGAGCAAGTGCTGGCTGCACCCCAGCTCTGTTCCCCTCCAGCAGCTCCTGGACCAGGGCGGGGCTGGCTTTTGGTGGAATTTTCTTTTGGTTGTTTTCACTGAGCTGAATTTTCAAGTCGCGTTTTGTGACGCCGTGAGCCGGTGGGGACTGGAAAAGTTGGGGGGCAAATGGGGCTGAACCAGTGAGCAGAAAATGAGTGGGATGAGGATGTGGGATGAGATGTGGGAAGCTTTGGGCTGAGACAGAGCAGATTGGGTCCCCTGGTGCTGTGGGGACAGACCCACAGCTCTGCATGAGAACAGCTGAGCTGCAGCGTGGGCAGGGTGAGCTCAGGCCCTGCGGAGAGGAACACCCAGAGTTTCATTTTCCTGAGCTGAAATTTCCTCACTGCTGCACTTTTCCTGCCCGTGGCTCAGTCCTCCTCCTCCCCTTCCCCAGGCAAAGCATCTGCACCGAACTTATTCTGCAGATGGAGCCCAGGACACGGCACCATTGGAAATCCTCCCCTCTGGTCATTCCAGTGGGAGCCTGGAGCTCCACACACGCTGTGCTGCTCACCAGCTCAGGGTCCTTTTCCACACTGGGAGCATTCCCACGGACACCAGAGCCCACTGAAGGGACAGCTCTGTCCCTTCTCCTGTCCTCCAGAGGAGCCAGGCCAGCTGAAAATAGCTTTGCTTGTCAGAGTTTTCCATGAGACCTCAGAGCCTCCTTATCTCCCTGCTGCTCTTCTGGCACACGATGAGTTGCAGATGGAGCAGCAGCTCCAGGAGCAGCTCCAAGGTTTCCTGTGGCCGGGCAGGACCTGGGGTTGTTGTCCCCTGGGATGTCCCTGTGGGGTGACAGCAGCCTCTGGGTTAGCAGCAATATTTGGGGGGACTGAAACCTGCCTAATATCAGGGGTGGGGGATATTGAGAGGCCTGTGTCACTGTCCTATTTTCTGAAAAATCCCCTTCCCCAGGATTTCTTCTCTTGGGAAGCTGAGAGGCCTCAGAGAAAAGGAAAACAATAATTATCTCATTTGCTTCTCCTGTGTTTTTGTGCTTTGGAATGTGATTGGAGATTTTTTATCCAACAGGTGATTGTTTCATTGGTTTCATGTGAATTGTTTTGGCTTAATGACCAACAGGATCAGGCTGTATTGGGACTCTGGAAGGAGTCATGAGTTTTTCATGAGTATCTTTTAGCCTTCTGTCTGTATCCTTTCTGTATTTTTAGTGTAGTTTAGTACAGTATTCCTTTGTATAATATAGTATCATAAAATAATAAATTAACCTTCTAAGGACATGGAGTCAGATTCTCAATTCCTCCTCTGGCTGGGGAACCCAGAAAATGCCACAGGCCTGGATTTGGGGACAGCAGGGGTTTGAAGCTGTTGGTTCAGCAGCAATATTTGGGGGCACTGAAACCTTCCTAATATCACGGGGTGGGGGGTATTGAGAGGCCTGGATTTGGGGACAGCAGGGATTTGAAGCTGTTGGAATGATGCAGAGAATTTTGGACCTCTGGAATGCCTGCCCTGCTTCCAGCGATGCAAAAGTCAGCAGGAATGTCCCAAGCTATCAATAAATTCTGTGATTTTCTGTGAGAATGAATCGATTCCTGCTAGGAAGCAGACAGAGCTGCTGCTCCTGCCTCCAGGGTCCCTTCCCTGCTCAGGTGTCACCAAGCTGTGGCCCTGGGGCAGGTTTGGCAGCCTGACCTCCTGGTGCTTTCCACAAGTGCTTTCCTGACCCTGCAAGAATGTTCTTGTGGCCTTAATGAGGCATCTGGGGGCAATTAGTTCTCGGTTTTATGACATCCTGGCGTTTCTCAGGGAACATGGCACTGGCTGGGCTGGGCTGGTTCTCTCCCACATCTGGCAAGGAGGGAGGGAAGCCAGAGGTGCTGAGCCCAGCTTTGCATCCACCCTTCCTCAGAGAACCCAGCTGTGACCCTGCAGGAGCTTCATCCCCATCCCTGGAGGATCCATCTGCTATAAATGAATACTCCAATTCAATAATTAAGGGAATTTATTAAATTTTCAAAGTAAAAATTTGGAAAAAGCCACAAGTCATTCGACCCTGAGTCAGGCAATCAGGGTTGGGGACACTCAGGATTTGGCTTCTATTGCACCAAAGTCCCTGTGGGTCTCCAAAATGTCATTTTATACAATCCTTTGGGCTCTGGAAGGGGGCTCTTCTTTAGCATATTTTTGCACATTATCTTAGCTTTTTCTTTTGGAAACAGTGGATAATTCCTGGAATCCTGTCAGGTGAAAACGTCCTGGCATAAACTTCTGATTACGCCTCTCAAATGCCTCCTGCTGGGGTCTTGTCAGAGGAAAAAATCCCTTGAAATATCCATCCCTGGAGACAGTGTCCTCTGGTGTTTGAATCTCCATTCTTTATCACGTAGCCTCTTACTGCTTGGTGGCCATGGCAGGGTTTGGTGGCCTCCAGGATGGTTTGGTGGCCTTGGCAGGGTTTGGTGGCCCCCAGGAGGGTTTGGTGGCCATGGCAGAGTTTGGTGGTCCCCAGGAGGGTTTGGTGGCCATGGCAGGGTTTGGTGGTCCCCAGGAGGGTTTGGTGGCCATGGCAGAGTTTGGTGGTCCCCAGGAGGGTTTGGTGGCCATGGCAGGGTTTGGTGGCCCTGGCAGAGTTTGGTGGTCCCCAGGAGGGTTTGGTGGCCCTGGCAGGGTTTGGTGGCCTCCAGGATGGTTTGGTGGCTCCCAGGACACTGGCTGGGTACACGAGATGTGGTTTTTATTTCCTTTAGCACAAATTACTGTATAACATATATCACACCTCCTGCTGAAACCTGCTGCTCTCGAGCAATTCCCGAGGTTCAGGTGGAGCCAGCTCCCCGACCATGGATCCTGCAGCTTCCTGGAGTGAGGGATTACAGAGAGGATTAGCCACAAGCCTCTGCTGCTGCAGTAAATCCCATTTTGCACTGCTGCCAGCCAGGCAGGGAGCAGAGCTGGTGGAGACAGCATTTCCCGGGGCAGCTCTGCTGACCCCAATTATTTTGGGGTGATAAAACCCCCACCTGTCCCTGCTCAGCCATAAACGGCTGCACTGCCTGCAGAACCAGCCAGGTCCAAGAGGAAATAACAAACTGCCTCTCCCACGGGGTGCTTTTCTAAGTTCTTGGCGTTTTGGGGTGATGTTCTGGAGGTTTTTCTCTGACCCCAAGAGGCGTACGAGCACTTTGGAGTGGAGGTTTTGAGATTGGCCCTAAAATTCATGGGAGCAGCTAAAGAGACCTTTCCATCCCTCAGACTGGGACAGAGTTGTCATGGTTGTGTCTTACAGAGGGAGAAGCTGAGGCACAGAGTGTGTTCCTGGCTGCTGGAAGTGGGGATTTCTGGGATTTCTGGGGTTTCTTGGGTGTTTGGGATTTCTGGGATTTCTGGGATTTCTGGGGTTTCTGGGGTTTCTGGGGTGTTTGGGATTTCTGGGATTTCTGAGGTGTTTGGGATTTCTGGGGTTTCTTGGGTGTTTGGGATTTCTGGGATTTCTGGGATTTCTGGGATTTCTGGGGTTTCTTGGGTGTTTGGGATTTCTGGGGTTTCTGGGGTTTCTGGGGTTTCTGGGGTTTCTGGGGTGTTTGGCCCAGCAGATCTCCCTGCACTGCCCATGCTGCACAGGATGCTGACAGCTCCTTGTGCTGCTGATCCCAGTCCTGGTGCCAGGAAGGACCAAAAGGAGAAGCTGCTGCTGGGAAGCTCCTTAAGATCAGGTTCATTAAAGTGAAGTTCTGGGGGTCCATAATTTAACACTCCAAGAAATCCATTAAAAACCCTGCATGGAGGAAAAGGCTGTGGAGCTGTTCCACTGGGAATGGCAGGGCTTTGTTGTCTTTTATTTTCCCCTTCTACTTCACTCCATCAGCTAATGGATTTTGCTGACAGGTATTTATCAGCCTGAACCTGCTTTCCCTAGTCTTGGAAAAATAGAAATCTTTACCCCTGGCTGCAATAAAAAAATCAGCCCAATCTCCCTGCAGGAGCCAGTCTGGATATCTGGATATCAATCCTTGTCCTGCCACCCCAGCTCTGGGAGTCGTTAGGAGGAGAATGGCAAAACCAGAAAGTGAAGCCACCCAGGGTTAGGAACAAGCCCTGAATTATTATTTTTAAAATTTTTTATATTTTTTTTTTCAGCCAGAAATGTCATGTTCTGAATGAGCTGAGGGGCAGAGCGAGCTCAGAGCTCTCCCTGGGGCTGGAGCAGAGCTGTCCCAGTGTGTGAAACAGCCCTGGCCTGGCATGGCAGAGGGTTTGTGGGACAGGGTGACACTGACACCAGAGTGTCCCTGGCTCTGTCACCCCCCAATCCCTGACTCCCCAGGGTGTCACAGACATTTCTTTTATGAAAAATCCTCTCTCAAGATTTTTCCTGCTGAAGCTGAGAAGTTTAGCAAAAAGATGTAACCAGTGGTTATCTCTCGGACCCAGTCCGAGAGAGCAGGGTTTGTTATCATTCTTTACTTTCTATTCTTAGATTAGGTAGCAGCCTCTAGAACTCTGCTTTCTTTTTCTTTTTAGCATAGTTATAATGTAATATATATATATATATATATATAATGAAATAATAAATCAAGCCTTCTGATAATAGAGTCAACCATCTCGTCTCTTCCTTCACCCGAAAACCCTTGTGACAACCGTCACACCAGGGGGAGGAGAAGGCCTCAGCACCCTGGTGCAGCCTCACAGAGCTGAATCTCCTCTCCTTCACACCCCGTGGTGATTTCCCCCTTCCCCTCCCTCCAGGAGGCTGAAATCTGCTCCCAGCCCTGCCTGCAGCAAGGGAAAACCCAAACTGTGCTCGGATTAACCAAGTGTGGCCTTGCAGAGAGCTCTGTTGAGCAGGGCTCAGGAAAAGCCAGCGCAGGGAGGGTGGTGCTGACAGATTTATGGCCGAGGAAACAACCCCTAACTTGGGAGATGCTGCTCCCCACCAGAAATAAACGCACTCAGGACATTTTTTCCAGCACTAATTGGGATGAGGATTGATGTCCTCGCCCCTTCTCTCCAGAGGGGCTGGCAAACACCGGGGGCTTCCCTTTGGAGCTTCTTGAAGCTCTAAATATTGCTGAAATTAGATTTAAATTTTTTTCCTATGAAATCCTGCTGTCCTGGTGGCTTTTGGACATCCAAGGAGTCTGAGCAGGTTTGGGGAAGCTCTCGTGCTCTCTGTGAATAAGAATATGTGTGACTACATCTGAATATTTACATTTTATGTAGATGTGAACATGTGTGTAGGGGCTAAAAGGAAATTAACTCCTATTCCATTGCTCAGGGCTGGGATCTGCACATTCTCTTTGGAGCATTTCTTGCCAGATATGAGCTCTGACTTCTATTTTGAATTAAAAAAAAAATTTCATTAAATTGGTGTTTGTGAGACGCTGCAGGGTGGGGATGGGGGTGGCTTTGGAAATAAAATGATGTCACTTGTGAGAGCTGCAGGGTGACAGCCCCAATCCCTGTTGGGAAGCTCCAAAATTCCATTTTCCAGCAGGGATCACCATGGGGATGCCCTAAATGAGGCACTGAGCACCTCAGGGACCCCTCCAGCCCACTGAGAGGCTTTCCCCTTGCTCTGGTGCTTCAGTTCGTGGGAGAAAAACACATTTTGTGCAGAGCCCCAGCGCAGCAGGAGGAATATTTTAATGGATAATATGATCCAAAAGGTAACTCAGAGGGTAACAGAGCCAACAGAGCTATTTTTCAGCCAGCCCAGAGGTGTTTTCCTGGGTGCTGGGCTGAGTTTGGCCATCGCAGGGTCTCTGAGCTCTCTCTACTTCCCTTTGTGCATTCCCGTTGCCTTTTTCCTGAAAATCCAGCACAACTCCTCCATTTCACTCCAGATTTGAGGAAAGATTCACCCTGGCTGATGGGGAGGAGTGGGAAAAACACTGACCTGCTAGGAGGGTTATTAGGAGGATTTTAGGAGGGTTATTAGGAGGATTTTAGGAGGGTTATTAGGAGGATGTTGTATTTTCCCCGGAGGGTTAGATTGGATATTAGGAAAATTCCTTCAGGGAAAAACTTTGGAGTCCCCATCCCTGGAAGTGCTTAAAAACAGTGTGAATTTTAATGGTTGGGCTTGATGATCTCCCAGGGCTTTTCCAGCCTGAATGATTCCATGATTCCAAGAGGACTCCACCTGCTGAGGATCTCAGCTGCTGCCCTGGGAAAGGATGAAAGTGAGGAGCCCCTTCCAGGCCTGCTCTGCAGGGATCCCAGCCTGCCTCTGAATGAGAAACAGCCCCAGAGCTTCCCTCTCGTGGATCCCTCTGCCCTTGGGAATGTTCTGGGCCGGGGAACCTTCAGGGATTCATTATCCAAACCACGCTGGCTTTCACTGCAGAGTTCCAATTGTGGTTTGCGGGGCTGGGCTGGGCTGATTTAAATTGCATTTAAATCCAAGGCAGATCTGCTCTGCTCCTGGGGAATGGATGTGAGATCCTGGCCCTGCTGGGAAGTCAGAGTTCTGCAGGAGGGTCTGGCTCCAGCTCACCTGGCTGCTCAGGTGAGAGCTGGGCTGCTGCTGGCTCCAGGAACCTGCTGAGGTGTGGGTCTGTTGGATCCCAGTGGCTTTTGTTGGATCTGTTGGATTCCAGTGGCTCCTGTTGGATCTCTTGGATTCTAATGGTTTCTGTTGGATCTCTTGGATTGCAGTGGTTTCTGTTGGATCTGTTGGATCCCAGTGATTTCTGTTGGATTTGTTGGATTCCAGTGATTTCTGTTGGATTCCAGTGGCTTTTGTTGGATCTCTTGGATTGCAGTGCCTTTTGTTGGATCTCTTGGATCCCAGTGGTTTCTGTTGGATTTGTTGGATTCCAGTGGCTTTTGTTGGATCTCTTGGATTGCAGTGGTTTCTGTTGGATCCCAGTGGTTTCTGTTGGATTTGTTGGATTCCAGTGGCTTCTGGAGAAGGGAGAAGGCCAGAAGAGCTGGTCAGGGGATGCAGAGCTAAGGAAAGGGACTCTGGACAAGAGGAAATGGCTTCCCACTGCCAGAGGGCAGGGGTGGGTGGGATTTTGGGATGGAATTCCTCCCTGGGAGCGTGGGGAGGGGCTGGGATGGAATTCCCAGAGCAGCTGGAATTCCCTGGAAGTGCCCAAGGCCAGGTTGGAGCCGCCTGGGACAGTGGAAGCTGTCCCTGCCCATAACTGAGGAGGAACTGGATGAACTTTAAGGTCCCTTCCAACCCAAACCAGTCTGGAATTCCACACAGTGGGAATTTGGCTGGGTAACAAAGCCCAACCCTCAGTGCAGAGAACCACCACAAGCTTTGCCCCCTGATCCTGCCCAGAGCAGCTCTGGTGGGTGAAACCCCAGGGTGCAGCCTGGTGCTGCCCTTGGTTTGTTGTTTGGTGTTTGCTGGGGCTGGCCAAGCCCAGCTCTGGTTCCAGCTGAAAGAGGAACCCCAGAGCAGCAGCCACCCACAGCAGATGGCCTCAGCTGGCTCCAAGTGCAGGAGGATGAGGAAAAGCTGTGTGAAATCTGTCCTGAGGAAAAGCCACGTGAAATCTGTCCTGGGGACGTGGCCTGAGAGTCTCCTCAGGGGAGAAAGGGAACATCAGTGTTTGAGCTGCTCAGCATCAGCCTGGGCTGAACTTGGGGGTGAAATCCTCACAGGGATTGTGCTGAGCGCTTTGAAACTGTGATTGCAGCTGGGATGAGAGCAGAGCCTGGGCAGGGTTGGGCACAGATGGGCTCTCCCTGTGCTGGGCTGGCCCCAGTCCCATTCCTGTGAGGCAGGAGCAGCAGAGGAACAGCCCCAGGGCTGGAGGTGACAGAGCCCTGAGCCCTGGAGCAGCAGGTCCTGGCAGATGACACCAAACCGAGATCCTGTGGGCTCAGTGCTGACTCCTGCTTTGGTTTGTGTGAACAAATCTCTGTGGTTTCCAGCTCCTGCTGCTCCCAGAGGGGCAGGAGCTCCACAGCCAAGAGAAATGGGATAAAATGGGATAAATATTCCCAGGGTCTGGCTGGGGCTCCAGGAAAGCAGAGAGTGCAGTGAGTGGTTTGGATCCTGCCTCCAGCCAGGACCATTATCCCGATGTTGCTGGGGAGGTTCAGCCAGAGGAGCAGCCCCACAGCAGGCTGGGCACCCTGAGGGGCTTGGCTGGCACTGTGTGCCCAGGCTGTGTCCTGGAGCAGCTGTGGTGGGGCTGGCAATGCCAAATTCCCCCTTGTGCTGCTCCCAGGGATGCTGCAGGGCTCTGGGGAGGTTTTGGGTCCATCTCCCTGGCCAGGGCAGGCAGGGAAGCAGCTGCTGCTGTAATCCCTGGCTGTGCTGAGAGAGGAACCTGCTGTGCTGTGTCCAAACAGGGTTTTTGCAAAGGAAGGGGAGGAAAATCCAAATAAAAGCCGAGATAAAGCAATCCCTAATGGCGACGAGAAAGCCAAGCTCTGCTGCAGGAGCTGCTGTGAGATTTGGGGAGCATCTCCCAGCTCAGGAGGAGTCGTGGCACCTCCAGGCTGCACAAATCCTGACCTGTGGCTCACCCCCACCTGCCCAGGGCTCTGTTTTTGCCCCTCTCATCCCCACAGGCCCTGAGGGCACCTGAACTCCCTGGCTGGACATCCTGGCATCCCAGGAGGGGCCAAAAGAGGGGGAGGAGAACAGGGGGCAGAAGCAGCCAAGGCAGCACCTGGGTGGATCAGGGACAGGTTTTAGATCCACCTCCATGGGGATTAAACCAGAGGATCAGCAGCAGAGCTCTGCCCATGGCAGGGCATGAGCACGGGAGGAAGTTGTGCTCGTGCTGCCTGCCAGGAACAATTGGGAATTTCTCAGCAGCTCCCCTGTGCTGGAGTCTGTCCAGGAACACCCAGAGCTGCCCCAGGGAGCCCCAAACACCAGTCACGAGGCTCCTGCGCGGATTGCAGAGGGAAAAGCCGACCTGGGACAGCGAGTTCCAGTTCCCGTGGGGAGGAGGAGTCCTTGGGAGCACCTCAGAGCTCACCTGGGGCTCGCAGAAGGGCTGTGCCTTCCCCTGGGGCAGCTCTCACCTCCCCAGTCCATCCCAGGGACCCTTCCCCAGTATCTCTGCCCTGTGGGTGCTTCTCTCTGCCTTTCCCTGGCCAGGGCAGAGTTTCCCTCGGATTTTGCAGCTTCTGCAGCTGCAGAGGCAGCGAATGTTGAGGCTGTGTCCCAGCTGCACACAGAGGGCTCTGCCTGTGGGGTCAGGGAGCTGCTGCACAGTAGCTCCAGAGAAGGGCCTGGGGATTAAATTCCCAGGAACTGCTGGGGCCCATAACCTCCTGGATCCCTCAGAAGCTGCTCAGTTTTGAGCCACCCTATTAAAAATAAACACGGAGCTGTAGATGGGCCCGTGCTGGGCCCCAGCTGATTTTTATCTGGCCTGGCTGGGCCTTGGGATGGAAAGAGTGCTGGGTTGGAGTCGCTCTGGATTCCCAATCTCGGGAGGATTTGGGAAGCAGAAAGTTCGAGCTGGGGCCTCTGTGAAACTCTGGCTGCTCAGAGATTTTCCCACATTTTCATTAGACAGACCTACAGCTCATTGGAGTTTTTTTTTTTTTTTCCAGAGGTTTTGAGGGCTGAAGAGCTCCCTGTGTCCGTCTGGTGATCCCTGGTTTCTCTGGGAGCTGTACACTGTGCCCCTGCAGGGTTAAAGACTGGGGAAAAGGGTTTTGTTTGTTTTCTGTCCCAGTTTAGAAGGTGCAGGAGGCAGCAGAAAGGCAGAGCTGGGGGATGGACACCTGCCTCAGGAGGTGTTTTAGCCAAGGTTTCCATCTGTGCAGCCGCAGCTCCCAGGGAATAAAAATAATAAAAATCCCTGGTGCCCCCAGGCCCTGGGGAACAGCAGGGTTATCTCAGAGGGGTGGCTCCTCTCTGAGATGGAAATTTCTCCTCTGGCCAGAGGCAGATCTTGGCTGGCATCCCTGCTCCCTGTCCCCGAGCCTCGGCACCTTCCAGGGCTCACTTTGTTCACAAAGAGCCTCAGATAAGCTCTTGGCAGGGCTGCTCCCTTCTGCAGAGGCATTAGCAGGGCTCAGGGCAGGGGGTGGGGGTGCTTTTAACCTCTTGTGTCCCTCAGGAGCTGCAGCTCAGACACAGAACCCGGGGCTGGGGCAGCACTCGGGGCTCTGCGTGGCCGGGAAGCAGCAGCAGCACTGCCAGGGTGGCATCAAGGAGGGCACAGAAACGCCCTGGGCTGGAAAGGACCCACAGGGATCACGGATCCGAGCCCTGCACAGGCACCCCAACAACCCCTCCCTGTCCCACAGCATTGTCCTGAGCTCTGGCAGGGCTGGGAATGTGCCCATTCCCTGGGGAACTGCAGTGCCCAGCACCCTCGGGGGAAGAGCCTCTCCTGAGATCCGAGCTGAGCCTGCCAGAGCAGCTCCAGCCCTTCCTGGGTGCTGTCCCTGTGTCAGGGAGCAGATTGGAGCTGCCTCTCCCCTTCCATCACCAGGAGGTTGCAGATTGCCATGAGACCTTCCCTGGGCGCTGTCCCTGTGTCAGGGAGCAGAGATCTGAGCTGCCTCTCCCTTTGCCATCATCAGCAATTTGCAGATTGCCACAAGATCTTCCCTGGGTGCTGTCCCTGCTCACAGGGAGCAGAAATCAGAGCTGCCTCTCCCCTTCCATCATCAGCAATTTGCAGATTGCCATGAGATCTTCCTTGGGTGCTGTCCCTGCTCACAGGGAGCAGAGCTTGGAGCTGCCTCTCCCCATCATCAGGAAGCTGCAGATTGCCACGAGATCTTCCCTGGTGCTGTCCCTGCTCAGAGGGAGCAGAAATCAGAGCTGCCTCTCCCCTTCCATCACCAGGAGGTTGCAGATGGCCACGAGATCTTCCCTGGTGCTGTCCCTGCTCAGAAGGAGCAGGGATTTGAGCTGCCTCTCCCTTTGCCATCATCAGCAATTTGCAGCTTGCCACGAGATCTTCCCTGGGTGCTGTCCCTGCTCACAGGGAGCAGAGATCAGAGCTGCCTCTCCCCTTCCATCACCAGGAATTTGCAGACTGCCATGAGCTCTCCCCTCAGTGTCCTCTTCCCCAGGATGAGTCGGACCAAGAGCTTCCCCACCACCCAATTCCTTCGCCAGCCTGAAAATCCCCTTTAACCCCAAACTGCCAGCACCAGCAGCAGCGATCTGAGGGAGCCAGGCTGAGGCACCTCCCGGGATGCTGCGCTCCCTGACCCTGAGCAGAGCCCTGCAGCATTCCCAGATTCCCAGGAAAGGCCGCCTGGCCTCCTCCCCTGTGCTCAGCCCCATTCATCCTCCTCCCTCGGTGTTTACACAGCCACGCTTGGCCCGGGGTGCCCGCTGTGTGCCAGGGGAGGAAGCGGGCACAGCACAAGCTCTGGTGGCTGCCACCCAAGTGCCTGTGCAGAACAAAGGGCCAGGATGCAGCTCCGTGCCCGGGGGCAGCCCGGGCTCCTCCTTGTGCAGGCAGGGATGCTCAGGCACCTTCCCACACATCCCCACCATCCGAGGGCCTGAATGGCTTTTGTCCCAAAGCTCTGTCCTTGGGTTTAGGCCCTGCTTAACCCTTGGTGGCTCAGTTGCTGCTGGGCTTGAGGAGGGGGATCCCACAGTGGGTGTCCCCTCGGTCACAGAGACACTGCTGCTGTCCCAGTGTTGGGGGAGATGGAACAGGAAAACATTATAAATATGATTGCCTGGCAAAAGAGTTTGAGAATATGGAAACTATAAATGAGATTGAAATGAAAGCAAGCTTGGAGATCCCTCAGTTACTGAACAACTGGAAAACAATGGTGTGGCTGGCTGAAG
>JAWMQZ010000119.1:1076659-1086689 GCA_035584835.1 Tangara arthus | reverse complement strand
GGGGGGGGGGAACCGGCCGGCTCCAAACCCGCCCCCCGGCGCGGGAGGAGGCGGTGGCCGAGCCCCCCCGCCGCGCTCCAGCCGCGCCAGCCCCGCGCCGCTCGCCCATGGCGACCCGCGGCCCCACGCGTGCCCCGAACCCGGCGCGGAGCCGCCGCTGAGCACCGCGCACCGGCACCGGCGTCCAGGTAAGCGCCGCGGGCGGCCCCGGCTCGGCAGCGCCGGCCCCGGGCACCTGCCCTGCCCGGGACGCTCCTGCTGCGGCACCGGGGGCGGCTCCGGGAGTCCCGGTGAAGCCTCTTTCCCCCGGTCTCAACCCCGCTGTTTATTCCCCGCCGAGCCCCCGGCGGGTCGGATGCTGCTGCCGCCGAACGGGGCAGAACCGGAGTCTTGGGGGTCCCCCGGGGATGGGGGGAACGGCGGGACCGAGCTCCGTACCGGGGTCGGGGCGGCCTGTGCGGCCGCTGCGGGACTTTGCTGCGTACTTGGAGCCCGTCCCGCCACGCAGGAACACAAACACGGCGCGGGACGGCTCCGGGAGCGCGGGAGGGAGGAGATGGGTCCTGTCTAAATATTAGTTTAAGGAACGGAAGGATCTCCAGCCGGCATCGCCGGCCCCGTCACCTTCTCCCAGCCCCGGCCGCGCCGCAGCGCTGACCGTGCCCGGAGCCCGGCTGCGGCTGGGGGTGAATTTCCCCCCATCCTCCAGGGAGGGAATTTCCCCCTCTCGCCGCGGTGTCTCCGAAGGCTTTAACAAAACAAGGCAGACCTCGGGTGTCTTTATTGCACATATATGGTAGCTTGCAGCCAGCACTGATTTAAATCCCATCCTCGCTCCGGGAGCCGACCCGCGATCGGGCGCTGGGTGAAGGGCACGGTTTATCCCGGCGGGAGGAGGGGCTGGTGCCTGTTGGAGGCGCCGTGTGAGAGTCCTGGATGTGTGCTGAGATCCCGACTCTAAAGGCAGGATCCCAGTGGATCCCAAATTCATCCTCTCGTGCTCGTGGCTGCTCCTGCCTGTAGCGGCCGGAGCCTCTGCCTGGCACAGGGCAGAGAAACGAGCAGGGAAGGGGCGTCCCTGTGCCGAATTTGAGGGTGTTGGAGTGCTTGGATTTGCCTTCTTCCCTTCGGTTCCGACCCAAATCTGCCCGCTGCGGCGGCACTCGGCTCTGCTCCGTGCCCCGGTGTGAACGCCCTCGGTGTCGCCGCCGGGCTCCGGGCTCGTCCTGCGCCTCCATCCCAGCAGCTCCGGGGCTGGGGGAAGGACTGGACGTTCCTGTCCCTGCAGCCCGGGTTTTCAAGCAGCGCTGGGTGTCCCAGGGCCGGCTCAGGCCCGGAGGAAGGGGCACGGGAGCTGTGGCACATCCCGGCACGATGGGCACCGGGGCAGAGCCTCTGCAAGGGCAGAGCTCGGCGCCTTCCAGGCCTCGTGGATGGGCTGGAAATAGAAGGAGCTGCTCGGGTTTGCTGTGGCACAGCCCGGGGGACACACAGGGACAGGGGTGGGCACCCCTGGTGACCGTGCCTGGTGCTGGGCCCGGCTCTGGTGGCACTGGGTGCCCTCCCATGGCACTGCCATGAGTCACATCGTGCTCGACCACCTCCCTCCTGGAACCCCCTTGGGCTGTGCCGGGCGTGGGGGCTCCAGGATGAGCTTTGGGCTTGATTTGCACCTTTGGGGGTCTGCAGGGATGGATGTAAGGTTTGCAATATCTCCTTTTTGAGGTCAGGGTACCTCTCATGAGCCCTAAACACAGCCCAGTGTGGCCAGAGCAGGTGTCACCTTGGCTGTCCCCATGCAGCACAGGGGGGGTGGCATTCAGAGCCCTGTTTTCTCCCCGCCCTGAGCCAGACCATGCCCTCCCAGGGGTGGCTTTGGGGGGCACGAAGAGCTGGCAGCTGCCTCTCCATGTCACCCCTGCCCATGGAGCAGCTCAGGGCACCCAGCAGGGCAAGGGAGATGCTGAGAGGAGGGGAGGAGGCCCTGTGTGGGTGCCCAGCAGGAGGTCAGGTAGGACAGGGCTGCTGAGGGCTTTACTGGTGTGGGTTTGTTTTACTAGTGTGGGCTTGTTTTACTGCTGTGGGGTTATTTTACTGGTATGGGTTTGTTTTACTGGTGTGGGCTTGTTTTACTGGTGTGGGGGTTTTTTACTGGTATGGGTTTGTTTCACTGATGTGGGCTTGTTTTATTTTACTGGTGTGGGGTTATTTTACTGAGGTGGGTTTTTTGTACTGGTGTGAGTTTGTTCCACTGGTGTGAGTTTGTTTCACTGGTGTGGGTTTGTTTACTGGTGTGGGTTTTTTTTACTGGTGAGGGTTTGTTTCACTGGTGAGGGTTTGTTTCACTGGCATCACTCGCCATCCCCAGAGCGCAGCCATGGGGTGGCCCAGTCTCCTGGTCAAGGTGAGCCACCTACTCCAGCACCACCATTAATGGCTTGGGCTGGAGAAATCCCACCCAGCTCCGATTTTTCTGTGTTTTGGCCAGTCTGGAGTAGCATTTCCCTGTGAAATTTGGAGAAGAGGAAGGGCTGTGCCAGGCGTGCTGCAGCGTTGCTCTCGTGCGCATCGGAGCGGAGCCGTGGGAAGGGAAACACCACAAACAGCTCCATTCCCATCTCTTCTCCCTCACAAAACCCAAAACTGGCTCACTTTGTAGCCCAGCATCCCAGAGCTAAATTGAAACAATCCCTTTGCCACCGTGGTGTTCTCCAGAAAGCATTTCCTCCTCCCGCCGTCGCTCAGAGGCCACACCAGCCCTCGCAGGCGATGCCACTCACATCAGTGCTGCCTTCTGGGCTGTTTTCATCTGGATGGAACCACATTTAATTTGTTTTCTGGCAGCAGAGGTTCCCTTTGAGCTGGCTCCAGGAGCAGGGTTGGAGGGGAGGGAGGCAGGGCAGCTCTGAGGGTCGCAGATGTCCCAGGAGGGGAAGTTGCTCCTCCAGCATCGCTCCCGAGCTGCAATCATCCAAAGCAGGAGTTGCATTTTGCTCTGTCTCAGCAGCTTTTGTTGCAGCACAGGGAGCAGTGGTGCTTGGGCAGGGTGAGGAATCCCATCCTGGAGCTCCCCCAGGCTCTGAGGATGGAGCTAATTCAGGAGCAGGGTCCTGCTTTTGTGGCTCCAGGCTTTGGGGAGTCCCTTAATGAAATCCTGGCCTGGTTTTGAGCTGGTTGTAAACCCAGCCTTGCTCCTTCCCAGTGAGAAAACTGACTTAGCTCCATGGTTGCCATGTCTGGGTCTTGCTGGTGATGGCAGCAATGCAGAACTGGCCAAGCCCATGGCTTGTGGGGGCCTTTTTGCCTTTAAAAATGTTGGTTTTGGCTCAAGAAGCTGCCTGGGAGCCCGGGGTGTGTTTATTGCTGCTGTTGTCACTCCCACCAGGGCTGTGGGATTTGCTGATGGCATCTGGTGGCCGATGGCACGGTGACACAGGATAGACCCCCCCAGTCCTGCTGCCCTGGAGCAGAGCAGGGTCTACAAACCAAAACCCCAAATCCCTGCAGGGTCCATCCCAGTGGTTGTGTTACCCAAACTGCACTGGGAGGAACAGGCAGGGAACGCTCCCAGCGAGGTACTGGGGTGGCTTTTTTTGGTTTTCCCTGGGTTTTTCCCTCTCTACTGCCTTCCCAAGGCCGTGTCCTCGTGCAGCACAGGGGACACCAAGGCCAGCCCGAACCTCGGGTGTGAACCACAGCACCTTCACCACTGAAGGTCCCAGCTGGGAACACCCATCCCGTTCTCCCTGGAGGAAGGGCTGGCCTCTGGTTTAACAGGGCAGCTGCTCTCTTCATTAAGTGGTGTTGGCTTATTAAAAGCACATTTTTGAGGATTAGCAGCTCCTCAGAGCAGTCTGGGAGGGACGGTGCCAGCGCTGGGGGAGGATGAGGGAGGAGCAGAGCTCCGCTGAGCCGGGATGGGCACTGACAGCATCACCCTGAACTGGGGCAAAACCCCTCCTGTTTGGTGTCCAGGAGAAGTTGAGGGAGGAAAAGGAGAGGCTGGAAGGCTGCAGGCAGGATTTGGGTGGTGTGAACCCTCTGAGCACGGGCAGAGCTGTGTCCTGGCAAAGCATCCATGGTGGGATCTCCCTGACGGAGGAGGGATGGGGAGGAGAGGGGGGTCTGGCCCCCTCCTGTGTCCAGGAGCAGGTCGTGGAGTCATGGAATGGTTTGGGTTGGAAAGGACCTCGGGCAGGGACGCCTCCCAGCCTCCCAGGCTGTTCCAAGCCCTGGCCTTGGACACTTGCAGGGATGGGGCAGCCCCAGCTGCTCTGGGCAGTCAGTCTGAGGATGGTCGATGTTTTCTGTCCCTGACCACCAGCACAGGAGCTGCAGCAGGACCAGCTGCCAGCCCCATTCCCACGGGCAGTGACAGAGAAATGCCCCAATCCATGTTTTGCTGGAATTCTTTGGCCGTGCCGTCATCTTCCAACAGCACCTTCCTGAATTTCTTGTTGCTCTGAGCAGCCTCTGCTCTGGCAAGGGTGGAAAAGGGGCAGGAAAAGGTGCAGATTGTCCCTGTCTGTGTCACCCGCCGCACCCCTGGCTGCCCGTGGCAGCTCCTCGGCAGCAGTGTGGGCAGCATTTGGTGGCTGGGTTCCAGTTGTAATCGGTGTTTTTATGGCAGCAGGAGCAACGATCCCAACCTGGAGCCATGGGAGAGGCCAGCGGGGTGGGAAGGGCAGAGAGGCCACAGCTCTGCCCCCACACTGATATCCAGGGTGGGAGCAGAGGGAAAGTTCTGCTCTTTAGGAAACCGTGTGGCTCTTCCCAGTGGAAAACCTCTCATCCCTGAGTGTCACTCTAGGACACGAAACAACAGGATGTGAACTCGCTGCTCTTTCAAGGTAAAAAAGGCACCTTTATTATTCTGACTCCAACATTTATAGATTTCCAAAAGTGACAGTGGGTTGGAGGGTGTCACCTCTCCAATGACACCAGGCAAACCAACAGTCCATCGAATTTCTCCTCCTCCATCAAAGAATGCAAAACGATGAGTTATTTACATAACGTGTGTGAGGAAGTTCGTTACAAGAATGTAAACATCAGGAGGTTTAGAAAACCTTAAAAAATCAGGGTGACACCTGAGGGATCCCAGCGGGTTTTCCCTGCAGTGACAGGAGAGCTCAGGCACGTGTCCATCTCCCTCCTATCACCGTCTCCACATGCAAAGGTCCAGCTGAGCCAACCTGCTGCCCTTTGGGGACCCTCCAGCCCTTCCCATCACCTCCAGCCCCATTTCCCCTGAGAGGAATAGCGGATTTGTCTTCCCAAACAAGCTCTGGGTCTGCTGGTAGATAAAACCAGCGCTGGGAGATAAAAGATACAATGGGAAGGATTCCCCTGATTGATGAATGGAAAAAGAGATTTGCTTTTACAAGTAAACTTTAGGTTTGCTGATAAATGAAATTGGACATTGAAAGATGAAAGAAACAATGGGGGAAAACCCCTAAATCCCATAAGAATTAAAAATTAAAAGGGAGGGTTATACATTAGAGGGAAATCTTCAGTATCAGGTGTTTTGGGAAGTCTGTACCACTCAAGTACCTCAGAAATTGGGAAAAACCCCTAAATTCAGTAAGAATTAAAACTTAAAAGGAAGGGTTGTACATTAGAGGGAAATCTTTGGTATCAGGCATACTGAGGAGTCTGTACCTCTCAAATACCTCAGCCAATGGGGAAAGAGAGAAGGGAAATGCAGAAATTGGGATAAAAAGGGAGCCGTGTACTCCAAAAATTGGAGAGATCCAGGACAATGCCCCACGGCCTCTCCCTTGATTCGAATAAAGCCAAAAAGGACTCCTCTGTCTCCTCTTTGGACATAAACCTCTGGTGTTTGTGGGTTAATTTTCCTAACACCCCCAAGCATCTCGCAGCTCTGAAATCCCCCTGGCTGCAATCCCCGTTCCCAGCTCGCTGCCGCTGCCGTCCCGGCCGGAATTCCTCCTCCCCGCTCGCTCTGCAGCAGCTCTAAGTGCTTCAATGTGTTGGCTGGAGTCGGACAGTAAATCCTGATGGGATCCCGCTCCCCGCTCCGGCCAAACCCCGCTGCGAGGCTTTAGCGCAAATTGGATTTGCAAACCCCGCTCGGGTCCCGGTGCCCTCAGCAAAGCGCTGTAATCCCCGGCGGGCGCCGGGGGGAATCTGTGCGGCCGGGAATGCGGGATGTGAGAGGGGAGAACGGGGGAATTCCCGGCTCGGCATCGGCATCGCCGGTGCTGCCTGCTCGGGAGGCTGCTGGGGGATGCGGGTGGGTGATGATCCCGTGGGGATGGGTGCTGATCCCGCGGGGATGGATGCTGATCCCGTGGGGATGGATGCTGATGATCCCGTGGGGATGGGTGCTGATCCCGCGGGGATGGATGCTGATCCCGTGGGGATGGATGCTGATCCCGTGGGGATGGATGCTGATGATCCCACGGGGATGGATGCTGATGATCCCACGGGGATGGATGCTGATGATCCCGTGGGGATGGATGCTGATGATCCCGCGGGGATGGACGCTGATGATCCCGCGGGGATCCCGCGGCTCCCCCATCCCAGTGCTCCTCCCTTCCCACCCTGCATCCCGCAGGAGTGCTGGGTCTGATTCCCCAGGGATGAGAATGGGAATTGTTCAGGTGGGAGCTGAAGGGATTGGGATGTACAACGTCTCAGCGCACCTGAGGAAAAGGCAGAGGTGGAACCCTGGGAAAATCAGGAATTAATGCCTGGATATATTCCTAGGTGGAACCCCAGGAAAATCAGGAATTAATGCCTGGATATTTCCTAGGTGGAACCCCGGGAAAATCAGGAGTTAATACCTGGATACTTCCCAGGTGGAACCCCGGGAAAATCAGGAATTAACACCTTCAAGGTGTTTTTCCAAGGGGGAAACTGAGGCACCCTGCAGCACTGTGACTTCCCCAAGGGATTTGGGGAATCCACAACGGAGGAAACCCTACAAAACAGCCAAGCTGTGCTGTGGGATGTGACCCCTCCTGCCTCTGGCCTATTCCTCCCTCCTTGATCCCACCGAGGGCTTTTCCTTTCTTGGAAAAAAGGAGATTTTTGCCCCCAGCGCAGCAGTGGCAGCTCTCAGATACCAGCGGTGTCGAAACGGGCCCAGAGCAAAGCACATCTGGGGCCTGGGCTCCGTCTCGCTGCCAAAATTTAAGCTTTTAACCCTCTTTCCCGAGGCACTGGGATTGTTCAAACAAGCCACAGTAATTAGTTTCCTCTGACAAACCGCCCCTTTTTGGCATCGGGAGGTTTATTAATTCCGGGGAGGGGGGGGCGTCGCTCCAGATCCAAAAATAATTGACATTTAGAGTCCAGGTTTTGGCACGAGAGGGAAAATTTGGGCTGGAAAAGCAGCACCAGGCGTGCAGGAGGCTGGCACAGCAGCACCCAAAGGCGCCCAGCAGCGGGTGGGGGGGTCCTCGGCTGGTGTTATCCCTGATTTCCTCCGGGGCCACACAAACCATGCTGGTTTTGGTGGGATTTCAAGCGATATAATTTGATTTTCTCTGCCCTTCAGCAGAGGGGATCTGTCTGCAGGGAGTTTTCCTGCAGATATCCCCACTCAGTTTCGGTGTTATCCACCTCGAGCCAGGCTCTGCTCCCGCTGCAGCCCTTGGGCAATACCCGGAGGGATTTTATCAGTAATTAATCTCTAATTACTCACCTCTTCCCGTGAAGGGCGGCTCTTGCTGCTGCTTAGACCTGACGGAATCGGCTTAGGGAGGGTTTTGGATTTTGCTGCAGCCGCGGTGACCTTGGCGGGGCTGTCACACCTTGAGGGGTCAATGGGGACACTGGGCTGGGAGCACAAACTGGGAGCACAAACTGGGAGCACAAACTGGGAGCACAAACTGGGAACACAAACTAACTGGGAACACAAACTGGGAACACAAACTGGGAACACAAACTGGGAGCACAAACTGGGAGCACAAACTGGGAGCACAAACTAACTGGGAACACAAACTGGGAACACAAACTGGGAGCACAAGCTCAGACCGCCTGTGCCCACCCCACAACGACTTTTAAACGCTTTGGCTGCTTTTTAGCTGGAAAGGGAATAAATATCCCCGAAAGGTGCAGGGTTTGATGATGTTTGTCAGAGCTGGGCGGTGTCGGGGGGCAGATCTCGGCCAGGTGTCCCCCCAGGCCCTGCACAGACACCCCCAGGTGTCCCCGAGCCGGGCTGGGTGACACTGCAGGAGCTGTGCTGCATCAAACCCCGCTTTTATTTGCTGCTGATTTATATTGCAGCTGCATTCCCAGCCTCCGGCGGGATGGGGGAGAAGAACCGCGGGAAGCCGAGGCTGGAGGGCGTGCAGCATCATTATCTGCCCTTGCAGGGATGGGCCGAGCCCAGCCTGGGCTGAACTGGGACTGAACTGGTCCCAGACTGGTCCCAGCAGGGGTGGAAATCCCCGCGCTCGGCTCCGCATCCAGCGGGATCCCTCCCGCTGCGGATCCCGTTAATTAATGACATGAAAGCCCACGCGAGACCTCCGGGGAAGGAATCAAAGGCTCCTCCGCAGCTTCCCGGGGCATGGATTCACCCCCGCGGGCCGGCAGCTCCCCCGCAGCCCAGCGCCGATGGAGGGAACGGGGACCCCGCGGGACGCGGTGAGCGGGGTCAGCACCGCCCCGGTGCCTGCGCCGAGGCTTCCGTGCACGGATCCAGCCCCAAAATGGGTCTGGGGGCAGCTCCTGGGGGTGGGGGGAGACAGGGGGGTCGTGGCCGCGGGGTCTCTGTTTTGGGGCCATCAGAACTGTGCTCCTGCCGGGATTTCCATCCCGGGGGATTTGGCTTCTCCCCGTGCAAACCGGCTGGGCTCGGGCACAGGATGCTGTCCCTGCCATGCAGGGATGGCTCAAGGTGCCCCTTGGCCCTGGCACAAATTGGGATTTTCCTCCTTCCCCTCCTGGAAGAGCTCCCGGACCCCTCTCTGGCAGGATTTGCTCTGTTCCAACAGGAGCTGTTGGGATTTGGGAATTTGGGACAGGGCATCTCCTCCCCACTGCGGGGTCTGGCCGTGCTGGGGGGCTCTGGGGGTCCTGTGCAAAGGTGATGCCCTTTGGTGTCTGGGATGTGGATATGGATGGAGCAGTGTCCCCAAATCCCTGCCTTGTCCTGGTGCCTCCTCCTTTGAGCTGGTTTGGCTTTGCCAAATCCAAAATGAGGGAAAATTTCAAACCGAGTTGGGTGAGACTTGAGCCTGGGATAGTGGAAGGTCTGGAAGGTGTGGAAGGTGTCTCCACCCATGGCAGGGGGGCCACTGGATGGGCTCTAAGATCCCTTACAACCCAAACCAGTCTGGGATTCTGTGATTCCATGGAATGGTGGGAATTTGGATGTGGCCACGGCAAGAGCTGCTCTGTTGGGTGGAAGCTCCCCAGGCTTCCTCCCCCAACCACGACTTGGCGTGGCCACCACCCCGGCATCGCTCCCGGCACCACGGGGTGCCCTGGCCCATCCATCCCCATCCCACAGGCTCGGCGGGGGAGGCTTTTCCTCATTATTTCCACCGTGTTGAGGGTGGGTTTGTTGCTCTCCAGCTGTTTGGAGAGACGTAAACCAAACCCGCCGTAATTCAGCCCGAACGTAAATGTCATGGCAGCGTGGGAACGAGGGCTTGGCGTGCTCAGCCTGGGGCTCTGGGGGTGCTGGAGCTCCTCCTGCCCCACACCATCCCACCCTCCCACCTTCTCCACCATCCCACCCCCCTGTCCACCATCCCACCTCCCTCTCCTCCGCCCCATCTCCTTCTCCTCTGTCCCATCTCCCTCTCCACCCTTCCATTTTCCTCTCCACCATCCCACCTCCCTCTCCTCCGTCCTATTTCCCTCTCCTCCACCCCATTTTCCTCTCCCCCATCCCATCTCCTTCTCCTCTGTCCCATTCCCCTCTCCACCCTTCCATTTTCCTCTCCTCCATCCCACTTCACTCTCCTCCATCCCACCTCCCTGTCCACCATCCCACCTCCCTCTCCTCCACCCCATTTTCCTCTCCCCCATCCCCTCTCCCTCTCCGCGC
>JAWMQZ010000119.1:1060328-1071059 GCA_035584835.1 Tangara arthus | reverse complement strand
ATAAAACTGAGATTGGATTTTTCCTTTTCTCATTTTTTTCCTTTTTTTTTTTTTTAATACCCCCCCTGGAAAATTTATTTAAAAAGGAAAAATATTTGGAGTTTGCAAGGAGCTGAAATAAATACAGGAGCCAGGAGGTGGAAGGACAGGGGCATCAAACCCATCAGAGCCTGGAGCTCCTCCTGCTGCCCTCTGCTTCCCAAGGGAACGTGCCAGGGAAGAGGTGTCACTGCCTGGGGTGACAGGAGTGTCCCTGTCCCCAGCCACTGTCAGGAAAGCTGGGTGGAGGGAGGGGCAGTGGGAGCAGCTGTGTTTGTGGGAAGGGCTGGGGTGAGGCCACCAGCTCGTCCCCACTGCTGTCACCTCATCCCCATTGGTGTCCCCTTATCCCCACTGCTGTCACCTCATTCCTATTGCTGTCCCCTCATCCTCATTGCCGCCAGCTTGTCCCCCACTGCTGTCCCCTCATCCTCATTGCTGCCAGCTTGTCCCCACTGCTGTCACCTCATCCCCATTGGTGCCACCTTGTCCCCATTGCCACCACCAGGCCCAAGCCACCTTTTCCACGGCCATTCTCCCAGCCCAGCACATCCCTGGGCTGCCCTCGTGCCTCAGTTTCCCATCTCAGCACCATGCTGGTGTTGGGAAGGGAAGAACTGGAGCCAAGGGGGTCCCAGGGGAAGGACCCCCCCATCCCAAACCTCAGGAGGGAGGGAGGGGGGAGGTGAGGGGCTCTGGGGGCTGGGGCACACATTAAGGATGTTTGTTTTGCCTGTTTTGCAGAGTTTCAATGTTCTGACTTGCTCTAAGATGAAGGTATGGAAGTTTGCAGCCATTGCATCGATGCTCCTCAGTTCCATGTTATCCATTTTAGTTTGTAGAGACATGTTCAGCGGAAGCCGGGAACTCAGCCCCTTGCCTTCCTCGCCGTCTTCCTCACGGGATTCCTCCTCCTCCTCCTCTTCTTCCTCCTCCTCCTCCTCCTCCTCCTCCTCCTCGCTGCGGAGATCCCCACGGGCGCTGCAACGCCACGGCTCTCTGCTGGCCCAGTGTAAGCTCCTGCTCCTGTCCCCCCTGGCCCCACAGATCCCCCAAATCCCTCTGGGGTCACTCCCTGCCCTCTCCTGCATCCCAACATCCCCTTTAGGAGGGTTTAAACAAGGGCTTGGGGTGAGCAGGAGGCACTGGGCACCAAACTTTGGTGTGAGCGCAGCAGCTCTCCACAGAGGGGAACTCAAACAGCTCAGTTCCTGCAAAGAAACTGCTTTTATTCCCTTCCAAATGGTTCTTTTTTGGGATTTTTTTTTTTTTTTGTTCAGTGCTATTTTTTACAAATGGAAAATGTCAAACAGGAGCTGAAGACGAGGGCACGGCAGCAGCTCCCCCTGCTCACCCCTCAGTGCTCCCTGAGGGCTGGAAATCCCCATGTGTTTGTTTTGATTCCAAACCAGAGGAACTGCTTTTTTTGGGTGGAAATTTGGAAATTGATGACAAGCTGTCAGATCATGCTTTCCTCTGTGTTTCCTGTGCCTCCTGCAGAGCTGGGCTGGAATAACCCTGGATTTAGGGCTGGAACAGGGGGATGGGGCTGTTGCCAGCAGTGGCTGGGCACAGTTTGTGTGTTGGCTGCTGGCCCTGGGGTCTCAGGGCAGCCCTTGGGGTCTGGGGGCGCCCAGAGCACAGTGAAACAGTGCAAATAGGAAATTTACTGGGGATTCTCCCCAAATCCACCTGCCCCAAGGGACCTCCATCTTAGGAGATGTTCACCCACCTCAGGGAATTTCCATCCTGGGGATCATCCATCCACCTTAAGGCACCTCCATCCTGGAGGATGCTGAGATCCTCAGCCATGGAGGATCTCCCATCTCAGGTGACCTCCATCCAGGTGGATGTTAACCCACCCTGGGAATCTCCATCCTGGGAGTTATACACCCCAAGGAACCTTCTTCCTGGAGGGTGTTTACAAACCCCAGGGAGTCTCCATCCTGGGGGATGTCCACCCACCCCAAGGCACCTCCATCCTGAGGTTATCCATCCACCCCAGGGAACCTCCATCCTGAGGGAATCTCCATCCTGAGGTTATCCATCCACCCCAGGGAATCTCCATCCTGAGGTCACCCACTTACCCCAAGGCACCTCCATCTTGGGGGATATCCACCCACCCCAAGGCACCTCCATCCCGGAGCACCCTCAGACCCTCACCCATGGAGGATCTCCCACCTCAGGCCACCCCCACCCACCCCAGCACCCCTCGCCCTCCCCGGGGCCGCCCTCTAACCGCGTCCCCTCCTCCTGCAGACAGCGCCTTGCTGGAGAGCTACACGGAGGGCGAGATGCGCCAGCTGCTCTCGGCGCTGGTGGAGCGCTACCGCCAGGCCGTGAACTCGGGCGGGCACGAGCTGCCGCTGTTCCCCCGCGCCGGCGGCCGCCGCAAGCGCGCCCGCGCCCGCCACAAACCCTGCGAGCTGCGCGAGCTCGAGGTCAGCGTCAGCGAGCTGGGCCTGGGCTACGAGTCGGACGAGACCGTCCTGTTCCGCTACTGCAGCGGCACCTGCGAGGCCGCCGTGCGCAGCTACGACCTCTCCCTCAAGAGCATGAGGAGCCGCAGAAAGATCCGGAAGGAGAAGATCCGCGCGCGGCCGTGCTGCAGGCCGCTGGCCTACGACGACGACGTCTCCTTCCTGGACGCCTACAACCGCTACTACACCGTCAACGAGCTGTCGGCCAAGGAGTGCGGCTGCGTGTGACACAGGGGACACCCGGGATGGAGGCCGGGGCGGCCGGAGGAGGAGAGACTGAGCCGCTGGCGCGTCCCTCGGTGTCACCGTCACCGGACTAGAGACGCGGCCGCCGCCGTGGCGGGGCGGTTGGAGCGGTGACGGCGGCTGGAGGCTGTTGTCCCCTCTGCGGGTGGCCCAGAGGTCCCTGCTGAGGTGACAGTGGGTGTGCGACGTGCCCTCGGCGTGCACGGGCTGTACTGCGTGTCACAGGTGTCACACGTGTCACAGGTGTCACACGTGTCACATGCTACGTTACCTGCACAGGGCTGGTGCAGTGCAGGTGTCTCTGGCATGGGGGACACACACACACGTGCCAGGGGTTCTGTGTCAGGGTGTGGTACAGGGGTGTGGCACAGGGGTGTGGCACAGGGGTGTGGCACGTGCAGGGGGTGTTGTGAGCAGTGCTGGTGCTGTGCGGTACTGGACAGAGTGTGCTGCACACTCCGGGGGTGTTTTGGGATGTGCTGCACACTCCAGGTGTGTTTTGGGGCATGCTGCACACCTGGGGTGTGTTTTGGGGTGTGCTGCACACCTGGGGTGTGTTTTGGGGTGTGCTGCACGCTCAGGGTGTGTTTTGGGATGTGCTGCACACCTGGGGTGTGTTTTAGGGTGTGCTGCACACCTGGGGTGTGTTTAGGGGTGTGTTAGATGTTTGGGGTGCATCAGGTGCCCTGTGCTGCCCCAGGGTGGGAGCTGAGTCTTTCTCTCTGTAGCTTTGGGGTTTTGTGATCACCCTGAGCTGCTGGGGGAGGTCCAGCCGCCCCAGGTCCCGGTGTTTGGAGACACAGAAACGCCAGGAGTGGTTTGTGTGTGGCTCTGACTCCCTCTGGCTTGTGCCCCTTTTGCCATCGTCTCATTCCTGCAGCCCTGGGGCTTTTCTTCTTTAAACTCGGGATAATCTGAAGTAACTGGATTAACCTCCTGTGCCCCTGCCACAGGCAGCTGGGCCAGAGCCCGGCCACCGCCAGGGAGGTGACAGAACCTCCCCAGGGCCACCAGCAGAGTGGCATGGGCAGGAGAATCCCTGGTTTGGCGTCTCCCCAAATCCCCCCAGCTCTCCTGGGAGCATCCCCCATGCTCTGCTCGGGGCTGGGATCCTGCAGGAGAGGGTGCTCAGGCCTGGCTTTGGCTCTGCTCACATTTACAGCAGTGTCACTGCTGTTTACTCTGCGGGGAAATAAATGAGCCCGCAGATTTCACATTCCCTGGGCAGGCTCGAGTTGTTGCCTGGGATTGATGGGTTTTCTCCCCTTGGCTCCTTTCCCAGAAAAGGCAAATCATAAACAGAAGGAGAATATTGGTGTCATGTCCTGGGCATTAACCAACGTGAGGGAAAACACTCCGTGTGCCACCCCCCCGGCGTCCTGGCTACTCTCTCCGGACAAACAGGGGGGGAAAAAAATCCCTTGTGCCTTCATCCCGAGGAGGAGGAGGGCTGCTGGTGGTGATCCCAGCTCAGGCATGGTGCTGCAGCATTTGGGGGAGTAGGATGGCATCCCTTGGGATGGGATAGGGAGCAGCATCTTGTGTTGGACCAGCCACATTCCCGACCTCCACACAGGCCCAGCCTGGTGGGGATATTTTTTTTCCCTTCCTTTTTATCCAAACGCAGCTCTTGGCTCTGAGTGGAGCCAGGGTGTAGTGGAGGAATATAAACACCATCCTTCAGCAGGGCTGGCAGCCCGGGAAGGCAGCCTGGACTCTGTAACACGGAGTTTTCCCTGGATTTTGGGAAAGGCGGGAGGCAGCCACAGGTGTGGGGTGTGAAACCTTCACCCAGGAAATGAGAACTGAGAGTGGATAAACTCCACGCTCCAGGTGCAGCTCCCAAACCAAGGTGTGAGTTTGCAGCCCTGGTTTTGGCTGGAAATGGGAGAAGTGGCCCAAAAGAATCAGCTGGAGGATGGGAATGGCAGATGGGCAGCAGGAGCTGCGCTGGGCTCGCAGTGGATGAGCAGCTCACTTGAGTTTAAGGGAAAAAAAAGCACCCAAATCTAATAATAATAATGATAACAATAAAAACTGTCCTCTCAAGGGCTTGGGTGCTTTCCAGGTCTCGCTGCTATAAAACTAAAATTAGTTTTGTTGCAGTAAGAAAAAAGGAATGGAAGCAGAGCAGGGAAGGCAGGGAAGGTGGTGTGGAAGCAGAGCAGGACCTGGTGCTGCAGAGGAGGATTTGGAGCAGGAGCTGCCTCTGCTCAGTGTTTGCACCCTGGTTTGGGACATTTTTTGGCAGAATCCAGGGATTTAGGGTGCCTTGCTAGTGGCCACCAGGCCCAAGGGACCCTCCTCTCTCCAGAGTGGTGGTGGGAGCAGCAGGAAGACGAGGGGACAAGGGACATTTCCCAAAATCCCCCATTCCCAGTGCAAATCCAGCTTGGAGCCCCCAAAACCAGGAGGACAACCTGACTCAATGCAATGGTGTGTTAAAACCAGCAGGAATAGCTCCAATCCATCATTTTTTGTATTTTTTTTTTTTTTTTAAATTTTAATTTCCCCCTGCTGGCAGTGCAGCTCCGGCCCGTGTGGAGGGGATGTTCCCCATCTGCCTCCCACTGCTCCTGCTGGGTTTTTTTTTGGGAACAGCTGGGATTTGCAGCCACAAAACTCCCTGATGGGGCGAGCTGGGGCATCGTGGTGTGGCCACAAGGATGGATTCTGCTTCCATGTCTTTTTCAGGGTTCCTCCTCCTCCTCGTGGAGCTCCTCCAGCTGTCCCGGTGCCATCCCGCTGCCAGCCGGCCCTGGAAATGTGGTTCCAATAGAAAGGCTGAGGTTTCCCTAATGCTTTCCATTTCTCCAGCCCCCTCTGCTGTAATAGGAGCTGGAGCTGCCCGGAAGAATGTCTACAATGCAAAAAAAAAAAGTGGAAAATTCCCTCCTCAAAGCCACAGCAGAATCTCATCTGGCTCCTTCCTCAGCATCCCATGTGCTGGTTAATATTAATATTAATAATAATAATAATAATAACCAGTGTGCAACAGCTGTTGGGAGGATTTTGGGGTTGGGTTTTTGTGTGTCTGGGGCTGCAGCTCCTCCCAGGAGAGGAGGGTTTGAGGAGCAGGAGGTTTGGAGATGTTTCAATTGATCCTGGTGGTTGTGACAGCGCAAAACCCCAGGGTTGTGCTCTCCCAGCCCTGCCACGGAGAGTTCTGGGATTTCCAGTGGGTTTTCCATCAGGACACATTGATCTTGGGATCAGACCCACACATCCCACAAATCCCTCGGGATCCCGTTCGCCCCCAGGGTCCAATTTGGGATCCATGGGGGGGAAATTGGGAAATTGGGGGAAATTTCATTGTCGTTTCCACTCGATGGAAGCGCTGGCAGAGGGAATGTTCTGGGTTTAAACAGCTCCAGGATCCTGCTGGGATAAAGGATTTTCCCGATTTATCAAGAGAAATGATGTTTTGGTGGGATTCAGAGCCTCAGATGGTGAATTGGGAACGGGGCTGCCACGTGTTTTCCTTCTGGGCTAAACAAAGCGTGGCCTCAAAGGGGAGGCCCGAGAGAAAGGGGGAGAAAAGGGGAAAAGGAAATAAAAGAAAAAGGAGGAAAAAGGGGGGACAAAAAAGAAAAAAAAGGGGGAAAGGAAAAAAGGGAGAAAAGAAAAAGGGGGGGAGGAGAAAAAAGAAAAAAGGGGAAAAGGAAAAAAGGGAGAAAGGACAAAGTGGGGGGGGAGGAGAAAAAAGAAAAAGAGGGATAAAAAGATAAAGGAGAAAAAAGGGAAAAGGGGAAAAAGGAAAAAAGGGAAAAAAGGAAAAAAAAGGGAAGGAATGGAAAAAAGCAATTAAAATGAAAAGGTGGAAATGGGAGAAAGAAGAGAAGGTAAAAAGGGAAAGAGGAAAAAAGAGAAAAAGGGCAAAAAGGAAAAATAATAAAGGAAAAAAGGGGGAAGGGCAAAAAGGAAATAAAAAGAAAATAAAGGGAAAGAGGCTGAAGAGAAAGGGGGAAAAGGAAAAAGGGGAAAAAAGGAAAAAGGGGAAAAAGAAAATAGAAGAGGGGGGAAAGGAGAAAAGGGGGAAAGGAGAAAAAGGGGAAAAATAAAAAAGGGAAAAAATGAAAAAAAGAAAGGAGAAAAGGAAAAAAGGGGTAAAAGGAAAAAAAAAGGTAGAAAGGCGGGAAGGGGGAGAAGGGAGTCCTGTTCCAGCACCGCTGGCACCATCCGGATTTTGCTGTTCCCCTCCGGAACGGCCGGGCCCGTGCCCGGCTGCAGAAGTGGATGCAATGCATCTGTATTTTGGATACTGCTATTTATTGGAAGTAACTTATGTTATTTATTTAGATCCCAAAGCGCCGCCTCCCAAACGCCTCCCACGCTCGCTCCCTTTTTTATGTTATTTATTGACCCCGACGGTGCCAAGTGCAGTTTACATTTATTACATTTGTACCATTTATCCTGAACCTTGGGGGAAGGGGGGGGGAAATAAAATAAGGTAAAATAAAATGAAATAAAAAGCTGTTTGATATTATTTTTTTCAAACAAACCTGAACTCGGGTGTGATCTGTTTCATCCTCTTGGCAAAGTGGGGATAAAGTGAAGGATTTTTATGGATTTCTCCTCTATCACAACGGTTGAGTGATGGTCAGTCCTCACCATGGGAGTGGGGATGGCCAAGGAAAAGGGGAATTTGGGGTTTTGGGGGGAAAGACCCAGAAATAATCAGCTTTGGCCCTTCTGGGAAAGGAGCTTCCAAGTGTGTTGGTTCAAAAATGTGAAAATTCCGAGGAAATCACGTAAAGTGGGAAGGGAAAGGGAAAGGGAAAGGGAATAATCTCTGTCCTTTAACACCACCAGTCCTAGCCCAGTCTGTCCAGAAAAACAGAATTTATTTTGATTTTCACTCCAAAATAGGCTCAAACCTGGCACCGGAAAGCAGAGAACAATGGGAGGGGAAAAAAAAAAAAGGATAAAAGGTTTATAGGATTTTTTTTGGGAATGGAAAAAAAGGTCTGTTTATATTCCCCCCTCATGCCACCCAGAGGCCTGACAGCCATGGCCGAGTCAAACATTCCCAAGTCAAACTCTACTTTGTAAATATTTTAGGAAGAATCTTTGGAGAGCCATAAATCTCCCCAGTGCTCGTGCACGGCGTGTGCACGCTCCAGAAACACCAAGGAAAACCCAAATCCCACTGCCAGCCCGTCCAGAATCAAATAAATAAACATAAAAAATGGAGAAATTAAAGTTTAATGATCCAATGGGCGAGGGCTGATTGGAAAATCTGACTCCCCCAAAAGCACAAAAAACAAAAAAAGAATAAAAAGAAATTTAGGATGAAAACAGCAGTCGCAGGGGAAAAAATGTGAAGTTGGGAAGTGTTGGGATCAGGGATGGTTTTGGGTGTGATTCCTGGGAAATGAGGGGTGTGTTGTCAGCTCCCATAGTGTAAGTGACAAATTTTACATTATGTGTACTATAATTTTATATTCTATGTACTATTCCAGCGTGCCATGGGTGTTTCCTTCTCTTTCCATTGGTGACCTCATCGAATATTTCAAAGCAGCTCCTCTGTACTAACAGAGCAGCCAGAGATTCTCAGGGCCAGGCCCTCCCCACCCTCCCAGGGGAGGATTTTTCCCAATATCCCACCCCAAACTCTTCCAGGACAGTTGAAGAGGCCTCGAGCATCACGGGGGGACAGGGACAGGTTGGTTCTTTGCCATGGCCATGGTGGATGGATCCTGCATTGAGCTTGGCTGGGAAGTAAACCACCCCGTGTGTGTAATTACCAGGCTTAATTAGCTCCAGCTGTAAGCATGGATGGTTGGTCTGGAATTAAAGTCACAGAGAGAGCTTTGGGACAGGTTGGAGTTGGTTTAGGTGGGCAAGAGATGCAAATTCCAACATGGCGTGGAAGATCTTCCACTCCAGGCCTTCTGTGCTTCCTGGGGCTCACCTGTGTCCAGGTGTCTCCTGCAGGCTTGGGAGCACTCATTTGCTTGGGAACACTCATTTGCTTGGGAACACTCATTTTTTGGGAACAAAAATACCCCATGGCCTGAGGGATGAGGTTGTAACTCAAGGTTTGCTCACCCTGAGCTGACCTGGCCATCCTGAGGTCTCCCCTGGCCATGAGAAGGAAGCAGAAGTTCAACATTCTGCCTAAAAATCCCATCCTTAAGAAACTCCCTGTCCTTTCCCCACTACAAGTGGCCTAAAGATTTGAGTTTCCAGCCTCAGGGGAAGCCTCAAGTTGCAGGACCCTGCAGCAGCAGAGAAGAAACCTCAGGCAGGCGGAAAATTCCAGACTTTTGTACCCCTAAAGCCAAGACCACGAGGAGCCCGAGCTCAGCAGGGTTAATTAACACAAATTAAACAAACGAGCAAGCACGGGGAAGTGGTGGAGAGCTGTCTGAGGGCTGTGCAGGGAGGATTGTTCCCCGTGGCAGACGTGATGTGAGGGGAGGGATGGCTGAGGCCTGAGGGCGAGTCTGGAGCGGGCACAGAACAAAGAGCCCCTTGGGGTGATGGGCTTGGCAGGGCTGGCACGAGCAGTTATTGTCTTCTGGTGAATGCTCTCGCTAATCCCCAGGGCTGAGGACAATTAATTCTGTGTTTTGGAGCAGCTTCCTGGTTCCTGCCCTTCCTGACCCCGCGGATGCTGAGCTCTAGGCCAGGTGAGCTCGGGGAGGAGCAAGGGCTGAGCTCGCAGGATTCACAGAATCCACAGAAATCACAGAATTCACAAAATCCACAGAATTCACAGAATTCACAGAAATCACAGAATTCACAAAATCCACAGAATTCACAGAAATAACAGAGTTTGCAGAAATAACAGAATTCGCAGAAATCACAGAATTCGCAGAAATCACAGAATCCACAGAATTCACAAAATCCACAGAATTCATAGAATTCACAGAAATCACAGAATTCACAGAAATAACAGAATTCACAGAATGACCAGGTTGGAAGAGATCTTAAAGGTCACTGAGTCCAACCCAGCCCCAACACCTCAACTGAGCCCTGGCACCCAGTGCCACATCCAGGCTTTGTTAAACACACCCAGGGATGGGGACTCCACCACCTCCCCAATCCTTGGGAATTCCCAAAATTCCTCCAAATTCACAGAATTCACAGAATTCCCAAAATTCACAGAATTCACAGAATCACTGGGTTGAAAGAGACCTTAAAGATCATTGAGTCCAACCCAGCCCCAACCCCTCAACTGAACCCTGGCACCCAGTGCCACATCCAGGCTTTATCCAGGGATGGTGACTCCAGCACCTCCCCGGGTTTCCAGAGGGACCAGCTGGCTGAAACCCACCAGCCAGGAGGGATCCACGTTGGTTTGGAAGCTTTTGTTTGGTAGGGAAGGCTCTCAGCTCCTTTTTTCCTCTCTGAACACCTTCAGCACCTACTTTTCTCACTCCATGGCATGAAGAACGTGCTGGATAACACAGCCACCAGCGTGGAGGGCAAACCTGGGCGTTTCAGAGGCAGCTCCAGAACCCTCCCATTGCCCCCAGCCTCTGCTTCCAGCCTGGAGGGAGATAAAATATTCCCAGCTAATGGGTTTGCATATAAATATGAGGACCTGCCCTCACCAGCAGTTCACTCAGTGCCCTGACCCCTGTGTGGGTTCACAGGGAAGCTGTGGGAGGTTTCCCAGAGGAGGGATGGACACCCAGGAGCTGATTGATGGACCCACGAGGGGCTCTTGGAGGGGAGCAGGGATTACCAGGAGATTTAACAGCTCAGGTGGATTAAGGGTGATTTGTCAGTTGTCTGCCCTGGGTCTTCACCAAAAAAAAAAACCCCAACCAAAAAGTGGCCGAGTGTTGAGGCATAGTACGTGGCCAGAGTCACAGACTTAGTCCAGGTGTGTGAAGCTGAGAACATAACGAGCTCAGCTGGTCTGAAAGTAACAAAGCCCTGTATCCTTGAAGCAGAGATACCGTGCTAAAAACAGCCTGAGAAAGAGAAAGCTTAATTCTGAAAGAATGTAAAC